>VZTD01005474.1:2549460-2616054 GCA_013397725.1 Rhagologus leucostigma | reverse complement strand
AAAAAAAAAAAAAAAGGGTAATGAAAATTTTACATTTGACAAATTCATAAAGTCACTCAAAGCCTGTGTTAGATTAAGAGCTAGGATGGCACATGGGTTGTATGCAAGCCATTGTAACTTCTCTAAACTGTTGGGGACTTTTCCAAACACGTATGAGCACCAGTACAAGCACCTACTTCATTAACTGGCACAGCCCCTTGGTGTGAACAGAATTCTAACATTTTCCAAATTTAAGAACAATTTGCTTTCACACACACACACGTGTCAAAAAGTCTAGACTACTGTGCATGCCTTGAAAGGCTAAAAAACTTGTTACTGACCTGACAGGGGTAAAATAGTTCTATACGCTTGGAGACAATATCTGGAGTTTAGCCAAGATCCACAAATAGACTATGAGAAATTCTGCTACTGAAAGGATGCTACAGTTCCATTAACTGGTGAGGGTTTTTCTATTGATTTCATTACTGTGCTGTGCAAAATTTCAGTACATTAAAGCTCCTGTGAAGAAAGGAACTTCTTCATGTTAGAATTAAGCCTGCAACTTTAATACATACACAGCTGTTTGATATATAGCCATGCATCTCTATTTGGTATCAAACCGTGTTTCTATTGAAAGCTTCTGTAGAAAGTCATCTGCTTCTGCTTCTCTTCCCTTAATGCTCCGTGGAAGTTAGACAACTCATAAAGGAACTTGGGTTGCTTTTGAAAGTCCTATTAGCTCTAGACAAAAATTTTTTATCTAGACTCCAAAGAGAATCATAAACCATTATTTAGTATCTTTCAAAAGATGGAAAGAAATTTGTTTTCTGAGGAGAGTTACCAAACTATTTATGCAAGATGTTTAAAAGAGAGAACTGACTCTAATACTAAGTTTCTCCTCCACAAAATGGAGATGCAGTGCAGCAGAAGTTTTCTTTCGAAGGTTCAAGTGTAGTTGGTTTTATTTTGATTTCAGAGGAAAATAATTAGTTTATAAGATTTTTACGGAGGAGTAACATTTAAGAACTTCCATACCTCTTGATTTGTGTTGCAAAGCTCCTTGTATGCTGAAACTATTATTTTAAATCGAAGATCTACATTCTTCACTTTGCATATGCCATACATGGAACACATCATGATCTATTAAAGAAACAAGACAAGAAAACTGAAAATGCAGAAAATTAATTCAGCTTCTTCATTCCAAGTTAAGAAATAAGCTTTCTATTACTGATTGTGCTCTATAAACTAGCAGGCAACTCAACTTCCTAAGAACTTCCAGAACGTAAGTCAACTACTGCTACCTCCATTTCTGTGTGACAAACAACTAACTGGAGCTCACAGCATCTTCTCAAACTCATACCACATGCTGCAGTTTTAGGGTAGAATAACAAAATATTTATTAGCCACACAATGTTGTCTTCCCAAAGAAAATCACTATATTTTTATGTAAATTACTAGAAATTGTGGTCTCCCTTCATTATTTTGAAAATAGCTGAAAATGGTGTTTAAAGGTGCCATATTAAGTAATTGCCAGTGCTTAAAAAACTGAGATGACAGATTTCAGTCTGAATTAAGTCCTCCTTTCAGTGATCAGTAGATTAATAGAAACTCAGAGTAAAATTTCTAATGGCTAAAGAACATACAAGGAACATTTTTGTTCAGGAGAGTCTTTTTAAACTTCTTTGTTCATGTTACCTGGTCCAGGTGCCTGTCTCTCATTAGCTCATACTCATTTTGCAGTGTGTGCTGGAAGAGCGTCCAGATCAAGGGTTCCAGGTCAGGATGTTCAGAGAGAAGGTGAAGGAACAGGGTATGGAGTCGACGATAGGCCAGTAGATACACTTCAGACACAAAGAAAAAGAAACTGAAATTGTTGTAACAGGAGTATACAGAATGAAAGGAACGCAATGTAGGAGGAACAGCATTGGACTGTTCACTGTTTCCAACAAAAAAAAAACTACCACACATCAAGGGAAGGTGGTAGAAGCCAGGTTCAAAATAAATGGAAAAGGTTTTCACACAAGAGAGAGTGGACACACGGAAGGCCACACCAAACAACGCTGCACACGTGTGTCTATGCCAATTCAAAAAGAGTCTGAACAAGCACCTGGAACATGAATCTGCTGAGAGTTACTAAGCAGACACAGCCACAAAAAGTTCAAAACCCATCCCAGTTGGACAAAGTCAAAGCTTGGGAAAGCATTCAGGGGAAGCATCACCCATGTCTGCCCAGTTGTTCAGCTTCGCATGACATCTCTTTATGGTCACGGCTGGGAAAAGGACGCTACGGCAGAAGAACCCCCTGAGCCCATATGGACATTCTCACAACCAGGACAGGTAAGGGTTCAGCTCAAACTCACAGCGTGCAGAGTGCACACAGTAACCACCTGCTGGCACCATTCTGCCCTTTCTTCCAGAGGTTTGCATGGTGTTCACTACAGATTCTACAATGAACTTTTCAGAAATGCTGAGTGCCAAAACCCAAAAAGGATAAAAAGCAAGAGAGAACTCTGCAATGTCAGCACATGCAGAAGGAACAAACCTTTCTTGTAGAACAGAGAGAGGGAGGTAGATTTCTGTGGTTTCTGCGTTTGGGGGATCACAGCAGGTTGAACATCTGGAGTGGAAGTAGCACTTATAGGAGGTCCAGATGCTTTCTTCTTAGGAGATTTCACAGGAGAAAGATAGCTGGAGGTTCAACATACATTAAGCACTTAACATCACAGGATAAAGGAACAATTCTATATGAATAATACTTGCAGGAACTCTTCCTTCTTCCCCATTAGAAGAAATAAATTGCTATTGTGACCTGTTATCCCCAACATCTGAGGCAGGGACTTATTAATTCCTAGGCAAATAACATAACAGCTTACAATTAAAAGTTTGATAGGGCTGGGGAAAAAACATTTCAGCATTTGATTCAAATTTTTATGCATAATAAACATCTGCAAATACAGTGGTTTAACAAATCTGAAGTACCAAGCCTAACAAGTAGGAAAACAGAATACAGGTGGATTTGAATATTAAGGGTGATACCAACTTCACATTTTCCTAGACCTCAGGCATTCACTTACAGGTCTGCAGCAGTGTGGTTATGCTGGAGAGGCATATTGAGAGTAGAAGCGGGTTCAGGCTGATCGGTTTGGCCTTCTCGCTCTTTTGACTGCTTGATAAGATCAAACAGAGGCGACCCCTAGAAAAATTACAGGAATCCTGCATTACACCAAGAAGAGACAACCACTCTGAATGAATTTTGCTCCTTCTCTAAAACCAACCTCCAAAATGTGAACCTCAACAGAAGATTAAAGCTTTGAAGTACTTAAGAACACTCACGCTTTGCAAGATAAATTTTAACTATTTAACTTTGAGCTATTAAATACTTTAACCACTTTTCTCCTGTTTCAGCAGCAGTCTATTAGATACAGGTTAACTGCAGATTTGAGACAGTTGTATTAGTTGTATTCTAGAGTCCCTTACTACCTATTGAAGTAATTTCTGAAAAGAAATTAACACAAGAAAACACATAAAAGGACACATTTCAAAAAGCACAAAACAATACAAACAAAAAATCCTCCCAAGCCCCAAAAAACCCCAAAAACAAACCTACCAACTAAAAACCAAAAAACCCCACCAAAAATCGCTAAAGGAAACCTCAATCAATTGGTGACTGAAAGTTACTGCTGTACCTACTGTCAATCCATTTCTGCTACAACATGTACCCAATATTTTACATTTGATAATATATAAACCACAGTCACTTAACTGCACTGGGCACTATTTAGTCTCTGCAGCATCATGTTCCAGAGCCACCTCTGGAAAGAGTTAGAGTGACTCTGGATACATAAGTCTCTGCCTTCATGGCCCAAAGCAAACCTCTTTTGATTTCAGGCTAACTATCAGTACTTTAACCAAGTCCTTTGGAATACATCTGAAACTAAGAGCTCGAGGTAGGAAGTGATGCAGAGAGAATGTAAGTGGAATGGAGAAGGTTCTGGCTGAAACCACATCAGCCTGTCTGCTGACGTTAGCAACAAACAGCAGTCTTGCAGAAACAAAATCTCAGCCTGCTTGCGTGTCACACACAGAGTAAAATTATGCTGAGGCAGCAAAACTGCATTGGAATATGTTTTGGCACCATATTTCTAAATAAATTTGAAAGCACGGGGTTGATGGCTTCTGTTTGTTTTATTTTCTTTAAACAGGAGACTCATCCTTGAGTACAATGTTGCGTCTCAACAGTGCAGCATCAGAATGCCTGAAGCAACAGAGGAACATTTGACTAGCAAACATGTGCCTTCTTGAGAGTGGGAAGTGGGGGAAGTAGTGTCCATAAGATTCAGGATGAAGTGGGCAAAACCAGACATGCAGCATTTTCCTCCAATGATCTCCCCAAAAGACAGCAGTAAAATCTGTCAGCTCATTGCTTTGTGCACAATGCACTGTCTGATGGTTTATGGTCTGTTTGATCCTCCAAATGCACATTTTTAATATTAAAATGCACTGGCACAGATGACAAATCTGTAGTTATGAACAGGAGCACAGCACGCATGTAAAGCATGCAGCATCACCTGGCTAAGGCAATAAGAAATGGCCTATTAAAACTAGACTAGATTTACTAGAATTAAAACTAGCATTAAGACATTCCTTATTTACACTTACTTCTTAAAAAAGAACACTTTTTTTTGAGGTGCATCAAATAAAAATTCAGAGTAACAAGATGAGAGTGATGAGATTTACAATTTTTCACACTGCAATTTTTAAATCGCGATTTTGGCAACACTGGAGCTGTTTCATCCACAGCAGAAAAAACATCAGTTACTGATTCATAACCACAAAGTTATTTATTTCTCCATCATTTTTAATGAGTTCAGCTCTTGGGCTGGTTTGCATCATTTTTCCCTCCACTTAGGAGTGCACGCACTTCTCATTTGTGTCTCTCAGTGCTGCCCTTGCTGGAAATGCAGGCACATGACCTTTTCCACTTCTCATTCTTCTGGCCACTTGGCCTCTTCTTTTTTTATTATTCCCACCACCACTTCACTTTGCTCTGAAGAATCCAAATTTCTTTCCCAGAGCAATCACTGCTGAGATATCTTGTCTATGAGTGAACACTGCTTCATTCATTTCACATTTTAGCAATTAATGACTGGAAAAATAATGACTGGAAAAGGGGTTGATGAAAGAGAATGAGAAGTCTAGAAAGACAAGCAAAAGTTACTATTCTTGAGTTAGCACTTGAGACCAGCAGTTCCAGGTCCTCTCTCACCCCTGCTGCAATTCTGCTCACACTACTCCGAGTGTGATTCCATTAGATAAGGCATGGGCACACAGCAGTTTGCTACACACAGAAGCAATCTGCCTACTTCTGCATCATTTCCACTCCTCTTCTACCTGCCAGCCTCGACAATCAGTCAGCCTCCACACAAGTCAACCAAACCATCACAAAGTTAACAGAGAAAGCAAACCCAGATTTAAGTCTGCTCTGCCGAGAATCACAAACAGAGCCAGAACAAGCAGTAAGAACAGACAGGGCAGCCACACCACGACGTCTGGGAGCAGAGCAGAAAAGAGCAGGAAACAAAGTACAAGATGTTGTGTGTTTACTGACAACAACCTATTCCATAACCCGACAGGCACGTGGACTTTTGTCCCACAGGAATGTATGAAACTGACTGCTGCTTTCCATCAGTTAGACGAGCTACATTCAGCAAGAGCATAGTCTTTGTGTAGAAACATCTACCCACGGAGCCTCAAGACGCAGTGAGTCCAACACATCTCTTTTGGTTCCCACAAATACTAACTGACGCTGTGGTTAAAAAGGTGGCAAGACAAACAGGGTGCCGCAACCCAACTGGCTCCAGCAGTGCAGAGCTGCCAGCAGCAGCAATGGCAGGGTGTGAGAGAGCCCCATTCAATGAGTGTCCCTGGGCAAACCACAGCCCTGTCACTCGCGCTGGCTGCACAAACTCACCCTGCGGCTGCACGAGCAGAAAGAGGTTATTTAACTTTCAGACCTGGTGGCATTTAAAGTGGGTGTTTTGTTGATCACCATTTCCACCTTCCTCTCAGACTTTAGGTGCAGCCCCCTGTGCTCTTTCCCCAGGGACCCCTACCACTCTCACGGGTACCTTTCCAAATGCATGGCCACATAGTTGGCGAAGTAGGTGCTGCACTGACAAGACTGATACCTCACAAAAAAATCCTGTGTGCCACAGTGCAGAAACACAAAGAGATGGGTTTTCTCAAGTGCAACTACCCCTCACACTGCAAAACTGATGGGTTTAATTACAGCCGTGTCTCCTTTCTTTATACGTAAACATGAAAAACACTTCTATGCCGTGAATTCAAAGCACATTCTGCAGCTTGCAGGGCGTTTTCAAGCTTATCAGGGCAAACTTCAGCTTCAGTCCCACTATTTGATATTCAACACTCATATGAGAGAAGTACAGCATCATTAACCAGGCAATTAGCAGTCCTCTAAATAACAGTCACAAAAGAACTTTAACCCCCAGGTCTAGCTTAATCGAACAGGAATGTTTATCAGGAACTCGTTTATAAAGCAATGTTACTCATGCTATCTTTTAGTAATTTCATATTGCTTTTTAAAGCTTTTAAGCAGCACTTAAGGTGAACAGGTCACCTCCAATGCATTCCTTTAACATGAAAGGAGATTTGCAGTTTTTACTTTAATTTAATGCTCAGTAAGTGATTAATGTTACTAGATGCAGCCACAGAATAAATTTCACTAATTAAGCAAAATGTTGCTTTTTGTTTGAGACTTCCCCGTGATGGCTACAGAAACCCCATTTTACTAATGCAAAAAGTGAGAAAGCAATGAAGAATTAAAATTTCTCAAGGTCAAAAGGCCACTGGCATCAGAATGAAGAGTAAGAGTAAAATTTGACTCAGCTCCCTCTCACGTACCCAGGGCTAACTAATTCTCCAAGGCTAAACTCCATGAATTAAGTGAGGGTTTGTTAAGAGTGGCTTTGCAGGATGCTTCCTTGCAGCAATGCCTCCATCACAAGCATCTCCAGTGATTTTTTCCCCATCTGAAAGATCCTTTTATGGACAAAACAGGGAGAATTTCTTATTTGCTACTCTTTATTTGGCTACAGTGAAACTACAGGACACACAAGTGCTTCCCGGCTTCCCAATCTTTGTATTGGCTCTATCCCAGCTACATGTTTAACTGGACTTTGGGTTCCATGAAAAGATTAAAAAAAACCCCCCTAAATCCTTAAATATGGGTAAGAGCCACCCTGGGGTTTGGATGTACTCCACTGACCATAGAGGAAAAGCCCTGAGCAGCTTTACCCAAAACTGTGCTATTAGTAGTTCACTAATAAAAAAGCTGCCTTTGTGTTTGTTTTCGAAATGCTTTATGTTTTTATTCTTGGCAATAATTTCCTAATAAATTTTCAGGATTTAGTTATCTGTTCACATTAAATTTTAATGCTGTGTTTAGCACTTAACTATGAATATATCTCAATGCCAAGGTCCCTCAAGCATTTTTTTTTCGCCTCGGGCTTTTTTTCTTTTGCTTGTTTTCAAATTATTGAATCAGTCAATACAACACATAATGTTAAGAAATGTTCTTCTTCTTCTTAATGTGATAAAATATGGCAGTGATTTTGCAAGGCAAAACAAAGACAGTTTAGAACTGACAGGTTTGGAATGGAAGTGCAAGGACTGGATCAGCACAAGCTATTTCCAACCCTCTTTCCCAAGGGAGAATTGCATGCCCAGAAAGTTGGCTTTTGCTTGCAACTGTGTTTTCAGAAGTTTCATGTGACAATTAGTTACCAGAATTCTGAAATAATTCAGACCTGCTAAAACAAAGTAGACTTCACAGTCTAAACTGAAATAGTATTGATCGTGAAAAAACCCAACAAAATTAAGGATCATGTCCTAATTTCACACATGAGTTGTGTTACATAAATTATGTTCATACTGGGGTTTGTTCTTACAAAATTTATAAAGAAAAACATTAAGAACTACAGTGTTATAGTTTAATTCATATAAAAATACTGACAGATCTGCTTTTAACTGCTTACAGTGTGTGTACGTTTAATACACATCCTATTCCTGTCCCAATCATCTTGAGCATTTAAGATCAAGTAATAGAGTCATCCAGCTTTGTGAGGGTCTCCTTTTACCTAGCGATAAAGGAGTTCAAATCTCTCCAGAGAAGGAAAGCCAGACTGCCACAGCCTGAATATACATCTTACACTTGTGTTGCTTTAAATGATGCTGCAAATCCATTCCTCTCACAGCTCTGCAGTTATCCACTTTTCCTCAGAAGTCTCTGGAGCGACCTGGCAAATCTTGTTAAAAACTGGACATTTTCAGAATATTTCAGAATAATCAATAACATAGTTTTCAGCCTCTCCACTCCTGAAATTACTCTTCACCAAATGAAGACCAATTAACCAATTATTTATGTTTTAGAGCGTCTCTTAGCAAAGGTCCATGGGACCCACCTCACTGTATGAGAGCATCATCAAAATATCCTTCCTAGCAATGTGGAAGTAATTCCATGAAAACATTTTTTAGCCATAAAGATGAGAGACGTCCTGTGTCAACACAGTGACTAAAACTATTGGTTATGTTCAAAAATATTACACAGAGCAGTGATAATGCTTGGCAAACTGGGAAACCTCTGACACAGTTACTGGTTTGTGGCTCTGCAACCAATCACCAGTTGAATACTGAAGGGAAAAAACAAACCCTGGTCATTAGGACTGATCCTGTTTGCCAAGCCTGTGAGACTAACTTTTTAAAAATCACTTTGAAAGGACTTTTGAAAGACAATCTACAAGCAGAACCACACTTTTATACAACTGTTTTGTTTAAACTGCTCAGGATGACCTGGGCAGGCTGCTACTACACGGTTTGCACCTCTTGCACCACTTCCTTCAGCAGTTCTCCTGCTCAACTCACACAATTGCACATGCACACAAAGCACTACAAAATACAATAACCCTTGCTATTTTTTTGGTGAACATTATCCAAGAAAATATCATTTTAAGCTCATCTGCCACACGTGTTTTTCCCTGAAGCAATTGCTATGAGCATCTTCCAGAGGGATCTGTGTTCCGCACTGGCAGTGCTGCTGCAGAAACAATCTGTATCTGAAGTAATCAGCAAGTTTATTACCTAGCTCCACAGGGCAGCCAGGCTTCAGTACGACTAATTCTTGGACAAATCTCAAGATTTTTAGGCAAGAGCCAAAGATCTCAAAGACAACTGAATCAATACCAGTTTCGCACCACTCTCTGCACAGGAAATTGTGTACAATAAACCAAAATCCACCTGATGTGAACCACTTGACCACTGGAAAAGACAATATACCAACAAAAAATCTTGAGGTTGAAAATTTTTGCAACAGCTTTAAGCTGTGAAAAAACCACAGAGTGTAGAGATTTTCAGCACAGGAAGTAGAGGAGAGATGCTTTAAGGGACCATTATGTTAAGTAACATCACACAGTACTAGAAATAACAGTTCTATAGTTATTTCTATGCAAGAAAAAGTCTTACACTGGGGAGCAAAACAGCACTCAAGCACTTAATTTCTTCAGAGGAACCTTCGGGTCACAAAATGCCTATCTCAGTAAAGACAATTTATTTATGAAATTACTGTGGTAACAATCAAATTGTCACAGTATCGCATCACATTTTCTACCAGTTTCATTTCTAATTGACTTACACAGTCTCAGTTCCCAGAACAACAATTAAGAGGGGTTCTGGGAAATATTTTCACAAGTACAAGTGGAAACATGACAGTGAAGTGCCTCTGAGACTTTCGGTTAAAGCCTGTGATTCAGTTTCAAGTCTTGTGTTCTTTCCAGTTTCTCATTAGCTGGACAAATTTAGGTACAATGTACCACCAACAATCCTCTTATCAACCTAAAAGCGGTAAGTGTGCCAGGAAACTTTGTAGACAGCAGTTTTTGAAAGAGCAGGACAATATCTTTTACCAACATAACCAAGGAGTCAAAGAATTATGAACTGAACAAAAAAAGATATAACAGATAATCTGCAGAGGATGTGAGCGAGCTGCATGCACAGAAAGAGCAATTCCCCGGAAAAAGTAATACTAGGTAGGGGCTGGTACATGTGTTGAAACCATTAAGAGCAGGCTGCTTGTGATACTTAAAAGAAAAAAATTACTGTAAATGTCTTGCAATGTACTTAATATAACCTAAAAGAGAAAAATAGCCCAGAGAAACTGGAGTTCCAAAAACAATATGCCATGTTTTATAACAAAACACAACAACACGAGCATGAAAACAGTTTTATACAATGGATTTATCAACCAATTTTGGAAAACATTTCAATATGAAGAAAATTACACACAACAAAGAAGAAAGACAGACCTGAAAGTGTAACAAAACTATCTGTGTCACAACATTTTGGACAGAAACCCATCCCTTGAGAAGAGTTTTGATTTCAATTTAAGACAATACTTGTAAGACTATTATTATGGTATATCTCAAGCTCAGCTGGTCTATACCTTGGTATGAACTTGAGGCAGACAAGACCTGGCAGTCACTCTGCTGTGCTTGGCTTTCAAAGCAGAAGCATATGTAGAGCTTCTGAGTGCTCAGTTGGCAGAATTTAAGAAGATATCTCAAATTAAGCATTTCTGCCTCCAAAGCAGTTCTTTAACAATCAGTTGAAATGCAACATAATAGAGGTGAGGACGACTGCACTGGAAATCAAATTAACAAGAGAATGTAAGAAAAGGTCTTGGGCTATTTAGAGTTTATTAATTAATTTAGGGTTTATTAAAAAAAAAAAAACCAAACAAAACATTCCTCCCAAACTGAAAATAAATAATTAAATTTTGACAGTGTGATACAGAATAGTATAAAATTAACTAAAAAACCCCCAAACTTTTCAATAAGCTCTCTTAACAGACCTGAAACAAAAACCTGGAAAGCACTAGTACCTATATTTTTTTTTATGTTACACCTGTTTCATAGTCACTTTTCAGTAATTTTATACATCTATTATTTTATCAATTACTGAGTGTTTTTCCACTCTGTTTTCTCTCAAAGTATTGCAGCTAGTTCTGAGGCAGATCATGGAATGAGTTGGAGTTGGAAGGAACCTTAAAGGTCACCTAGTCCAACCCCTCTGCCATGGCCAGGGACACTTCCCACTAGACCAGGTTGCTCAGAGCCCCATCCAGCCTGGATTTGAACATCTCCAGGGATGGGGCATCCACAGCTTCTCTGAGCCACCTGTGCCAGTGTCTCACCATCCTCACAGTAAAGAATTTCTTACTAATATCTAATCTAAACCTGTTCTCTTTCAGTTGAAAGCCATTTCCCCTTGTCCTGTCACTGCATGTCCTTGTTAAAAGGGGTAAAAGATACTACAGTGCTTTCTACTTAAAAAAAAAAAAAAAGAAGTGCTGATCTCCTTACCACGCCAGCTTTCTTCTGGTCGTTCCTTCACTTCCCACCACTCATCTCAAGGGGAGTTTCACTGATCTACAGCATTAGTTGGCTTCCCTAACTACAAACTGTAGATTTGTATAACCATATGAGAAACAATGCAAGAATTACTATATCAGCAGAATTACTAGGTCAGCGTTAGATTTGCGTAGATCTGAAGCAGCAAAACAATTGTAACTAGTCTTATCAAATGTTAAGAGTATCCCTTAGTATATTATGGGAGTCAGAAGTATCTTCCAATAAAACACATGGAATATCCATGAAGTTGTTCTAGGATCCTTAAAAAGAAGACTAAAAAAGCCTTAAAACAATGCTTTATAAAACAATGCTTAATACCTGCTTTAATTTTTTTGTAAGACCAAAAATTGTAGCTGAACTAGCAAAGGACAAAACCAATAAAAAGGTGCAAAAAAAAATCTAAACAATTTATCTAAGATCTAAGTGAGTGTGAAGATATGGTAAATTCAGACCACAATCGTATCGCATCAACATATTCAAGAAGTTTGAGATCACATTTCTGCAAACTAGGCCAGTACTATTTTTCAGAAAATAATGTAAGACATGATATCCAGTGCGTTTTCTCATGGCCACACAAGAATCTTTTATGAAGACTGATCAGTGATGGCCAGCTCAGGCTCTGGGAAAACACATTGGAAGGTGTAACATTTCCCCCTTGGATATTCAGAGCAAACTCATGTGGGATATTAGAGAACCACAGAATGGTTAAGGTTGGAAGGGAACATAGTGGGGCATCTGGTCCCACCTCCCTGCTCAAGAACGGTGTTTAAAACCCAGTGCATTTCTATTTGGATGGCTTCACAGAGATCTAGGAAAGCAACATTTATCTTCTTCAAGTTTTAAAATCTACAGCTATGAAAAGATAAAGATCATGTTTGGTTGGGTTTTTTCTGAAACACCACAAACCAGATCCACCCCCACTGCTTCACATTTGAGTAGAACCAATGCAAAAAATTCCCTCCCCACAGGAAACCCTTGTGGTACACATCTGCGCAGTGAAGGACCCAAACTCAGCATCACACCTGCAGCTCCTTTGCCCACCCACTGTGGAACCTGAAGCCAGAACTTGGTTTGGAGGCTTTGTGCAAGACCCATGAGGGCAACCAGTTGCCTCAGAGAGGCTCAACAAAGCCACGCTGAGAAGCACACACCCAGCTGGAGACTAAAAACCAAAAGCTTGCCCAGACAAGGCACAGGCATGTGGGTCTTGGGCCTTTATAAAGATAATGAGGAAGCCAAGCCCCTTTTTAAAATGACAACATTTCAAAAGAAAGGATTTGAAAGAATGTCAAAATTTTTGATGTCCCTTTTTTTTTGGTGCTCAGATACTCCTGAGTAGGGAGTGGATGTGTGTATGAAAATCAAGGAAATTTCATGGCCTCTGCTCTCTCCTTCCTCTGTGCAACACTTGCTCTTTTTAATTATATGACCTTGGCATATTATTAAAAACTGCACCACATATATAAAAAGAATTTATGAGACTCTCCCTGAAGCAATAAATCACTGACATTAGGCAATACATGTAGAGTACATATCAACAAAGCAGTAAAACTGACTTAGGTGACAAGGTGCATTCAATTACTAAATGATCAAAACATGTTTCCCCCGATCTCATTAAATTACAAATACCCTGCTGGAAAACACAAATGAAAAATGTGAAATCCTTCAATAACAATGTGCTTTTCTATTAAAGCTCTGCATTTTTATTGTGAGAAACTCTTGGTCATTTGTAAACAAAGCAAAACCCAAGTTCAATGTTTCTGAGGCAACCACTATGCTCTACATCCTAATTTGAGAAAATTCAAGTCTCTTGATCCTTAAATTTAAGGAAAGCTTAATCAGCTTCTTAAAATTTTTCTTTTACTTCAGTTGGCCTTTTTGGATTCCAGCAGAAACCTGAAATTTTGCCAATGTTTTCCAACAAAAGCATTGCAAACTCTTTCTGTTAGTACTACCAATCTGGTTGTAGCATCTCTTTTAGCAATTTCAAAACAGGAGCTCACCAAGCAGTGTTTTAAAAGGCATCATATGCTCATTTAAATCTTGATCACGCCAAGAACTGTCATTGTGCATGACTTACTCGAAGTATTTCACCTTTGTTTTACTGAAGTTACAAACGACCACACTGAACTTGTTACTGTTTTCTTCCTAGGGGATAAGCAAATGCAGGAAGGTTGGAATGACTGGGAAGATTTCCTCTCCTGACGAGGGATTTTAAAGTGCTGGGCTTATAGAAACCTCCCCCCAAAACATTTCCCTATAGCTCTCGAACTCCAGAGTGTGTAAAGGTCTCACATTATGTACACAATAATATAATTCCAAGTTCTGTTGAATTTTACAGCTTCTCATATTTGCTCTAGAAAAAACCAAACCTGAACTGCAGCTCAGCCATTTCTCCTAAACTTGCCTCTCACATACTTCCTCATGAGATTAAAAAGTCATAACTCTCACAGATTTATGTTGCATTTTAATCAGGATAACCTGCCTGCCTCAGAAAGTATAAAGAATAAAAGGAAGACTTAAAAACACAAGCTGACCTTGAAATTTCACCATATTGCTTCTGGTAAAGAAATAGACCATTTTCACACTGACTTAGGTATATACACTAAGTTTTTCTGTGCATCTACATATATACTTACGATATGTCAGAGGAAGATGGACAAAGAACACACTGAAACAGTCGTCAAATTTAAAGGAGTTACTTTGATTTGAATGCACTTTTACTCTGCTATCTTTACTTTCACTGTAAGGAAAATGCTTTTGGTTAGTGTGGGATCTGTTATGGGCAGCTCCACTCCCTGCACCACGCACATACTGGTGTCAAACTCATGGAGAAACCAAAACCCAAAGTGTGCCCACAAGCACAGCAGAACACCAGCCAGAAGCCTTACGTATAAATACCTTGTTAAGAAAAGCTCACACAAGGCACCTCAACTAAGATACTTCAACCCAGTAGAAGATCTACTATGTAGACTTCTCTATTTTTTTCCCTTAAGTATTTAACTGGTTCTTTCTTTGTCATTCAGTGGGCATTTTCTGTAGCAGCTCTGAAGCATAGAAACCAGTGACTGAGCCACAGCAAATACAAAACAGGTTTCCCCATTTACTTCCAAGGAAACAAGAGGCTGCAAATGAATGCATTTCTGAAGTTAGACCCACAAATGACAATCTCAACCTGAATCCATCTCTCTGCTATCTGACTCTTTATTTTGCCTATTTTAACTGCAGGTGATATGAGGTACCTGTAGCATATTTATTTGCCTGAGATTTTCTAACTCTAGACTAGTTGGCCTGAGACAATGAAAATGAAAACCAGTATCAATAGTGAAGACAGCTGGTCCAAAGCATCCAACACCCTGAAGTTAATAAGAAAACTTACAGCATCTTCAATGCACTCTGGATCAGATATTTGCCTAGAAAGCTGTCATCCTTTATCACTCCTATCAATCTTATATAGGAAAGCATGACTATGCATACTATGTCTGTATTACTGCTCATTTTTATGCTCCTTTTTGGAAAAATCAATTAGGTATACATGGCTCTCTTTTATTACATTATAAATATCATTATTCCAAACCGTTTACATGAAAATAAATTATAGGGTAGTAGACCAGAAGCACAGATCTCACTCTTGAGCTTAGCTGAGGCTTTTAAACCTCACACAGCCCAACACTACGCTAATGTCTGGCCAAGACTCAAAACAACACAGATTTGAAAGCCTCAAAGTTGAACATTGCCACAACACTTCCAGCACAGTCTCACCACTGGCTTAAATCAGTTTAAGCACTCTGGTCCTTCTCCAAATTACACATCTGCGCTTTTTGCCTCATCCCTTGCTTTAGCATGACCACAGCTATGACTGCGAATTATGTACTTGTTAGGATTAGTTTTAAACCAAATAGTTGTCCTCCTTTGCTGAGTGCATAGGTACACACAGCACAAGGGAAGAAGCAGAGAGGCTTAAATGGACAGCAGTAGCATTAGTTTGAGCAACAGCCCACACTTAAACTGTTTATATCAACCATAAAAACTGTATCAGAACCCAATGAATTCAACAAGTACAGAGAAAATTAAGGTAATAGTTGTAAGCAGAAGTAGGACCTTTGTGATCCTTCCACAACAACAGGTACCTCGTACCTACTAAACCAACACAGACAACAGCTGAGGAAGTTTGGCAAAACCCAGAGACTCGAGTAAAGGGTCTGCAGGACAGTGTAAGCTGCACAACACTACCTGGAGCTTCCTCTACCACCTCCACTGGAGGAGCAAAATGCCATTGCATGGATATCTCACCAGGAACTGCAGAACAAAGCTTCTGTACTCAATGCAGTGCCTTCTTCTGAGGCTAAATACGTTATCACAGAATGACTGGGTTGAAAAGGACTTTAAAGATCATCTAGTTTCAATACCCTCACCATAGGCAGGGACACCTTTGCCTAGACCTGTGCTCAAAGCCCCATTCCCCATGGGCTCGAATGCTTCCACAGATGGAGCACCTTTCTTTCAGAGGACTCACTCCCTTACAGCAAAGGTTGAGAATCCCTCATAAC
The DNA here is from genome assembly GCA_013397725.1 of Rhagologus leucostigma. NCBI lineage: Eukaryota > Metazoa > Chordata > Aves > Passeriformes > Rhagologus > Rhagologus leucostigma. The sequence continues at coordinate 2,600,042 of VZTD01005474.1, read as the reverse complement.
AAAAGCACTTGCTCAGGGCATGAGATGTGGGTTCCAGCCTCCCCTCTCCTGCCAGGGTCAAACCACTGTCTCCCAGATAAACACCTTGACACTGCCAGGAAGGTTGTTAAAAGAGATTGAATGAAAATCGATCATTTATGTTTTGTATTTGAGAGCATCACTCCATTTCTCCAAGGCTGCAGTAGAAAAATTTTAATTATCACATGAGAAGCATGACCTTTGTCCTTCCTACAAAGTTTTGACATTTCCTTTCTTATGTTCTAGGTATTAGCTGATTGCCACATTGAAAAAGCAACTACTAAATGTGGTCAACAGTGTAATAAAATGGTTCAGAATGATGCCTTAGGTTTTAACTTTTATATTTTTCAAATCCTGTACTGCCTAGTGTGTAACTCTGAAGTTGCATGTGGCCTGTTAACTACAGTTCTCTCATGCTGGTTAGACATAACAAACCCTCTCTAGGTTTGCTCTCCAAGGACACTTCAATTGTCCCAGGCCCCAAAATGTGTAAACTAAAGCCTCTGAAGAGGAGGGGCAAACTTGGAGTAATTACATCATTAACTGAAGTTATAATTGGAGAATTAACCCTGATATGCAAATGGACCAAACTTATAAAAGTGCAAAGAACCTGTGACCCAGGGTCCATCTTGGGTGTAGCCTTTTGACTGCCCAGGGTGTACCACTGAAGGCCTTTCAAATAAATACCTACTTTTATTCTCTTATATTTATCTAGCCTTTGTTTTTAGGTAGTGACATCAGCATCAATAAAGTACCGAATTGGTTCCATAAAACTTCAGGATACGGGCTGGAAGGAAAGAGCAGTTCTAAGGGAAAGTCAGCTGAAGTATTTGTAATTGCTGTTTACCAGTACTAATGATACGCTAAATAATCATTTAAGTGATCTTATCATGCAGAATTTAAAGAGGTTATTTGCTGACTTACACATTTAGAAAGTAATAGTTCTTCACATTAATCAAGCCCAAGTTCTGCTTTTTGGCAGCAGTTCTCCCCTGACAAGCATTTTCATGTCAGTATTTATCTAAACTAATTAGCTTACCAGCTTGAATAATTCTTATGAAACTTTTCTCCCCCCATTAACTTCTTATATTCCAGTTTTGTAAAGGAAACCAAATTAATATCACAGAGTTTTGGGGTTTTTAAACAATATGAACTCAATAAATGTTATTGAATGACTATGGCAAATTTTTTCAATAGCTTCATAACATCATACTTTTTAAAAGCAGTATGGGAATGTGACTGTGGGCTTTGTGCTGCCTCTGACAAGTAGAGGTTAAAATCCTCTGTATAAAGTCAGAGGCCTCCATTTGGCCAAAACTGAAAGAGGTTGTAAACACTGGATGCAGTATTTGCAAGTAATTTGGTATGAAAGTAGAATATATCCTCAAGAACCAGTGCAGTAACACCAGTACTCCTGACACAGAACCAGACTACCTTAATCCTGCCCAGAGACCAAATGTGGGGCAAAAACTTACACTAAAGATATGAAAAATAGTAAGCAATTGCTTTAGAACGACACGAATTACAGATGCTTTTCTACAAGTTCTGTTACCCTGACCATTTCATCCCCTATGCTTGGTTTAGACTCCAAAATAATTCATGAGGCTTCTCCTTTCCTATCATTCCTAATATTTGCTTACTATAGCAAGTGATTTTTAATTTATTTCAGGTTTTCTTAAAATAGTCGTGTTCTGCACTTGAGAAGTATTTTTGAGTAAAAAAATTTTAGCCATGGAACATCAGGCAAATTTCTGCCAACTCAAACACTGAATTTCTAATCCTGGGACTTAAAAAGTACAAGCATGAGCAGAGCTAGAAGTTGCCGCAGTGTTTGGGAAAGGCATTTAACTTATTTCCTGCATCTACAGCAGACAGAAATTTCAAGCATTGATGTTATTTCAATCACGTCTGCAGAGTAACTGAATAAACATTTTTTTTTAAAGTTTAAAAAAATGCAAATGAGAGTTTAGGAACTCAGGTGTTTTGTTCTAGTTAAGGCATTTCTCTTCCTACCTGACATTTTAGAGATTCCTTTCATTCTATTCCTATCCACTGAAAATCATGTTGTTAAGATTATAAACAATCTTTTTTCCATTTTTCTTCTCTCTGAAGAACATCAACATCCACTTTTCAAGCTTTTAATCTCTATGAGCCTTTCCTTTGCTGCTTAGTCCATCCCTTTTAAACCAATCAATCCACAGATTAAAACTTGAGAAGATTTCATGTTATCTAACCTCTACTAGCCTACCATGAGATCAACTAGACTTGCTCCATCAAGCCAACAGTAGAGAGGGGGAAAAAAAAAGTTCTCTAGCAGCCTAAAAACTCAGACAGAAGGAGAGAAATTGTTTCCTCTATCTACAAGCAGGAGAGGAGCAGCTGTGTCTCTTATAAAGGAAACTGAAACAATTCTAAAGAGAAAAGAGAAGCATTTCAAACACGCAAGAAGGAAGAAGTCTGGAGTTTTATTCTGAGCTTCCTTTTCCCTTTTTAAGCAATTACACAGCCAACTTGTACTTGTAATTTGTATGTGTGGTTTCATATGCACTAAGCGAACAAGTTTCCTGACATGGAGGAGCCTTTAACTACCTCAGCAACAGTTGCAAGGGATTAGGCTGGCTAGATAAAAATACTCTGTTCATCCTATGTTTTAGAATGCTCATTTGAAGACTTGCCTGCCACACCAGCAGGAGGAAAAAAAAGGGAATTTTCAGTGCCATAACAGCTTTCACACTATCTCCATAGGTGGACACCATCACCACGTTTTAATACAGCAGTGAGCCATTTCTCAGAAGCAGTCTTACAGTGACCTAGGGGTGTCTGAGCAGGCAGCTCCAAAAGACAGCTGAGAAGGTCAAAATGCCCAGCCCTGCTTCCTCTATACCTACTTTTCCAGAGACCTACGGAGGTGAAACAAATTAAGTCTCTTAATTGATCCTTTTGCTTGGCTGGAATCTAATCTAAAAAATACAAAATTTTAATCTGTCTATATGTTTGTCACATTCAGTAGCCACTGTAATTATCTCAAGATCATATTTAATAGAGGGTTCTCCATCCAAGGGCTTCAAACTATATTTAACAATTAAGACAGCCTCACATCCCAGTGTGGAAGTGAAGAAGCTCTTACGTGGAGGGAAGCTAGAGCACAAAGCTATAGAAAACTTCACCAGGATTGGAACAGAAAATCTGTGGCACAGCCAGAAAGACTTCCTGGCTCTCAGCCCTACTTCTCAACCATAATAAATTCCTTCCTGTACATACACATGTTCAAAGAGAAACTCCAGTAAATAGACAAAAAAAAGCTAAACCCCATCAAAATAACTAGATAAACAACAATACTTGGGTCAAAAAAATACTGTCCTGCCAGTGTTTGTCTTCACTGCACCAGACAGCACAAGTTCTTCTGCATAAGGCTGCTTAACCCAAGTGAGAACAAATGCCTGCACCATGACACAGGTGTGCCTCTAAAAGCAGTAACAGTAGTTACGGAATAGTGGTCTTACACAGAGCATTTTGTGCACTTGACAACCCTCATTTAACAGTGCATACTCTGGTCTTGGAAACACTGTAAGAATTTATTACAATGCTATTAATATCGAAGTTGCCTTTTTTCCCTCTAAAGAGCTTTCAATATTAGCATCAGCACAGACTGAATGCAGGACATTAGACAAGCTCAAATGCATTTCACCTTTGACCACAACTTCTGTTTAATTCCAGCACTGAAGGTGAGGGTACCACCAGAGGAACATAAAACATGGGCCAGCACAACTCCAAAAGCTTGGAAAGCCTTAAAATGCTTGTTTTATTTCAGTGAAATATTTCTTTACCAGTCGACTTGGACTTTTGAATTTAAGGGATCCTGCCCCTATGTCCTAAATGAGAGCAAGTATCCAACTCTGTGGTGTCTTGGAGAAGCAAGGAGCAGAGTCCTACAGCCACCACTGCTAGGGTTATAAGCACTTTTCCTTCTTACCCCATGTGGTGGAGCAGGTTTGCCACACAAATCCAAAATCGCTTAAACAGGTATCTAAACTCAGAGAAGCAGAGTTACGTGGTAACTGACTGAAGCAGTGCACAAAACTTGCTCACTGCTGAAGTGAGATGATTTCAAGCATCTCATCAGCTCCTGGCTTTAAGGAGCCTATTCTTACTCTGCCTTTGGTGCCTTTTCAAGAGCCACAGGAAGCCTGTTGATGGAAATGCAGGCTTTGCTCATCTAGCACTAGCAACAAATGACAGGTCCTAACTCATTCCCATCTCTGATGCAGAAAGGCAGACAGACTCACATATGCATTTCCCTGCAGCAACAGCATTGTTTCCTTTGGAGACAAAAACCCCCTCAGTGTACAAGGCCCGCCCTGCAGCTGCTTCCTCCTGCCTACCCCCTCCTTCCCATCCTAAAGGAAAATTGCCTGTGGTGAAGGAGTATAAGCAAGGCCATTACAATGTCAATTCTTCCTCCGTAACTGTTAAACTTCTTAAAATTTAAGGTGTCGGGGGCTACTAAAGTCTTTTCCGAACCTGTCGGCACAAAGCCCAACATCTTAGAACATGATCCAACGAAAGGAGAGAGTGAAATGAAGCTCCCCCCTTGCTCATGCTGGAGCCTGGCCAGAAGGGAGGCCGCTCCTGACTCCCAGCTGCTCCCAGCGCACTAACGCAAGTTCTTCAGCCTGGACAAGCTCACACAAATTAAAATACTGCTTGGTAACAATCAGCTACATCTAAATTGAGAAAGTGGATATATAATTCACCTTTGCTGTTCACACTTTTACACTGAAATGGCTCAGCCTGCCTGCTCAGTCGTAATTCTCCTCGCTGAAACAGGAAGAGAAGGAAAAACCTGTCAATTCAGGTGGCTCACATTTTCATCTGCAGGTGGAGAAACCCTGCAGCTGAATGGTATTTCTGGACATATACAAAGATCACCTAGGTCGTCAATTAGTGCGAAGTGCATGTACTGTACTGTACCAGAACGGTACAGCGGCAACAGAGTCCTAAAGGCAACACAACCAAACACACAATGCCCTAAAACACTGCTCTAAGTAGTGTCCACTCTTGTAACAGGAACAACAACACAGGCCACAGCACGGCAGGAGCTCTGACACATGGAGCAAAGGCTGAGGATGCACCTTCATAACTGCTCTAAAGCACACTTACAGTGGTAAAATGGACCAGACATCCCACCCTGCCTCTGTGCACCTACACCTTTGTCCAAACGCCAAATCAACTTCTAATCAGTGAGATACACACTCATCGCCATTACTTTCTCTCTTTCTAAACATGAATTATTTCTTGAGCCTTTGACATGTGACATCAAATTTCTGTACTTCAGGGATTTTCGTTCCAGTAGCTGAGCCTGCCCCACACAGTTCTCCTCTACAAACAGTTTGAGCAGTCAAGCCGAGAGCAGAGCTCCCATAGCCTGATGCAGAACTTTTGCAGGAAAACCCTTCTTTCACCATGCAAGGTTGCCAGGAACAGAAACAAAATTTAGGGTGAGATGACTGCTTTTGTGAAAAAAGCCAGAAAAACCTTTATGCTAAGGTACATGTTAAGTTGGACACATGAGAGACTCTGCCAAGCTCACTTTTTCATTTCCAACTGACTTAGATGTCCAAGATGCACTATGCTTTACAGTTAAGCCTGAATTTCAAGAACAGTCAAAAAGGTTTCTTGTGGTTGTAGGCTATTGAAGGTAAACTGCTTGATTTCACCTCAAAATCAAGGTGAAATTGTTTCACAGAAAAGTATAAAGAAAACTTGTAATGAAATAAGGAAGACCCACTTTTGCATGTTTCTGAATTTTGTCTGACATACCTTACATTAAGAAACTATGCCAAAATCCTGTGAAGCGCTATTATTTACTCTCCTTCATAGCAGACTAGAAAGGTTTTGCCCAGAGCCTTGCTTAGGTGCAACTGATTAAAATACAGTTCAAAAGAACCATGCCACCCAGCCAGATATGAAGAGATTTGTTATTCTAAGACTTAGAAATAGACTGTGTTTGATGCCACAAGTGAGTCTATCCAAGTTGTTGTTTAATAAATGAGTCTGTCTAAACTGAGATTTATCTCATATCTGCCCCTAAAGGCAGTTAAGAGCTACTTTTTTTAATATTTACTTAACAATGTAATTAGTTACAACATGTTTTCGTTTCAATTATCAGTGACTAATGGGAGTATTTTGTGCATATGTGGTAATTGTCCCCCTTTAAATTACCAGAGCCAAGTGCACAGTACAGTATATGCATTTTGCTGTATTAATTCTGTGCTTACATATTCAAGAAAACACTTTCTGCATCACATTTCAAAAAAACACTAGAGTAAATTTTTTTTTTAAAAGAACTACTTTTCTGATTAGAAATAAAGCTCGGGGTGTGCTTGCTAATACGGAACAAGTTAAAAAAATCTCTCCTCCCACTGCAACACATCTCAGTCCTGTGAATACCAAAGAGGAACCCTCTCTATTTCAGTAATTATTTGGTGCAATTATTTAATTACCTATCAATGTACTTTTTCCCTCTTGAGGTTTGTACTGGTGTATTGGGGGAATTTAGACATAACTACTCAGTCAATTTCTAGTGATTAACATGTTCTCTATTACAAGCAAAGCTATTAACAAAAGGCATAATGCTAGTTCAATCCTATATAAAACCCCACAATTACTACTATCCCCAAAGAAAGACAGGAACTTAAGGGCACGAAGAGTTATTTAGACACGGCAAAGTCTTGTTGTAACTGAAAAGTTTTTGGACCCCAGCAACATTGACAAAGGACCTCTCAGGGAGCATGGAAAGAGTTAAGAGGCAGCTGCAGCACTCCGCAAGCTACATCTGCAAGGTACAGCAGAGACAGGGGAAGGCAAACAAACCAAACTGAAACCATTCTTCGGCGCCCGGCCTCTTCTTCCTGTGATGTCATGCTACAAATTGCCCGGGCGCTCTGCTCTGCTCTCCAGAAGGAGCTGGGCTGGCAAGAGCTGCCGAGGGCTGCGGGCTGCAGGAACAAACACGCTCTGGAATTTGGTTTCTGCCCTGGCAAGCAGCTCCCTTCTGCTTCTGCTTCCCGTCCCATGGGGCCAGGCAGCGAGCCGAAAAACTTGCTGCACAGAAAGAAGGGCAAGAGGGAAATGCAAGTGCTGACACTTCGCAGAGTCCAGGAAAACACTTCCTAAAGCACACGCTCCCAGTAAATTCGGATGGACAAGGCTTCGCCGCCACAGAGTAAGGCAGAAAGTCCTACAATGGCTTCATTGAATCGAGGCGGGAAATGGAATTAAGCAAGCTTTGGGGTGACCTCATCTGCCACAAATGATGCATTTTCTGACTTTTGCAGACTGGCTATGTGATTACAAATAGCATTCGGCAGAGAAGAGAGATTTCCTGGTGATTTCTGCTGGAGATGTACTCCCCTGCCACAGAGTTCACCCTCCTTCCCTGAAGCTTTGCAGCGTAACAAACTCGCCAAAGCACACCATTCAAATACATCTGACCTGCAAGTTCTTCTGGAATTTCAAAAAAGTTGCAATAAAAATACCAGAGAAAACAACAAATCACAGGAATTTTTAACATACCATTATAATGGTAAGCTCTAATTGTTCCACTGAGGACTCCTTTAAATATACTTTATACGGGTGTATCTTTAGCATGGTGTTTGTTCTTGGCCTCATAGCAAACTGTGTAGCCATCTACATTTTCACTTGTACTTTAAAAGTGCGAAACGAGACTACAACTTACATGCTTAATTTAGCCATATCAGATCTGCTTTTTGTGTTTACATTACCCTTCAGGATTTATTACTTTGTAACCAGAAACTGGCCATTTGGAGACATTCTCTGCAAGATTTCTGTCACCCTCTTTTATACAAATATGTATGGGAGCATTTTGTTTCTGACTTGCATCAGCGTGGATCGCTTTTTAGCCATCGTACACCCCTTCCGATCCAAGACTCTCCGGACCAAAAGGAATGCAAAGATTGTCTGTGTTGCAGTATGGATAACTGTGCTAGCAGGCAGCACACCAGCAAGCTTTTTCCAGTCCACAAACAGCTGGAACAATACGGAGCAAAGGACGTGCTTTGAAAACTTTTCAGAGGACACATGGAAAACCTACCTATCCCGGATTGTTATCTTCATTGAAACCGTTGGGTTTTTTATTCCGCTCATCCTGAACGTGACCTGCTCCACCGTGGTCCTACGGACTCTGAATAAACCGCTTACATTAAGCCGGAATAAAGTAAGCAAGAAAAAGGTACTCAAAATGATTTTTGTCCATTTGGTGATATTCTGCTTCTGCTTTGTGCCTTATAATGTTACCCTAATACTTTACTCCCTTATGAGAACACAGACCTGGGTCAATTGCTCAGTGGTGACTGCAGTCAGGACTATGTACCCCATCACTCTGTGCATCGCTGTTTCAAACTGCTGTTTTGACCCCATAGTCTATTACTTCACATCAGACACCATTCAAAATTCCATAAAAAAGAACCGGTCCACTAGACCACGGGATGTCAGATTCTCTGAAAGGCCAGTTTCAGAAAACTTCATTCAACACAGCCTTCAGACCATAAAAATGAAAATATTTGACAGTGACTCTACAATATAAACTATATTAAAAGACTATTGGGACTAAACTGGAATTAGAAGCCTGCGCATTTCTTCAGCTGTGGACATAGATATGCAGAGGTTGTGCTTCCTTCATATCTGAAAAGTTTATTACAAGGCTGTAAAAGTGTTAAGCATAATAGCACACAGAAAAAGTATTTTAAAAATCTATGTCAAAGGTCTGTTCCTACAGATTGTGTGTTAGAAATGAACTTTTGGATTTAGACTAGGTTAACCAAAGTCCAAAGACTGTTTGTCAAGTCAAACACAAATGAAAAAGTAGGTTGTTTTTCCTTCCTGAAGTTAAAACAGCTGCTGAATTTAATCATGATATCAGTTTCCAAGTTACTGAGGATGGGGGTGAAGCTACCTGCTTTACACTGCGGAAACACTGCCCCATATTGTCCTATCACTTCAGCTACTGTGTCTTCTCCAGAGCTTCCTCTTGACCCTTACTCCTCCCCCTACTGTCTTTTCCCCTGCACCTTCCTTCTTAGGGACCATTATTTTCACAGGAGGCTTCAGTCAGTGGGCTACAAGAACTCTGTTTCTCCCAGGTTTATCTGATAAAAATACATGCTCTTTCCACAAGCCTGGCCCCCATAAAGCAATTAAGTCTGGTAGTTTAGAGCATTTGGAAACGTCTCAGACAAACTGGTTTTCCTTCTCACCTCTCCCTCAGAAGCCTGTGTAATTAAAACAAAGTAACTTGTGATGACTGAAGTTAATGCTTTAGGTACAGTACTACTTTATTAAACTCTTTTATGAGAAGTTCTTCAACTCAGCATGACTTTTGAGGAAAACAACATACTCTGAATATGTTGATTTGATCTCAAAGTACAGTTTCTTAGAAAAACAAGACTTTTCTCACTAGAAATGAACATAGGCATCAAGTCAATTATTTCTTCCAGGAGACTATTTGGTGTCTCATAAAGAAACTCAAGATGCAGTAATTTTGGAGTGCAACTCTCAATTTTTGTGTCCTAGAAATAATTTTAACATGAGCCTTTAAAATTTAAAATGCTATTTTCTTTCAAACTTTAAAAAGTATAAAAATAAAGTACTTGGGGCTACGTGCTGGCAAAATTAATCAAGACACTTTGAAAAGCCAGCATCATGTAAAAGGAGGAATCTACATATATTACTGTTACAAACAGGAATACATAGACAAAACTGCATTACAACATCTATATATGTTTCCCAGCTACTAGAACACTGTATGTTTTCCGCAGAATTAATTTAACATCACTGTAAATAAAATAAAATTTAAAAGGTAAAATAAGTGTTGTTTTTTCCTCTCCAAAAAACAATGGAGTCAAGAATAAGAACTGAGTCTAAACAAATTTGCACTTAAGATTTAGGGCAGTCAGCTGCGACACAGATACAGCACTGAGAAACTTTTACACCAGGGCTGTACACAGAGAAGTGAATCAATGTTGAGAAAATGCATACTGAGCCATCAAACTATATGATAAGTTGTTATCTGGATGAGTTTATTTCCCTACGCAAAGCTTCTGTTTAATTGTTATAAATCAACCATACATTACCTCCTACTTCTGGGAAACCGAGTTACTCAATGACTGCTAGGAACTAGCGTCCATTGAATCTTAAATTCAACAGCATTTTCAATCTTTATCCACAGAACTTATGAAAGGAAAATTCAAATAGTATGGGCTTAAGCTACAAAGATTGCATAGATATAAATGTCTGCATAACATCCGAGAATAAGCAGTTATCTTTGTTGGGAATCCTAAAGTCTTCTGATTCATATCCGATTTCAAAAAAATGCACAAAACTCTCAGCATGAGTAGAAATTCTGTATGTTTTCCATATGCCACTGACAAATCCAAAATCAGATATGCATCTCTAAGGTGCCAGTGCCTCTCTCTCTAAGGGGTCTGTTTAATATTAGACTCCCTCCAAGAAATGTGAGACAACAGCCCCTAATGTCACTGCTGGGCTATGTTTCCAGAGCACTACTCCCCTGAGCTTGTCAAAGCTGTTACTCAGTTGAGTGACAACCTGTTTAGCAACACCCCTCTGCCTTACAGCAGCAAGCACTGCAGAGCCTCACCCTGGTAAAGAGAAGCTACTCTTTCTGAGATCACAAAACTGCAGGGAAGAGTAAAAACCCATCACTGACTTATAAGCAGAGCAAGCAGACAAAGTCATATATATGAGCACTCCCCTTTACACCAAACTTTCCTTGGTGTATTACCTCAAGTAGCCTGGAAAAGCACAGACAGTAGCTCTCTCTGCTTTGCACTAACTCTCCAGGGCGGCAGCTTCTGTTTCTTGAAAGAGCACAGTGCAACACAGCACAACAGCTTTCTGATCCGTTAATAGCTCAGTGTCTAGAAGCTATTTGAGGAAACTTTGTATTTTTTATTATTAAACACTTCCACTCTTCCACAGAGGGAGAAAAAACCCAAACCAACAAATACCCTAACAAAAAACTCAACCCAGTCAAAAAGCATCATCTGTAATGCTGAGAATCAGACCATTACTTGAAAAATTCCTGATCTGACTGATTGGGAAGAGGGGGAGTAAAACTGTACCTCCCACAACAAGCTGATATAAAGACAGGGTACCAGCTATTCAGGACTCGATGAGGTTTTCTCCGCCTTTTCTGGTTCTGCAACAAGATTATCCTGGAGAGCTGTGGATGGAGCAATGCTTTCACCGGTACATTCCTCAACAGATGCACTCCCTCTCTCTGCTCTTGACTTTGTTACCAACTCTTCTGTCTCTCTGGTAAGGTCTTATGCCAAGATTTAAAGTAAAATCTAGATGAGAAGTTATGTTCCTAAGCCATGCCAAGACATCTCAAATAAAAAAAAGGCTTACATTGTCAGAGCTCCTGAGGATCTGAATGTGTTGCAACCAGTACTTCCTAAAAGTGCATTATTTTTACTCACATGCCTACACAGGGAGACTTAGGAGTTCAGTTTTAGGATCAAAACTTTAAAAATTGTTCTTTGTAGTGTGGTTTTTTCATCTACAGAGTGCAGAAAATGCACACTTCCTATAAAAATAAAGGCAGAGCAAATTTAATTGATGCCATGCATGTTTTTGATCTAAATCAAGGCAAGTAGGTATTGGTAACTAGTGAATTAACAAGCAGTTTTAAAAGACAAGGAAAAAGAAAATTTACTATAAACACCTCCGATTTACCTCAACATATCATTACTTCAAAATCAAAAGATGTCCTACTTTATACTTTTTGTATTCAGCTTGAAGTTTTAATTTCTGGCTTTCGCAAGAACAGAACGCCAGGCAATTTGTTTTTCACCTCAGTATACAAGTCTTTTACATTTAAAGAAATACCAGTATCAAGTCAAATATGTCTTTATATTTTTCATCTAAAAGCGTGTAAAAAAATCCCTACAGAAGATAGTTCAGGAAGGTAAGGAATCCTAAACTGAAATCAATCTCCAAGCTTTTGTTTCTCAAGGAAGTTACCTCAGTAACAGAAATGCAAAAATTGAAAAAGAGCTCTTGAGACCAGGTGAAAGATAAGAATGACAGTACTGGATCAGACCCCAAACATGCAGCTAATCTGCAATGCTGAGTCCAACGGCAGACAAGGCTGGATGAACAAGGCTGGAGAACAAGATAACAGGAGGAGAAGCACTCAAGGCTTTCTCAAGTGCTGTACCACTTAATCAGTCATATCTCAGGACTTTCTGGGTCATATACATTTGTGCGTTCAGCAAAAATTTTTCTTCTGTGAGCTTGTTATGTCCTCCTTCAAATTTGTGTAAAGTTTTTAATGTTCACAGCAGTAAAAAGTTCACTCTGTGTGTGTGTCCATGTGCATCGGGGGAACAAAACAAAGAAATCCAAATTTCCTTTTGTTTCAAATCCACTGGTTTCATTAGTGCCCCTCTCATTCTTTTGAAACAAGGCAGGGAGCACTAGATTGTCATTCAGTCTTTCCATGTCACTCCTGATTAGACAGTCTTCCATCATCTCTTGCAAACGAGAAAGTGATTTTCATTTGTAATTCCAACCACCATCATAACCAAAGACGAGACTTCTAGAATTACACAAAGAACTCAGCTAAAATTAGAGAACCCAGTGAGGCTCACTTTGATACTGGTGATTTTGAAAATCCCACCTAAGCACAGTATCCTCTAGCCTTATTTATTCTCTCAAGTTATTTTCTAAGAGTTTTATCAGTGAATAGCAATTTGTTCATACTTTTCCAGCAGTAAATGTAATATCATAAGGTTCTTGCATCTAAGCAGACCTGTAAATCCTGACAAGTTCCCTTTTTTGCTAGACTATTATCATTTAGACCTCAGGGTTTCTGGCATTTGAGCACCACTGACAAAATGAAAGAGGATACATTTCAAAAGCTAAGGCAAAATGTAAATCAGAACAATTCTAAATCTAGAAGACAGAAATGCCTGGGCTGCGTTTTTATCCAATTACCAGAATGTTGAAACACTGTATAAACACAACTATCACTGCATTAGCACATCTACAGAATGTACTCAACAGGGCTCATTTAAGATGAGCCAAATTCAGAAAGCCAAGCTTGCACAGTGTAACACTTCTGCAAGAAGCTGGTTGGAGAAGTTTTGCTTTGACAATTCTGGTTTGATACTGAAGCCTTTCATATTTATCACCTCAACCCCATCCAGTTTCTGTCATACAGCTGCTTATAAAGCAAGCCCAGTTCCGTAAGAAAACTGAACTTACCACTTATTTACTTTACAAAACTAAAGTTTACTTTCCAAAGGTAAAACAAAAGGAACCCTTCACACATTTTCTGGTCCTCTATAAAACTTACTACATCGTTGAAAAACTAAAAATTCCAGAGCTGAGAATTTAGGTTCTTTTTCTTCTACTTAAGAAGCAGTCTGCCCACTCTAGTTCTATCAAAACTAAAAGCTGTGCAGTAATAAGAAGGGGTAAATTTTCTATAGTTTGAACCTGAGAATCAAACCACAAGCAATGACAAAGGAAAGTTCTAACTCTTTTGTGATGAGATAAAAAGAATATTTTTGCACACACACAGCTTTAGTATTTCCTCTATCTTTTTTAAACAGTGAGTTCCTGCCTTAAAGAACAAAATTCTTAAATAACAATGCTAGCCACAGGAGGCACTCAAAATTAATGCCATTATTTTGGGAATAATATTAAGTCTATCTCACATGAAACTAACTGTGGCTAGGTTAACCCTGCTTTTCAATTCTGCTTTGCAGAATTCTGCAAATACTGCTGCTTTATGAAAGGAAATCAATTGGAAAAATTTATTAAGTACATAGCAAAACATGGACAAAAATGACAATATCGATGGTTATGCAAGTACCAAAATACTTGACTTTTCAGCCTATCAAAAAATATGTTTCATTAATGAAATCAAATCTGAAAATCGCTGGTCTACTTGTATACTTAAGTTACTTCACACTTCTTACGTGTGAAAGAAAGTTTACCACATATACTGCATGCTGTTGTATTTCACGTGCTCCCATGGGTAGCAAATGCTAATAAAAAAAAAAATTAGTACCTGCTGCTGTCCAGATAAGATCTGTGAGTTCCTCCCAGCTGCTGGAAGGTGCAACAGGCCCACAGAGAGTGCGCCAAGCACAGGCTCTGGTCTGGGCAGGGTGACTCCCAGACGGAAAGGACAGGGCGCTGGCAGTCCAGGCATGCACCTGAGCCAAGTTCGGACCAGGCAGAGTCTACCCGGGTGAGCCTCAAGCTTCTGCTCAGGGGTTCAGGAGAACACCAGGCACGCAGCTGCAGAGGCTCCACACTCAGCTGTGCCATGGGCACTCACCAACTTGCACCTAGGCCCATCCCGACAGGCAAACCCAACCCAAAGGAAAAGCTTCTACCAAACCTAGAGGGATTACCTTTCTGGAGGAGGGTGAACACTATGCCCGCTCAACAGCTGCGGACAGGGGCATCGACATTCCCAACAAGGGCTTTTTATTACTGGAAAGTTACTGTAAGATAGTGATAGAAACACATAACTGAAATACTAGAGATTTGTACAGTATAAAAGTAGGCACAAAAGCACTTATTTGGCCTACAAAAAAGCAACTCAAACCCTATGCTTTTATGCATGCAATAACTCAAAGAAAGTGCAAAGAAACAAAAACATCTTCCAATAATACATAATTTGACAGTTTGACATGATACTGGTTTTGCCTTAAGAGTTTGAAAATTGAGCACACAGCTGGGAAAAAAAACCCCAAACATCCACATTAGAATGTTTGTTTGGCACCCACTTTGCTTCTTAACATAAGCTAATTGTATCTTCCATAGAAAAGTTACCAAGAGAGTGAGTCAAATGACACAGCAATAAGGAAAGAAAGACTAATAAAAGTTTGTGACAATTATTCAGGACTGTGGATCAGATGAAATAAGCCAGACCAAAACAAAAAACCAAACCAACAACAAGAACAACAACCCAAAAACCAAAACAAAACTTCATTCTATTCATTTCACCAGTTTTGTTTCACTACAGAGATTTATAAAACTACAAAGTCAGAGAGCATAGTCCCATCCAAGTAAGGAGCAACAGGGATACAGTCACAGAACTTAACCCAAGCTTTATTTATTTTTGTATTTAAGGAGACAGTCACATCAAATTTGCTGCAATTCAGCAAGATTTTACAAAACTGAAGAACTGCAAAGATACTTCCCTGAATTCTAATATATATTTCCCTCATGGGAAACCTTTAAAGACTCCTACAAAGTATTTGCAATGCAGATATAACAGTGTTGCAGGATGAAAAACTGAAGTTCAAAGTATCTAGAAACATAGTGGGACTAAAATCAAATTCCTACAGCTGTGATACGACCACCAAAACACTGGGGAGTATTAAAATTTTTTTTTAAAAAAAATTTTAAAAACTCCCAACAACTTGAAAAGCAAGGATTCCTAGAAAACTATTTCACTATTCCTTGTTACATATTATCAGGCAACCTTAAAGAAAAACAGACTAAAGAAAAGTCTATTATGTTAAGGCAGACTTATTTCTGTGACTAAATTTGTACTTGGTACCCGTGTACAGACAAGCAAGATATCTTTATGCTGCACCAACAGAGCTGGCAGCTCCACTGAGCACAGCCTATAACCCCCAGCTCCCTGTTACAGCTGTAAATCTATAACCAGAGAGATCCTGACACAGCCTGGGTACATGACCTCCATGTGAAAACACAGCAGTGACTACAGGCAAGATACACACCACAAGCAGCCACCTAAAGCAAACCTAGGCACAATTACATAACCACCTCTTGCTAATCTCCCTTTCGTGCTTTAAGGAAGGGGGAAACGCAGTTATGAAAAGTAGAATTAAGCATATGATTTGCTCCTACTATCCTTAACAGAAAACCAC
Source organism: Rhagologus leucostigma (assembly GCA_013397725.1). Lineage (NCBI taxonomy): Eukaryota > Metazoa > Chordata > Aves > Passeriformes > Rhagologus > Rhagologus leucostigma. Next base: position 2,584,062 of record VZTD01005474.1, on the reverse strand, counting down.
TATAAATCTAGTTTAGGTTTGTCATTGAGACAGATGACAGTGGAAAGTGAATAATCCCGTTGTAAAATACCTGTTTAAAATAAATAGAATGAACTGCTTCCTGGAAGTACAGCTCTGTCTCAAGTATAGAGGAAACTTAAATATCTAAGTTACAGAAGTAGGACTCATATCCCCCTAGAGAAACTCTATACCTTAAAGCAGTAGATACAGTAGGAAAAAACTTAAAATTCTTGATCAAGAACGGCATCTAAATTTCACAGAATGAAAACTCTGCATAGTTGCTGTGTCTTAGGTAATCCCTTTAGTCGTGTTTGTACTTGAACCAAGAGCATCTTAAGGGTTGGGCTGACTTGGTATACCTGCAACAGATAAACCTGTTAACACTGTGCTAACATAACCAAAATCCTCCAGTCCTAGTGAGTGCTTTATGCACTTTGTGACTGCCTACTAAAAAGTCAACACACTGTCAACATAGACAAAAGCAGGAAACACAGGACCTCAGCTTTAAATGTTATGGCTTCTCTTTCAGTAGCCTAGAGGATTTGCTCAAATGGTAACACCCAAGCACGAACAACAGCTTGAGTCATCTTCACGATAAATAGGAGTGGCAGGGAAGATTTTCAAACTGATGGGAGAGACAGTGAAGACTATAATTCGCTATTCTTCCTGGTTTTTCAATTTGCCTTCAGCTGTTAAGGCAGATAAAAGTTTCAAGCCTCAAAAAGCAGAGCATGACTTTTATTAAAGGAAACTCTTCAGGAGTACTAGAAAGGCATGGGATAAACACTCTTACATATTTTATTTAAGCATTTATTAAAGAGTGTGTGTGTGTATATAGCCAAAATAAAAAAGCATATAAACATAAGTATATTCATATATTCATATTACACTATGTCATATAGTCACAAATACCCAAAAAGCAATCATTTTACAGACTCCTAAAAATGTGCCCTGTATGATAAAGGCAAAAATCACAGAAGGCTTTCCAGCCACAGCTGGACATTTCAGCTGTGACAACTGAAACGTTATAACCTTAAAAAAATTTTAAAAAGCACATGCAGCAGAAGCAGTATGAGCCTTTAGCACTATCACGCTGAGGAGCAGTGGTGGTCATGACCTCTCTCATCCCACATGCTTCTGGAACACACTCTTGATGCAAGCAGAAATATATTTAGTACGTACAGACAGAAAACCTCAAATATGTTCTCAGTTCCTTTTGAAAGTTAAAGCTGCATACTCCTAATGTAACTTTGGCGAAAGGAGCATGGTGAGCACATGACAAGCCATTGTTTGGTGACCCTTAGCATGTTTTGTCCCCTGCAAGAAAAACATTAGAAAATTCCATATTACAAATCACTGCCCATTGCAACTTCCAAGCTGAGACAAGACACTAGGTGCCTAAAATCCAGAAGCCCACAAGACACGAGTGATGTCTTGAGCAATCTGATGCCCGCAATTCCCGAGGTGCCTGTCTTTACACCAGTGAAGCTCCCTCAGTAGATTGCATCCTGCCAGTGAGCATGTTTGCAGATGTTGTCATTCTGGATATGCTCAGCACTTTTTTTGTGCCTAAGGCTGTCCTCCATTCACAAATTAGGTACTCCTATATCTGAGGAAAGGCAAAATTTAGCAGGCATGAAAGGAGTATGCCTGACACAGACTAGCTTTCCCAAGAGAAGCCAGGTGCTGTGCAGAAATGCTCAGGAGTCCTGTAGCCCAGAGAAAAGACAGCACAGGAATGTGTGACTCATTTGCCAGCACTGAAGTCACTCGTGGTTGAACCCACGACTACATCTGTGGTTGGTAACACAACGAGCCACAGCCTGTCCTGAGGCCTCGAGGGCAAGTGGCAAAGCACAGCTTGCATCCACATAACTACACACTCTCCACTGCTAATTCCTACCAGCAGCTGAAAATAGTCCCTGAGCTGCACCATGCCCCAAATCTTGCCTTAGGCATTGTCCAGAGGAGAGCCAACAAATACCAGAACAGGCCAGGGAACACGTTAACAGTGAAATGCCCTTGATGACTGTGGGGCAATATTTAAGCCCAAACTATTGTCCCCTTGAGGCCAGTAGTACAAACTCAGCCCCAAATACCCAGCCTTTGCTGCCTGGCCTTACTTGGCTGCCTATCAACAAGATTTTAGATTCATTCTTTTAACACAACAGTAAACCACTTATCCAGTAACCTAATGTATCAAATGTTAACGGTGTGACCATTCTTACTTCTTCCTGATTTAAAAGGAATCACTTAACATGTCGAAACCAAAGAGGACTTCAAACTGTATGTAGACACCTACCTTCAGAGGAGCTGTAGGACTTCAGACACAACTAACAGAAATCCCTACTGAGAAGGATACAAACCACAAGACAATATATTAACTCCCCTTTCTAGATGCTCAATTCCTCCTTACAAGGAGCAAAGACACCTAATTTGAAATTGTACACTGCACCCAAGGAAACAGGCACTAAGCACTCGAGTACAGTGAGCTCCACAATAAGTGGGTCCTTGTACAGTCAAAGACCAGGAGGCTGCATAGCTAAGCCATGTACTATTCTAAAGTACTAAAGAGCACTTGCTGACCTGTAACTGCTCACAGGTTTTACCATGGCCTGGATTTGTCTAACGCTTCTTACGCAAATCTTAAACATACCTATTTAATATTTTTCTCCTTAATGCACGATCAAAGTAGGTCTGCTGTTATTCCAGCTCAGCGAGTTTGTGATATTAATGCAATAATATATTCTTTAGGAATACATGGTTTTGAGCACGAAGGCACTTCTGCGCAATGAGCTGCATAATTCAAAACCAACAGTAGTCTTTGGTGTGGGATGAGGTATTTAAGTATAAACACTGACTATATAGTTAGTTGACAAATACTTATTGCAAACATCAAGTTATGATGCATGATAAAACAATGCTGTAGATTTCACTGCAAATGTTGAATTGACAACAGAAACCACAGAAAAGAAGAAGCTAAAAAAGGAGAAACATTATGGAGCACAGTTTAAGCAATACTACATGAAAGAAGCTATAAATAAAGCAAAGCACACTTGTCTGCTTCTAATCATATTTTAACCATTAAGAGAAGTAACTTCCGTGAAGCCATCTTTATCTTTCATCGGTCATTAAAACTCCAAAACATACTACAACTCCAAATCACAACACATATCAATACTGGTATTCCTTCCTCCTTTGAAAAATACAAACACTAATTAGGACAGCACATATTAAAGAGCAATACAGCCAAAGAAGGCTACAGTGTCAACAGCTGCAATGCAATGCACTACTTTGGTTTCACATCTGTTTCTTACTCAAACAAAAACAAACATGAAAACCACAGCTGAAAGTTACCAGACCAAATCAGGCTGTGAATGAAGTCCCTTTAGCCTGCCACAATGAACCTTCACATTCCGTTCTGAGCTGTTGGCGGGTTGCAGGTGGTGATGCAGCTGACTCTCATCCCTGTTAACAGCAAGAGCTACCACATACCTTTTAAAACTGCAGTCCTAGAAGAATACCCCTTGGAATACGCCTAGTGCTCACATGGATGAGTTAACAAGTTAACAACAGAACACTACGGTCTGCAGAGCTAACCAGGAAAGTGTGGAGTGCTTCTGTCTCTAACGTGCTTTATCTTCAGACAAGGCTGTGGTTGGCCTGCAATTCCACTGCAGAAGAACAAGACCCTTTCACTACCCCAATACTGTACCTGTGAAAGGGCATTTGCAAGAAGCACATTCTCTAAGCAGCAGCATGAAAAACACAGTACCTTGCTTGTACCTCCCCATTCAGAGCTTGTGAGCAGAATGGAAGCTGAGAGGCAGGGAGATATAGCTGGATTGCTTTGCAGGTACACATAACAAAGATACTCCATAGGCATTTTGCTTCCTTGAATGGCACAGCAAAACAAAAAAAACCCCACAGATATTTCACTCAAACTAGACTGAAAAATGACAGACTGTGTTTGATTTGCTTGCACTGAAAACCTGCTCTTCCTTGTTTATTCCTAACAAACTGCAGCAAACAGCAACAACACTTCAGTCAAAGATGTGACATGGCAGTTGACAGGGCTTTCTCTAAGGGAAATTCAGATATTCTGGAATTTGTTCATATAACCTTCATTTGAGATATTCAAAACATTGACTTTTTTGGGTGGCCACAACTGATAGAATTATAGAAAAGGCTAAGCATGAACTCCCAGGCTGGCAGGTAACAAGCTGTCCCTTTCATAGGAAACAGATTTTAACTATGGAAGGATTTGAATCATATTTCTACAAGTATGATAAAAATGAAGAAAAGGCTATTCAGCACCTTTGAGTCTAAATTTTGAGTCTAATTTCAGTTCCCTTTCAAGTTACGAAATCAAAATAGCGCTCAAAATACTGTGAGCACAAACTCAAAGTAAAGAAAGAATACGGTACAGTGTATTTCTATTTTGCAAATAAAAATAACGCAGCATTATTAACATATTCTAAGATGATCGCCACATAATCTTCATCTGGAAACATCATAACCTCACCGGTAAATATTTGAGTGGTTAAATGGAACTTCTCCTTCCAGGGTTCAATAAGGAATTAAGAAAAAGGAAGTACTTTTCACATGATTTAGTCAGTATGTACTTGCCCCTTTTTAAAATCAAGAATTATTGAGAAGAACCTTCAACTGGTTTCCACCCTTTATTTTGTCTAGCTATGCTTTTTTTTTGTTAAAAGAAAGGATGACCTAGAAAAGTTTCATTTCCTTCCTACAGCACAGATGACTAAATCAGCTAGCTATGCAATAGCAATAAACATATTCACAACGAGTAGCTAAGGAGTAATATATTATCTTCAGAAAACAGTAAAAACCAGAATCTTTCACATTCACTTGATACAGCTTCCAACGTCAGGTAAAGGTCAGATGCACTAGAGACTTTTTTTTCAGAGAAATTATACACGGCATTTTTCCTCACAAAAGCTCTGTGACAAGTAAAACTACAATAAATTCAAGCTATTCTGTATTAAATTGCTCAATCCTTTTAAACCTCTCATTGAAGTCCTGCTTTTTAAAGCAGTCAGGAGAATGAGCAAAGACTGAAGCAGACAAGCCTTGTAATGAAATGCACTACCTGGAAGGGTGGAGGATGCAAAAACTAAACAAAAATACATAGCGAGTAAGCGGGGAAACCAAAGTTGCATTATACAAATATTTGTAAATAAATGTTTTTCAGAAGTTTCTATTCTTATTTACTAAGCTAGATGTTTTGGGGTTTTTTTGCATAAGCTTTCCTCATTCCACGCTTTTCTTCTTCATTTTAACACATTTTGGGGAAAAAAAAAAAAACACAACAGAAAAACCCCCCAAAACCAAAACCACTTTCTAACCCTATGAGGACACTTGAACTTTCTCAAGATTTCATCTTTCTTGGACTGTTTAAAATTAACCCAAAGCAATCACTTATGGTGAGACATTCTTTATGAATAAGAAGGCATCTGGCTTTTCTCTCCTCCTTTATCGAGTGTTTGGAGGTTCAGAGGTATTTACTGGTGTGAACTACACTTCTCTAATTGCCTGCCCATTCTTGAGGGAATTGCTAATTAAGCAGACCATTGCATGGAGACAACACCCAAATAAGAATTGCAGAAGAATACAGTAAACCATTCTTTTGTTCACTAGCTGAGCCTTTCTGGGATACCTCGACAGCCTTCTGTGTCAGCCATGTAAGCATTTTTTCCTGTTTCTAATAAATTAAACTCTTCAGGCAGAAACAGCCAATATTCAGATGTGAGGAAGGGGTAGATTCTCCACACTAGAGCACTCACGGTTTTACATCTCTATGTGGGGCTTCAGGTCCTTTGCTGCAGTGGCCCAAAGACTCAGCAAGTCATTTTGGCATAGAAAATGTTTCTGTACTCCTTCCTCTCCCGAGCACTCTGCTATTTACAACTCACAGCCCTTCCTCCCCTTGTGGGCAGCCAGAGGAGGCAATGGAGGCCAGCACAGGATCTCGGGGTGCCTGTCCTGGCTGCCACAGCTGCCCTCAGCTTTTGAGGGAAACCTGCTGTGCCCTCTGGTGCCAAGCCTCCAACAATAGGAGACACTGACTGTCTGGAGCCTGGGGAGACCCAGAACAGGTGATATGGAGGTCAATGAAGCAGCAGGGCCCTTGCACACATGTCATGCACATTTCTTTTCATCCCCTCCACTGGGCTCCACTCCACATATTTCTCTGGCACCAGGTGATCTTTTTGTAGGCCCCTTCCAACTGAACTATTCCATGGTATTAACACTCAAATCAGCCATCCCCAAAACAGTACGAAACATGTCCGTCTAGAAACTCAAAAAGAGAAAGTCAAAACATTAAAATACATTCAAGCAGAGCACTCAAAAAAACTGAAGTAATTGTTGATGACATTATAATTTGTTTCACAAAAGCCTGAAATGCCCGTAATTTTCGAAAACACAACTCTTTGGCTTTTCCAGTCTGAAAGCCCAGGTCTAAATTAGATTACCCTGCATGCCTTGTTTGAGTTATTGGGTAGAAACTGGTGGATATGGCATATTGCTGATCAGTAAGCTGGCTTCAAGCTGGTTTGTAGAAGGTAGCAGGAGTCACTTCTTGCTCAGAGAGAGTCAAACCCTGGTATCTGTACCTCTATCTTTCGTCCTCTGAAGTTTACAATTCCAAACACCTTTTACGTGACTGCAAGTCTCCTAAAATAGTGTCTGCCTTTTAAAATACCCCTTCCTCTCCAGAACTAAAAGATATTGGAAGAGTTCTTAAATGGTTGCTTTACATCTCAATGGTCAAAATTACCAGTCTCTATAGTCTCCTGCTTTGTGGCATAAATAGCATATTTCTGGTTTACAAGTAACAAACAATGAAAAGAAACAATGTTTGATTTACTGAAATACAGCCTAAAAAACCAACCCAACCTTCCAGCATTTTATTTTAATGGCATCCAAATACCTAAGTGACTGAAATGCAAAGGACAATGCAAATCAATATTTTAAGTACTATTAGCAAATATATCAGGTGCCCAGAACTGAGGTGCTATTGCCAAGTAGGAATAGCAACTGGATAAAAATTAACTTTCAAATAAAAGCATAGAATTTATTGCTGGCTTTGGTACCCAAATACACTTAAGGGTATTACCCTCACGATTTGCGCCAGACTAGTAAGATGATGTTGGTTTACAATCACGTAAATCAGCAGAGATATGTTGACTTCTTCCTCTGATATCCTCCTTTTTTCTATAACCAGAAGACATGCCAAAACTAATCCTGTTTTGCTCTTGTAATTTATTTTTCTAGAACTAAATTTCAGCAAGACCACAACTTATTTTATAGATTTGGGTGTGACTTCTTTTTTTTCTAGGTAAGCATGTTATGCAAGGGCAAATACTGCTTTAAAGTGTTACTTACAGACTGCCAAGCGAGAGACTCCATAATTCGATGTTCACAGTGTTCTAGATGCTTTATCATCTCCCGTGTTAGGCTAGGCTCCGCTCTAATAAAGCTTTCGATCACCTTGTAGAAGTCAAAAGCTTTCAAATCAAATACATTGAGAATCCATGGGAAAGACAAGTCTGTTTCAGCACTGGTACTGTCACTTTGTGAAGCATTTCCTGAAGGGAAAACAGACTAAAATTACCACAAATTCTACATTCTTCCCCTTCTGATCTTTTTTCCTTTTTGTATTTATTGAATCGTTGCTAGCTCAGACATTTCAGTGAGTTGCTTTTTGCATTTTGGGCAGGTTTTCTGCTATTTACTCCATTTTATATATTAGAATAGATGGTAATAATTATCACTAAGTACCAGACTTTAGATTTAACTTACTGCCATATGTAGCCATGACAACCTCAACAGCACACGCCAGAAGAGATGTGTGGAAGATGTTATCATTCAGAAGTTTGCTGAAGAGAAAGGAAGTTATTAGTACCTGTCCCGAGACTTAAAAGTTCTCCTAAGACTTCAATAACAAGTTAGGGGCAAGTACCTGAAATTCTGCACTGAGAGGCGCTCTTCCTCCTGAAATAAATAAATTGGACCAAACTTGAGAATATTCTTAGTATTACTAGATGTACTGCCAGTACTAGGATAGCAGTTCTAAACTTACCGACTTCAGCATGGACTCCATTACTCTGTAGTAGAGACGCACTCCAAGCTTGTACCTCTGTTAGAATGAGAAATTCAGGAATATTACAAGAAGTTTTAACAGACTACAACAGGCAGACCCTCGTGTTTTAACAATCCAGAACATTCCAGTTTTGAGCCACTATAAAGAAGTTACTGTCCCCAGTTCCACTTGCCAATAATATTGGAGAGGCCTCAAGGACTATTAAGGTGTGTGACCACCCCAATCACGCGAAGATTTAACCAAGTGTAACAACATGAACTGTGTTCACGTTGATTCACGCTAACAGGTTAAAAAGCAGGGCTGACAGACAGGAAGGAGACGATCGAGTACAAACTTGGTTGGATTTATTTTCCGAAATCCTTGTTGAAAGCACAGCTGCCCTCCTGATTTTATAAGGAAGTGAGTCACCTTTTGCAGCTTTAGGCCAAGTTAGCTTAATGAATGCAAATATATGTTTCATTTAATGTATTTTAGCCAGCAGTTTCCCCTTTCTTCAGTAAAGTACTTCCAACATATTTCCACCCAGTTCCTATTGCTCCTTAGATATTAAGAAGAATTTGTTAAATACTATCTTTACAGTGCTTCCTCAGTTTGAAAAGAATACTGTTACTTTTTACCTTTACTGATCTGCACTGAATAAGGACAGTCAGAAAGTCAGGTGTCACATTAGCTGGTGCTAACAGTTCAAACGAGTGATATTCAACCCAAATACCTACCTGTGAGCCAATTTCAGCCCATCCCTGTCCAACTGCTTCAGCAAATTTCTTTTTGAAGATGTGGTCAAAACTTTCCACTCTTTTCAGGATGCTATCCTTAGGGTTCACTGTGCAATTCTAATAAAGTATAGGAAGCAAATTAGGGGAAGAAAAGGCAAAGAAAAGACATTTTACTTCAAAAACATTTTAATCATTTAAATAAATAAATGTCCTGCTTCCCTTTGTAACACCTCTCAATAAGGTCATCAGCATAAATAAAAATGGAGTATTTAAAAGAGTGCAGCACATTTTTTTCTCTTTTTTGTTTCCCTTTTATACCCCCTTTTTTCCCATTCAATACATACATAAAAGAATTTTAACATTTAGCTCAGTAACTAAAGTATTTAAGCACTTAAAAGGTTCCAGTACACAACAGTTAGCGAGAAGTGCTTTCTAAAAACGAGTGATTACATTTAAACCAACCCAATAAAAATTTACTCCTTCAAAAACATGTGCATCAGATCTACAGGTGTATATTTTGCTGGAGTGATAATTCCAAGAATCTTACACAAACCTTCGTTGTAGTCACTTACATTGAAATACATGATGAGAGTATCTGATGGTTTATCAGTTGCTGAGTTTAAAATCATAATCAACTGCTGAATGTTATTCATTGCCGCTCTGGAAAAACACAGTAAAATGCATAATAAGCACTAAGGTTGGCTTTACAGCTTCCAGAAAATGAACAGCAAATCCCCACACAATAAAAATTATTATTTCAGTTCTCACTCCAGTTATTAAACAAACAGTTGGGAAAATCTATTGCACTGTGCTAACTATTATGAATTCTAACAACACAATTTATCTAATTATTTACATATGGATTGTGATAATTTTAATAACCAAAATAATAGCTTAACACCTAAGAAACAGTTTGATTCTTCTGCGGTATTGTTACTTCCTGAATTTTTTATTGTGGTTCTTGCTTTTTGATAGAATTTTGTGTGTTCGTCTGTTTTAAATTTCTGTATCATTTAACATCAATTTGGCTCATATCACCAGTCAAACAAGCGCAAAACCAAGAAAAATGTGTTCAATCATTACAACTGTAGCAGTGCAAAGATGCATTTTTCTTTAATCTACTTTTTACAAAGTATTGGTAAAATCACTTCTGCCACAACTCTACTAATGATAAGGAAAAGCATAAGAACACTGGAAAAACATAAAAGGAAAACATACAACCCATTCTCATTACACTCTGAGTTAGTACTTACACCCTTTTTATATACTAATTTCTATATAAATGACCAGATACAAATCCACTGATAAAAATTATTAGATTCTCTCAGTTTCAGGGGGCTTTAAAGCACATTCTATGAGTCTAAGTTCAGAAATACAACACTGTAAGGTAATTCAAAGCAATAACCATAGTGCTTTCAGCATATCCTATGCAGGGTTCTGTTTAATCAGGGAGAGAGATAAGGATACACTTTCCACTCTAAGCTGGTGATCAAAACTTTGCTGCCATCTACTGACACTTCTGTGGCTTCATGAAAAACAGTTCCTACAGCCCAAAATCAGTGGTGGTGAATACGCCTTCACATGAATTGCCTTAAATAGCATCAGTTTTGCAAAATTCAGAGCAAAGCCCAACTGTGGATGGAGAGAATCTAAATATCACTACACTTTCTCTCAAGATCAAAGTTGGTTTAGCATATTTAAAATTTTTAGCAATGCAGACACTTTGTACTCCTGGACTTTCTTAATGTCAAGAACTTTTAAGGAAGCATCTTTGCCACGGTTAGAGGGCTTTATATCTACTATAAATGAAAAGTGTCAGTGATCAGAACTACAGTAGAGTTTAAGGAAAAAAACAACAAAACCAAGCCCACAGTTCCTTAAAAATTAAAAAAGACTACTCTAAAGATGAATATTTCTAGCTACAATATTAAACAAAAGAACACATTTAAGAGAGAAACTCATACCGAACAGGAGTCTGTGGAAGTATAACATTGATTTCCTCATCTGGATTGTTTTTCAGTGGTGTCCTTTCCAACTGTGAGCTACAGAAACGGAAAACAAACTTATGACAAACTAATGCAGTTGAAAAGATAATGTTTTCTATAAAGACTTATTAATCTGAAGAGAAAAATGTGTAACAGATTTTTAGATGATCTAGATGTCCAATCACTCCAGTTGTTTAAATTCCCAAGTAGATCTGCTTTGAGTAGGATGTTGGACTAGACAACCTCTAAAGTTTCCTTCCAAGCTTTTTTTCTTTTCTGGAATTCTATTTACAAACAGCTTAATTTATATGTAGAGATGGTATTAGTTCCATTTTAATCCAATTTTAAATTAGTGTATTTTCATAGCACAGTTAAATTCAGACTCTCATGGTGAGCTCACATTAAGTTATAGAAATGCTGAAACGTCAGAAACCGCTAGCATTTAAGTGTAAGACTGAAAAAAAAGATAAAATCAAACAATCATAGATGGTTTGAGTTGGAAGGGACCTTTGAAGGCCATCTTCAACTAAGTGGGGTTCCTCAGAGCCCTGTCCAGCCTCACCTGGAATGTTTCCAGGGATGGGGCAGCCACCACCCAAGCCATTCAGTGCCAGCTGGCTTCAGAGCCGTAACACAACCTCTGGCATATCTAATCAGCTAGTATGACATGCCTTCTCCTCATGATTCCTCAGCTTTTCCCTGGGCCTTGCACAGAGTAAGAGTTAGGGCAGAGCTTCCAAATCATTTTAGGCAGAGTCACAGTCACACGATCTCTAATTATTTAAGTGATGATATAAAGCAAGGCTGGAGATGCCAGAAATACCTTAGCTGAACTACAATGCTAGTAGGTCAACAGGATACAGAGATCTCCATTTATAACACAAGGGGGCAGAGAGCAACACAAGCTCGCATCTTCTATTACAGAATGAGAGCAGTAAATGGAAATCTTACCATGCTATGACGTCAGGCTGCAGAGTTTCATCGTGGTTCAGAAATAGTCTCGCGTCTATATCTTTGTTTTTGAGATAGAGCTCATCATACTGTTTCAAGACAACTTCAACCTCAAAAAGACATTGAAAAAACCCCAAATTTATTTTACAGGAACAAGTTTGACAATTTACTGAATAACATAAGTTACTTCTACCTCATGATTACAATGCTGAAACGCTAAAAGAATGACCTTGGAGCTCACAAAGTTACTTCTTGTACAACAGCTGAAACATACCCAGGGGAAAATTATTGTGTATAAGAGAAAACAATCCAAGATCACAAGAATTTTTTGAAGAAATGTAGGTCTTGACACCGAAAAAATAGCTAGAGTAGGAAACAGACCTGCAAATCAAACTAACACTTCCACGCTTTTAAATCTCTCCTTCCAGAAAAAGGGGTGTCTCCAAGAGCAGTAAGTGTAAAATGCTTGTTTTTAGAACAGCTGTGGGGCAATTTGCTCAGTCCCTGTCTTTGCTGGTTTGGACAACAAGGCTTAAACCCAAACCATTTTTTTTCTCAGTAGAAGTTTCTTCATTTTATATTAATATATTTGCCCTGGAGTAGTTCTTAAGAGACATGCCTATTGCTACAAAAATACACTTGTTATTTTATACCCACACTGCAGTTTTTAAATAAGCGTTAAAAGTTTCTTAATTGACTAAATCCCAGATTGATATGACTTCACTTTGCATGGAAAAGTTTCTCGGATTTTTTAAATTTTTTTTTTAATTGCTTCATTTTATTTTTACTTTGACTGACTAATATTAACTGGAAGTCTGCAATTTTTTCATCTGGGCCTCCGAATCTGCTGCTGTGCTCATGCAGAAGTAGGCAGCCACTTCAATTACCTGCTCCCTGAGCCCTTAAACATTAAATGATGCTGTGCTCTGGCAAACTCCTGCTAGAAAAACAGGCAACAGTGCATATGAACCCAAATTAGACCACTCTCAGTCCCAAGAGAGAGAAAGTTACAAATACCTCCTACACAGCTTTGTTCCTTACCCTCTTCTTTACCTTTGCCAAATGGATTTGCTCCAAACTGATCACATAGTTAAAACTCTGAGATTAGGTCTATTAAAGCAAAGATTATGTTTCAGTTCTCATTATCACTATTCTTTCTATTTAAAAACTTAATTATATTTTCATTTTTCATTACCTTCTTAATGGCTCATGCATTCTTTTCTCTAAAAGATTTCAGTATTTCATAAATTTCTCAAAAAACCAGCAGCTCTCAGACAAGATGGCTGTACTGGGCTAACTTGGAAGAAACCTTCAGTCAAAAAGAAGAGTTCTGTATCAATCTATTCATCAGTGCATAAAGCCTGACCAGCAAACACATGGTAAAGACAAACAAAATACCAACATTAAGCCTCAAAAGCTTTTCTTGCTTTGGAAGGAACATTAAGATCTTTCAAAAGCTCAGTGGTTTTTTATGAAAAAAGTCAATTTAAATGTGCCACATTACTAGCTATTGTACTGATGATCTCATCCATGATCATTGGTTAGCTGATTACACATATGAACCAACTACCTCTGAAATACAGCTCTAATCTTCTGCTCTGGCACTCAAGGTTAAGGAGCAAAGATCATGTGACTGTATTTTTCTTCAAATGTATCATTTCGTAAAATTTTCACCAGCAAGTCCTTAGGCTAATAATTTTGATACTATGCTTAAGTTGAGCAGCCTTGGATGAAAAGCCTCTGATGCAAGAACAAGCTGTATAATGACCTTTGCCTGGAAGTTCATATAGGGTTTCCCAACTATACATACACACAGATTAAAAAGTCTAAACAGGCTACTGATACCCCGAAATTAATTTAGGAAGAGATTAAGATCTTCAGTGAGTCCTGTACTTTGTTCCCCACCCAACACACCATGAAACTGAACAGAAGATATACTTGGTTGAACCCTGCAGACTCATTGCTCTGATCAGCTTCAGAGCTGCTTGTTTTCAGGTTACCACATCTACTGGTGACACAAAGCTAAACTTACTCTTTTAAGAATGATGAACGTAAACACACTGCAAGAAGTTACCCATTAAAATGCACTCTGGATGCAATTGCATAGAGGTAGTCTGCTGCATCCAGGCTACAGCGCAGCAAGATGAAAGCAATTCTGCACAGACACAGCAGTCCGAACTCTGCCAAGTTGTGAAACTGAGACTAATCTTTTGGATATCTTTCCGACAACACTACAATAACATGTCTCATTTATATTTAAATTAAGGTGTGTAATTTAAGACTTTAAGCATTTATTGAGTGACTTCAGAGACCTAATATTGTAGTAGTTGTATTTTAGATGACTGGCCTTAGCAAGGTCATGGATATGCAACTCTTATGTTTTGCTTTGAGCAAAAGCTTTTTGCTTTGAGCAAAGTTTGGTTTAGCCTCAGGAGATTCAGTTATTAAATTCAAATGTATAAGCTAAATATACTTTATGAATACTGGAATTATACCCTGCTAACCCACATTCCTGAAAAACAGTTCATTTTGCTAGATGATTTTAGAAGAACCTATTAGAACTCCATCAGTGGGTAAAGGGCATCTTAAGCAATTTGGCATGAAGTAGAACACTTGTTGAACTGTCTCTGTATTGTGTTTGCATGGCAAGGTTTCAGTAGCCGGGGGGGCTACAGTGGTGGCTTCTGTGAGAAGCTGCCAGAAGCTTCCCCCATGTCCGGAAGAGCCAATGCCAGCCGGCTCCAGGACAGACCCACTGCTGGCCAAGGCTGGGCCAACCAGGAATGACAGCAGTGCCTCTGTGATGACACATTTAAGAAGGCAAAAAAGTTATTACACAGAAGCAATTGCTGCCTGAGAAAAGAGGTGTGAGAGTATGTGAGAGGAGCAACTCTGCAGACACCGTGGTCAGTGGAGAAGGAGGGGCAGGAGGTGCTCCAGGTGCCAGAGCTGAAATTCCCCTATAGCCCATGGTGCAGACCATGGTAGGGCAGCTGTGCCCCTGTACCCCACAGAGGACCACAGGAATGCAGAGATCCATCTGCAGTCTGTGGAGGAAACCCACACTGGAGCAGGTAGGTGCCTGAGAGGAGGGAGTAACCTCATGGAGCAGGGTCCTGGCAGGGACCTGCAGACCCATGGAGAGAGGAGCCCACACTGGAGCGGATTTCCTGATAGGACTTGGGAGCCTGTGGGGGACCCACACTGGAGCAGGCTGTGACTGAAGGACTGCAGGCTGTGGAAAGGTGGCTCACACTGGAGCAGTTCATGAGCTGTTGCCTGGGGAATGGACTCATGTTGGAGAAATTCATGGAGGGCCGCCTCCTGTAGGAAGGACCCCCCTCTGGAGCAGGGGAAGTACTCCTCTCCCTGTGCAGCGGCAGGAACATGTGATAAATTGACTCCCCATCTCTTGGCACTGCTGATGGGGAGAAGGTGGTGCCTGGGAAGGAAGGATGGGTGGGGCAAAGGTGTTTTTAACATTTATTTTACTGCTTATTATCTACCTCTGATTTTGATGGCAATACATTCAATTAACATCCCTAAGCTGACTCTGTTTTGCCAGTGATGGTATTTGGTGAGCGATCTCTCTCCCATCCTTTTCTAAACTCAGGAACCTTTGTTTATATTTTCTCTTCCCATCCAGTTGCAGAGGGGAGTAAAGAGTGGCTTTGGTGGGTGCCTGGAACTCAGCCAGGGTCTACCCACCACACTGTCTTAAATCCCTCCACTTACTTCTGGTAGTCCATTTGAAGCTACAATACCAGCAGAATTCAAGAAAGGAATGAAGCTTGTGAAATACACATTCTTGACCTAAAAAAAAGAAAAAATGTAGCATTAGCAAGGTAGAGAGTCAGCCATGCATACACTGCTTTTGCATCTTTAAATCAAGAAACTGAGACTTTTCTGTAATGCACTGTGGTTTGTTTTCAGTAAAGCAAGAATGAAACTTATTATATATCCAAAACACAGTGATATGTAAGCATGCAAATGCAATCCTTTGCTAGAATATTAAGTGATTAAACTGGAAAAGAACTGCACTCTTTCCAGCCCTCTCATATTTCTGCTTCCATCATCCATCTGGATACTCAAAAATCAGTCCTTTCTACACAGAAATAGATTTAACAGCAGAAGAAAAGGCGAATTGGGTCTTTTAAGATCTCCCACAGAAGCAATGTGCTTTTTGCATACATTTTCTCATCATGGGATACAGCTGTGAAACCCCATCAGAGCAGCCCTGCATCCATATGCTACATGCTGTGATCAGCCTGTTACTTCATATTGTATTCTTCACAATTCAGTTATCCTGGCAAAATTATCACCCGCACCAAAGGGCTTGTTTTGGGTGCTCGTTTTTTAAACTACTGACTAGAGGAACTATAGAATGGTAGAATACCTTCACTGCTGAAGGTAACTACTTGACAAAAGAGTTAATCTGGCACAAATAATGACATTTAAAAAAAAAGACCATTTAAATAAATACATATTCCAGATGGAGTCTAGCAGCAAGATCTACCAGACTTTAAAGCGCAGGCATTACCTCATCTAAATTACAATCATGCTCTTTGCAAAGGATTTCGATAATTTTTGTATCGGTATCAAGCTGCTTTGCAGTACGTGAACTCCTGTTCTGACCTCTTCTTGGAGTGCGAGCTGAACCATTTACAGTCACTGCAGACACAGAAGACTCTGGAAAGATATTCAGAGCCATCACAATGTTAGAGACATCTTAAGAAAGAAGAAATTTAAGTTATTAAACCTAGAAGATTCTATTTTGTATATACTTTTTCAGGTCTTCCCCTTAAATGTATTTTCCTTTTCATCCGTTTAGCTAGGTGCAAAACCTTCTTTACAGAAAATCTATACAAAAAGAAAGTTAATTTTTAAGTTCCTCTATCAGTATTCGGACATACTGTTTTTAAGAATCTACTCTACACAGAACATAACGGCACTTTCTGCAAGTAGCTTTACATGAGAACCAGTTCTGCAAAGCTAGGAAAGCCTTATCTTTTCACAGATGAGTTACTATTTTTTCTATTTTTACAGAAGCATAAAACAAGAAGCTGAAGGACAATAAATCAATGCAGGACTTAAGTGCGGGTGGGAACCTGAAATATGGTCCTGGAGGAAATTCCTCCTTTCCCCAAATACCCTGTCTTGGGGTGACCACAAACCCGCAGACACACAAGCAGAAACAAACAAGTCCACCTTGAAGAAGATATCAAAAAACCTAAATACAGCAAGGTAAAAATATTTCATTTTGCTAAATTCAAAATAGATGGCCTCAGTGGCTGAAATATGCAAATTATATGAATAACATACATTAATAAGATTAAATATTGTTGGTTTAAACCTGACACTGTAATCAGCATGCTGTTCTCACCTGTAACTTCACTTGCATTTGACAACTGTTCTGAGAAACTCTGACAAACTACACTGCAGGGGTGGTTGCATCTTAATCCCCTCAGCCTTAGTTAGATCAAAGCTTGACATCATTTACCACAACACAAAGCCTCTTGGTCACAAGAGTTTGAACAATACATTGTGTTATTTTCTCAAAGAATGCAGAGCTGTTTGACGGTTCATACACAGCTTCACGTTAGAAACCCAGTGCTTTGCACTTAGGACAGCCATACCCAGATCAGCAATTTAATCTCAAGTGGCAGCATTTTTTTTCAAGATACGATGCACAGAACCAAACTGTTTCTAATAATGAGCTCCTATACTGCACGGTTTCACTATGAAAAAATAAATCAGCATGAACACAGAATTCAAAAACAGGTAGTTTCAATTCAGTGGCTTTTGAAAAGGATCTGCTTTATAACACCTGAAATAAGCACCAGAATTACGCCTGTCCTACTAGGAAGGACAAATTTAAATTCAAAGTAGCACTGGAAGAAAGCAGGGATCTGCTTATCTTAAGTCCATCCTTTCCCACCCTTTATTCACATTCACATTAGAAAAAAAGCAAGGTTATTTGTTCTTACCTGCAACAAATAATCACCAGGTCAGATAAATATCTTCCAAAACACGGAATTTAAAGAATATAGTAGTGAATACCTTATCTATTCTATGACATTACAACCTAGGTGGATGTTTATTTGCCAAAGAAAGAAATAAAGCAAATAGATTTAGGCTAAATATACAAGGGTTGCATCTTAACCCAGCAGACGATAAACTAATAATTAAAAAGAAAAAAGTGAGCCACATCCTGTGGCTCCAAATATTTCAGTATATTAATTCCATAGCTTGATGAAGAAAATAGTTAACTCAAATAGAATTCTACCTTTGAAAGTTGCTATAAATATTTACTTTCTCGACCTTTTTAGTGAGGTTTTCCAAGCTTTAGGTATAAAAACCTAATGGATAAAAACTTACTGCTGAATAGAAGTTTTTATAGAGGAGACCTATTATATTTTTACCTAAAATAGTGACACTTCCAATAACAAACAGGATGTAATAAAAGCAAAGCTGTCTACATTTCACCTCTACTCTTGTATTTTGAGCTGCTATCCACTGTTTTATATGTCTGTACAGTCCAGTATCTTGTACATTTCTGCTGTTGTCATACTCTCATACATCAATGAAATAAGAGTCATAGCACCATATTTTCCTTTTGTAATTCAAGACAAACCTAAATAATAGTTCTCAGTTATAATCTACCCAGAACCTGAACTCTTTTACCAAATTAAACCTGCTGTTTTAACAAGTCCCTAAACAACTTGTAAGGTCAGAGGACATAGCAAAAATTATATTAAATATACCACCACATTCAGGTAATTGAATTCAAGTTCACTATCATCTAAATTGAACTAAAACAGAAAAAATGTATTTTAATAAGCTTAAGAAGCTTTACGATGTTAATTATGAATGGTACCATGACCAATAGAAATTTAATAAATTTACTTTCTACTTCAATGAACAAAAACCAAAAAATCTTACTGTATGGTTCCTTGAGCATAGCAGGAGGTGACAGTTTGATAAAATAATCTAAGACACACAGCAACAACTGGAAAGAAATCACCAGGTCATCTTCCACTTGCAACACTTTACCTGCAAATATTTAAAAGGGTAAAGAAAACCTTTTTGAGATGTTTGACTTAATTTTGGAAGTAATTTTGAAAAACAAAGCTTTGGAAGTTCATACAGTAAAACACTACCACTAGAATTCAGGAAGCATCCTACAAGATGCCAATGTTTTTTAAAGGCTATTGATTTTAAAATTTATGGCTCTTAAGAAGTTCGTGGCTTTAGAGATAGCATACATACAAAGAAAATTACTGTGTACAAAATCCTGCCCTCATTGCTCAGTCCTGATTTCTTTTTCTTCTTATTGTAAAGGAATAACCTCTTACTTTCGTGTCATTCCTCCCTGCTTTCTTTTTTGTAGTCTTATGCAAGCTTTTGAAAGCTGCTAAACATTCAGAAAGCAGGAGTCACTAGTACACAGTGTAGAGAAATTCAAAGCATGCTATCACACTGTATGCTCAGCCTCTCAAATGTACAGGAAATTACTTAAAAGTCACACAAGTAATAGCACGAAGAGCACTTACAGCTGCGTTATTAGTTTTTCCCAAATTATGATTCAAATGCCAGAGAAGATCTACAGGGCCATCTCAAGACAGCGTGCATTGCCATGAAAAATTTAGCAAGTTGACAGTGATTTTGAACAGCTACAGATCACTACCTGTACTCTACTTACACGTGCAATTTTTGTATTTATTCTCAATCAGAAGTAGCAAACATCACTCAGGCTCTTCTGAAGCTCCAACTATTTTCTAGTAAATTTTCGCTTTCTTTGTTCTCAAGAAAAGGCAGGCTAAAAAAACTGGGTTGTGCTTTATGCTTATGCTTGGAGAATTCTAGTGACAAAGCTCCATGAAACTCAGCCGATCCAAGTCTGATTTTGATATCAGGGATGTGTACGCTTCACTGATAACACACACCTGCAGTAAGCTAGCACTTGAGATACACGATTCATTCCTTTTAGTAGGAGGAGTACAATGAGACAGGAACTCCATGAACTACTACAAATGTTTCATCACTCGACATTAACTCTAACTGACGCCTTTTCAAGAAAGATTCGTAACATTCAAAGGACATGCTGTCAGGGACTTAACTAAGATACCTTATTATTAAATTTGCTTTATAAAACTATGTATGTTTATAATATATAAGTCTACTTAAAAAAATATGCCAGGTAATAATTTTTTAGTAATTTTTAAACCATTTTTTAAAGATAATTATCCATTATCAAAATGCTGTCAGACTACAAAGCACCTCAGAATAGACTTAAATACAGAATGGAAACCTTTAAAGTAAAAGAAAAAAAATCATAGAAATTTTAGAAAGCTTAAATATATGTTTATATACAGAAATTAATATCAGTGAAAAGAACAACCAAACTGCATATAAAGAAATATTACTGAGCAGTTACAAAAGCCAGGCAATGAAAACATTCTGGGTCTGTACAATACTTACTTGTAAATAAGGATACTGGTCTCATGCTGGACATGTAAAAGAAAGTCACTTCAAAAATATTTATCCAAATTACTGTGTTTTAATCAAAACTCACCTTTCGCCAGCAAAAAAGTAATCCAGTAATTTTTTAGGACTAATACAGAACTGAGTTCAGCAGAAATCCTGTAGGGAAACAAAAATACTTTGCATTGAGAGCTCTGTAATAATTTAAACTACGATGTTTGAAAACATGCTTCAGTCTATGGAACTATTCAACAACTGTAACATCTCCCATATAGTTAAGTTTACTAAAAATCTCATTCCATTCCCTTTGTAATTATGACTACACACTCGAAAAACCTAAGTCCCTGTAAAGCCATTCAAGAATCAGGAAATATCTGTATCATCCTCAGAAAAGAAAGTGAATGTAGACAGTTCACTGAACTGCTATGAGCTGTTTTCTCTTGTGCCTTTGACTAACGCCCTATTCTCCAGCCACAGCATGAACTCAAGCTCATTTGGGAGTTGCTAAGGCATCTTTCAGTACACTCATTTGTTGCTGTGATTAGGAAGCTCACTCTCCATCCAAATCATTTCCATCATGCCGAGACATATGCCACTGGGTGGCAATACTCCATGGAGGAGAGATAGATATATAAAAATATACTTATATAAAAATACAATATTATATATATATACTTAATTATATATATACACTTCTATGTGTATATATACTATATATTTTTTATAAAAATACACTTACATAATATATATAACACATATGTATAGCTCACATATATAGAGATATATAGATAGATATATATGTAACAGATATATTTTGGCATCTCCCATAATCTCGTTGAAATTCAAAGTCCACACTAAATCTAAAGTAAACACATGACACTCTACGACTTAGGTCAGTCCTGAAGGGTTAAAAGATAAAATGCCATCACATTTTACATCTTATCTTGACCAACACAATTTAGGAAAATCAAACTTACTCACTACTAGGTTGTTCCAGATAAATAAGGCCACAAGTCCTGCAAAATTAAAATAAATTATTATTTTTGAACATGCTTCTGCAAGCAATCTATGCAATATCTTTGACTTCAATGTAGTTAAAAAATACACCAGTTCACAAAACATTTCTCTAACTTCTAAAAAAAAAAAGCTGATTCAACAGATTAACAACAGATCAAGGCCCTGCCAAGCCTGAAATAATGTTGTTGTTTGCATATTTATGTCAAAGCTTAGACAGTAAAACAATTTCAACTTGGTATAATAAAATTGCTTTCTTCCAGAAAAACAAGATTTGTACATAGTTACTCAGTGTTCTGTACAATACAGCAAAGAGTGCTGCAGCTGCACTAAACACTCTCTAAAAGGGCATTTAAAAATCTTTAGTATTTCTTCAGTGTTGCTGCAAGCCTTGTGGCGTAATGCTGCTTTCCAATTATTCTAGGTAAACATCATCTCAAGAAAAAAAGTCAGTTTATGCAAAAGAAACTAGGATATACATGCCTTCATTCTATAAACTACCGAAGGGTGGTCTCCTACTGCTGTCAAAGGTTATTTAAGAGATATTTGAGAGTATTTTGTGATTCGGAAGGCAAAATGTTAAACAAAAAAAAAAAATTATTAGATAGTAAACCAATCCTCTTTATATCTGTAAAAAGCTTAATGAAGTGAGCAGCAATCACTTGTCATGCTACCCTTACTACTGTTTGTACTGCAGCAAGGGGATTGTTTAACAAAGCATTGTGACAGTTATGGAGTAAAATATAAGGTGCTTATTTAACGCATGTAAACAGCTCAATTTCACTGTTCCGCAAATATTAGCACACACAGTTTAAATGTGCTCCTATAATACAGAGTTCGAAAAATTCAAATACTTAAATGTTGACAGACAAAGAAATCAATTTCAAAATGAAAAAACATACGCTACCTTTCAAACTTGTGGTATAGTGCAAATAATACATCGTATTTCTTTTTCAGCCTTGATACAGTGCTATCAACTTTAGTGCTTACAGTATCCATGTTAACATCCACCTCTTTCAGAAACTGAAAAAATGTGCATACACTGAGAAAAGAAAAAAAAGAAAGATGATACATTATCATAACTCGTGAAAACAAGTATTCTGAAATAGATCTCAAAAAAGAGAAAATAAAAACACCATCTCCATGAAAACCCACTGCCTTACGTCACTAGACTCCAGCATGTTCTTATTATTATTACCAGTGACTGAACCCTTGCCTTGGGAAACGTTACTTGTTTACCTTGAACTCCCACCTTTACATTTTCCAGACGTAGGAATACTGTTCAACCTGGCAGCAGAGGTATCTCACGATACAGGCTCTACTACAGAAGGAAAATTTTCTTGCCTAGCACAGATATTATCTCTGGAAGTCAGAATTTGCTAACTAGACACACCTTTGTTCTTGCTCTGCCGGTAATACCACAAATATCCAACACGCACCTCTCAGCTCTCCTGTTCTACTATAGAAAGGCTCCTACTACTCTAAGAATGAGAACCTTGGCTCCACCCATGCTAAAGAAAGACCTAGGAATGAAAACTAAGATGACTGCATTGAATTATATGGAATTTCAAGTCTTTCAACAGGTATTGGGGCAAGGATATCTCCACCCTTTGGAAATATTATTACGCATGGGATCAAAGCTCCCCCTACTCATCCATGTAACATTACGGCCATCAAGGAAGCATTTTGTTATGTTCATAACTAAAATGAGCAGATTGCTAAAAATTAAAAAGGAGAAAGCTATCAAATATATTCAACTATTTCAACTGTATCGAATATATTTTGATCCTTTATCAGAATATTCTGAGAGACTTTTTGATCTTTGTCAGATTAAAGAAACAAGATACAAAACCAGTCAGAAGCTCATTTAAGAACTCTTATCATGGAATAAGAGATCTTTCCAATATATCTGAAGGCTCTAGAGGATAAGATGACTAGTAGAAATCTCTGCCAGTTTGATCCTATAGCTGACAAAAAGCCCAGGGCTAACAGGCAATTGAGTATTGCTAAAATCACGATCAGCAGAGTAACAGCTTACTCTTTGAAACCTTCAGGGAAGAAGTCTCTCAGTTTTCAGCACACGTTGGTCTGTGGAACTTGGGTGGAACACGCTGAATATCGCTGCACAAATGCAATTGGCTTTCAGCCACGCGGTTCCAAGCCAGTCAACACTGAAGAGATTAAGTCAAAACATTGGACCTGACCCTGCTCTGGGAGATGATGCAAGGTAGAAGGGGGCATGGAGAAGTCTAATCATAACAGATGGCTTCAAGGAAAAGGATATTCTAACCCAAGCCTGAGGTTATTGCCAGGACTTAGCCTCCTGCCCTAGAGCATCGAGAGGCTCTGCTCCTGCCTATGCTTTCCACACACGGCACAGTTACTAGGCAGATGGCACTGGAATTCTTTCCCTTAGCTGAATCTAACACAAGCTGTGCCTATTGCTTTTGCCACCTAAATTAACCTTAAAAGCAGATACTATAATCTTAATTTCTGTATTATGAATTTAGTTAATATCCAACATAACAGTAACACCCCTCTATCAAAAAGTGTGTATGAAAGTACAAGGTTTAGACTGGCATTAAAATGTTTGAGAAAGAGCAGCATGCTGGCAAACTACTTGAAGAGTAATATTTTTTTTCCCTACTTCTTGATTTAGCCTAAGTCTAATGCTGGGGAAAAGGTTTTATGGAAAATCTTCACAGAGGGAAAGAAAGAAAGAAATATTTTTAAGTGCAGTTTGCACCTACCTAAACTGCTGAATACTTTAGGGAGAGCAAGAACAAGAATGAGCTGAGTGATACAACCAAAGCCAGCCACAGATGAATCAAACAAGTATCACTGCTCCCTCAACTAAAACATGATAGCAAGACTTCTAGTTTACCAATATATTCAGAATTTCCATAAGTAACCTTCATTGTAAAATCAACTAGTCTGATATGCACAAAGACTCACCATGCTTTAAAGACATTCTCTTTATAAAAATGTTGATGAGTTAATTGTTGAAATCTAAATTCACATACTTAAACTCACTCACCTTGTATTTATACTTTTCAAAAGCTCAGTGAAAGTAAATGTCACTTCATCCAGATCAGTTGCTACAATAAAGATACATACTCCCCATGTTTCCTTTTTCTTTTTGTTACAGGCCTTTTAGAAAAAAGAGAGGAAAGAGTTTTTATTATTCAATAAAAACAGGCAATACATGGAAAGCATTAATTTGTCCAAACATGATTAGAAACAGTTAAACAAAACATCCTCAAACAAACATTTGACTATGATAGCAAATTATTTGATAACAGAAAATCATTCCAGGTTTTACAATACAGGTGACAGACCAAGCACTTCAACTCTTATTCCTACAGTACAAGATCAGTTTTACCCATACAATTCAGCAAAGCTTCGAAATACAAGCTTTGGTTCCATGGAACGTTTATGAAAAGCAGAAGTCATGATTCCTTTTTTTTTCCTAAATTACCATATTTGACCATAACAAGACACTGAAGGTTAAAGAATAAGAAGCCAAGCCATAAAAAAAATAATTAAAATCTTTACAATGACAGGCAATAAACACTCATAAGCGAGTACAGTTGTGTCAACCACTCATCACTGCTGGACCACAAACCCATCTCAGCTTAGTAAAGCGTGACAGTAACAAACACTTCCAGCCATTTTCCTACTATACCTCTACATTTAAGGTCTGCCTTCTGCTACCTAGAAGGTGCAAGTTATAACCAAACATCCTTCATCAAAAGAAGCCAAGCCAGAATGACAGACATGGCATCCACATGGAGTAGAACTCCTGATGATGGTTCACAAGCCGCTCACTTGGAGCCAGACAGGCATCACTTAAGATTCCAATACCCTTCCACCAAAACAGCAGCACAGTGGAAAACCTCTGGAGAACAATGATTTGCAGAAGCACGGAAAAAAAACCCCTTAAGCAGGTATAATCCAGGTTTTGGAAACAAAGCTATTGTGAAGACAGAACGAGGTGTGTGTGCAGCCCTGCAAAACTCCAGAAACAGCAAACTTGTAAAATACTTTTCAGACATCCAGCATCCTTGTGAATAAAACTCCAACATCACCCAGGCCCACAGCAAAGGAGCAGGATCTGAGCACATGTCTCTGCAGCTCTAGGTCAGCCATGACATCTGTTGGAGGACAGAGGTGAAACGGAGTGCCAGGAGCAAGTGCATGGAAACACTGAATTCCTGCTCTTCTACACTGCTTAGCTTTGGCCCACTTTTTTATCCTTTCCCTGATCACTCCACCTAGCTGCCTCCTAAACAACACTGAAGTGAGTTGCAGGGGCCTGTTCACTCCAAAAAATGGTTCCCAAAGGCAACAGGAGTAAGACTGTACCAGACCTAGCTCACTCCATCTTACGTGGTCTTCCAAACCTGCTCCGAAATCCTCTGCACCCTCAGCATCCACTCATGTCCTTGCTTAGTCAGCAGTGTAACCATGACCAATAACCTGCTGTGCCCATAAGCGATACAATTTCACTCATACTGCCAACAATTTTTTTTTTTTTTTGCAATTGTTCTGTGTCTTTCTTGGGAACAGTATTTATACATCAGGGAAGACTGGCTGGGGGCCTTCTCCAAAGAACAAAAAGTTTCGCATGCTTGTGCAATTGTTAAAGAGTTATAGAACAGGCTTCAATGCAAAAGTAATCAGCCACCCTCAGCAACACGGTAACTGACAATTATTTAAGCCACTACTTTCTTCTTGCATTCCTATTTGAGTGTTTCCACAAATCTTGACTCCTTGCACAAGAGAAAATCATTTTGAAATAAGCTATTAACAGACTGAGATGCATTTGCTCATACTAAAGGGATGTAAAAAATTGTGAAGGTTCATGCTAGCTAGTGAACTACCAAGAAGAAGGATGACTACTCAGACTGAGCACACCACTGCCCCTGGAGTCAGCTGACCTTGTTCAATAAATAAGTTCCCTTCACTCCATGCTCCTGCAAACTCAGACCATGATGTTGTACTGTAAATACAACATCTTGTAGGGCAGGAAGACTGTGTGCTACCAAGTGGTGAAATTGTTCCTGGTTTGTTGCCTATCCAAACAAGCCTAGCTTTCCTGGGCAGCCTAGCTCAACTCTGGCAGGATGAATGCTAGAAGGTTATAGCAATGGTTTATTTGATAGGAGCGAGGTCTGGTTTTGCAAGAATGACCTTTAAACTCCTTGTCCAGTATGGTTTGGGGTAACAATTCATTTGTTTCTACCATTAAACAAGAAGGCAGTCTCGGAGGCAGCCTAGCAATCCACGAGATTCAAACCATTACAGTGAGTCAAACTCTGGTATCAGGACTACCCCCACACCCATCGCTGATGATACAGGATGCTTTGGACACCTTCTCCTCCACACAAGGTGTTGGATGACTGCTGGCCTAACAAGAAAAATTACACACAACCCAAGATAAAAAGATTATGGGCTGGGGTTTTTTTTCCAGTAGCAAAGAAAAGGTGAGCACCACCTGAGCATGCCTGCCTTATAGCTGAGAGAGGAAGGAGAGGAAAACATGAAAGAACACCAGGCTGGGACTATTCCACCAGCTACTGCTGGTTAAAACAACCAAAGACACAGGTAAACTGCCACTTTCTCAGAAAATAAGATATCTGCTATAGCCATGCATGAAGATTTCGGTGATTTTAATCCATAAATATTGTCATGGTTTGACCCCAGCTAGCAACTAAGTACCACACAGCTGCTTGCTCACTTCCTGTCCTCGCACTGGGGAGGAGAACCAGAAACCAATCACCATGGGTTGAAAAAGGAATAGTTTAGTAACGGGAACAAAATAAAATGCAACAATAATAACAACAACGTAAATAATAATTGCAATGGAAACAAAAGACAGAGAGAGGCATAAAACCCAATAGAAACAAGCGATGCTCAACACATTTCCTCACCATACACTGACCAATGCCCAGCCCATCCCCGAGCAGCAATCAGCAGCTCCCAGCCAAACTCCAGCAGTTTATATACTGGGCATGACATTCTACGGTATGGAATATCCCTTTGGCCAGTTCAGGATGCCTGTCCTGGCCATGCTCCCTCCAGATCTTTGTGCGCATACCCACTGGCAGAGCATGGGAACCTGAAAAGTCCTTGACTTAGAGCAAGTACTACTTAGCAACAACTAAAACACCAGTGTTATCAACATTCTCATGCTAAATCCAAAACACAGCACTATACCATCTACAGGGAACAAAATCAGCTTTTTTCCAGCTGAAACCAGAACAAATATAAACATCATGGGGTAGGAGAAGGGGAGAAGAGGTAAGGAGATGTCTTCCTGGCAAGTCACACTAGTAAGTACTCTCCTCTTCACACCCCTTCCCTCTCCAGGTCCATTTCTTTCCTACACAAATGAGTTAAAGTTGACTGATGAACAGAAACACAGCAGCCTCACTCCTTCCAACTATTTTGCTTTGTTTACAGCCAAAGCAGATGATTCATCTCAGATGGACTTGAATGCATGGGAATGAAATGAAGACAAATTTGTAGCCAGAAATAAATTTCTGAGGGTTTTCTTCTTCACCAGTCTGACTCAAGATCTTTGTTGATACAGCATCACTACAGAAAATGGGCAAGACAACAGCTCAACTTCTACCCTCGGCTGTCCTTCAGTTTCAGTAAGATGACTTCCAGTGACCTTAATTCAACTCATCATGAAGCAAAGCCTACCTACAAATCACCAGCCCTAAGATTATTTAACACCCAATAGATTTCTTTTTCTTTTTATCACCTTTTATTTAGGATTCTGAGGAACTAATACTATAACTTTTGGCAATGTAGGTCAGTTCTGTTGAATCAATATAGTTTTCTGTAGGAAAAGATCTAAAACTTTTACAAAATCTTTCAAAATATTTCTCATTCTGGACCTAACATTACTTTTATTTGATCTGGTTTTTACCAGATGACTGGTTTACTTACATCTAGTGAAAACAACCTGGGAGGAGTTATTGGCTTAAAGTGCTCATCCAGCACTAACTATTGTGAAATGGGATTCTTGCTTCTTTTCTTTCCAGATGTAGCTGCAAGGTGTTAAAGGCACTAATAAGTAACTTCTGTTGTCTGCCTCAAGAGATTCTCCAGTGCTAAACCAGTCCCAAGGAGGAGATGGTCACAGGAAGTCTCAGCTCCAGTATGCAGTTAGAGATGTTTACTCTTCTGCCAACACTGATAACGATTTTGATGACAGCCTACAAAAGTGATCCAGAAATAGAAACTTCAAATGATGCTGTGTAAAAGAAGGTCAAGGGAAATGTACATGAGAAACACGCAAACACAGATGGATACTTGAATCAAATGGGATATAAGATGTCTCACTGTAAACACCAAGCACCTGATTTTTGAAGAGGAAGATGTGGAACTTGGCATACTAAAATCTGTTACTACATTCCAATCAATATAGAGAACTAGTTTGACAGTACAAGAAACATTTACAGACATTTGTTAGAGAGTCCAAAGGAGGCTACAGAGCTGATCAGAGGGCTGGAGAGAGTTGGGGTTGTTCAGCCTGGAACAGAGGAGGCTTCAGGGAGATCTTACAGCACCTTCCAGTACCTAAAGGGAAGAGCTGGAGAGGGACTTTTTACAAGGACATGTAGTGATAGGACGAGGGGGAACGGCTTCAAACTGAAAGAGAGCAGGTTTAGATTCGCTATTAGGAAGAAATTCTTTTCCTTACTGTGAGGGTGGTGAGACACCAGCACAGGTTGTCCAGAGAAGCTGTGGATGCCCCATCCCTGACAGTGTTCAAGGCCAAGTTGGACAGGTCTCTGAGCAACCTGGTCTAGTGGAAGGTGTCCCTGCCCATGGCAGAGGGCTTGGAATGAGAAGACCTTTAAAGGTCCCTTCCAACCCAAACCATACTAACTTTACATGTTTATGATTACAGTGGGTAGAAGATGACTGGAGAATAGACTCAAGAATCTCTCACAACAGAAAACTGTTCAGAATAAAAACCCGCAGGAAAAATATCCCAGGGAAAAAAAAAATCTGATAGTGACCATTATACCCCCTGTCTACATATAAGAAGTTCTGTGTAAAGACAGTTAGATCCTCCATTTTTCAGCAATATCAGTTTTAAATTTTCTATTGAACATTGTCTGGGATGGAAGATTATTATTAGTTCTCAATGGATAAGATCAAATTCAAATATAATACCAATAAAACTTCATTACATAATAAAAGTAATGAAGTCAGTGGAAAGCACTGAACTAGTGAAATAGTTCCTCTGATATGCAAATTCCTACTACACTTTTGCATGTAGCAAGACTGGAGGGGTCATCAATCTTTCCCCAGGATAGGCAGAAGACGAGTAAAAAAAGAAACTCTATACCAGTTGCCCGAGCTTTTAAAGTGCAAGGGCACATACAAGCAATGCATCTGCTGCTAAGATACTGAATATCATCAGCAAGAGGCCATGGTGATGATTTGTTTGTTTGGGGACTTTCAGTAGCTCTTTGTTTTTTAATAACAGAGGATCCTAAAATATCTGTAATTTTGCTCATCCATTCAAAGCTTCAATGGATTCAGGTTCAGTTCAGCTGCAGTTCTATAAATTAGAGACGAAATCTAGACAGAAAATACTTCATTAGCTCGTAGTGTTTCATGCTTTTGCCAAAAGCAAGAGGCCTCTCTGTCTTTTAACAGGAGAATGAGATGGCTTACCAATTAAAATGTTCTCCTCTTAATAAGAAACCACAACCAAAAGGAACTGATTTAATTTAAATGTGAAATTTTATGGATTGGAGACACTTGGCCTGCTGAACACGAACTCTTTGGTCTATACAGACCAACCTTCCATATTTAAGTCGTCGTTATTTCACTCCTCAACTTAAGCTACAGTTTACCTTGCACGTTTTCTTCACTAAGCAGTTCAACTCTTGCACAAATCAAGTGCTCTGCAGCATCTGCATACCAGTGTAAGTCACCAGTTGGAGAGAATTTCAGGATGTAAGATAAGTAATTAGAAACAAGAAAAAAACGCCTAAAATGTCTTCAGATGCTAGAGACTTTCTGAGGGAAAAGAAATGGCAGCAATAGTACATTTCTCATGGGGGACAGAATTGGCTGGTACAGAATTTTACACCACAGGCTTGAATTATAACAGAAACAAATTCACACAGTACTTGGGGGGAAAAATACATGGGCAAAGAAAGCTACACTAGGAAAAACTAACTATGCAGACAGCAGATCTTTCACCATGACAGTTTTTTAATAGCGGGTTAGACAAATACTTGATAAAAATGGTTCAGGAATTCCTGAGTCTGAACAGCTGAGCTGCAGCAGGAGAACAGTGAGCCACGTTTCCCAAACAGTGCTATGAACAGCCAACAAAAAATGGAGTTCCTACCCACGCACTACATATTACGGCCAACTAAGCTGATGAGCTTGAAGAATACCAGACCCTGTGCCTTAAGGTCCTTGACAGACTCCAATTTCTATCAATTTCCTAAACCACTTCAGTTTTCTTTGGAGAAGTTTGGTTCCAATTTAGTCACCATGCCATCTGTTCCTCACACGGGTTCTTTCCAATATATTCAGCAACAATTCGCTCAAGCTTTTCTTTCCTGCTTATATCACCCCATATTCTCCTTCAGATTCTCATTTTGTTGTTCTCTACCACAACAAACAGTAGCAGAACATAACAAATGCCCTGAGCTTTTTCATAGCAGTATTAGTGTGGCTTCCTGGACTACTTCTGCTATCTCTTACACCAACAATCACGTGCTGCTCACCAAAGTACATTAGTAATTCCACTAAATCTATGCACTCCATCTAGAATTTACAGGCACTATTGGTTCATAATACGGATTTCAGGAGAGTTACAAAAAATTAAGAGTACAAGAGAAGCAAGCACCAAAGCCAAGTGTTAAGCCAACAACAATCAGTGTGTAAGAGTGTTGAAATTAAGACAATAAAACTACAACTCTAAAACATTCTGTTTACCTAGGTAGCTTGGTTTGGTAAAGAAGAGAAATAACAGAGAGGACAAAAATATTTGTATGACCTTAATGCAAAAGCTCTCTTTACAGTAAGCTTGTGTGGGAGTTCACCAGATATCAAAAGAATTTTAAAAGAAAACATCTTCCTGATCACACATCAGACACTTTCCTTCACCCCACACACCAAGAGCACTGACTCAGTACAACATCTTTGGAACCAGAGTTTGGGGTTCTGTCTAAGATTTTGAGTTACCATTTTATTGTAGAAGAGTGACATTAAACTCTGGCTGTCACAGAGGAAAGCTTTAATGTTCTCCCACCACGAAGGAAAACAGACAGCTCCCACCATATTTAACAGACAGCTGTAGTGCTTTTTAACAATCCCTCTCTGCAGATCTAGTTTTTACAACTACAGATCTGCCCCATTTTCCAGAAAAACTCTCTCTACCATCTCTCTCTTGTCACCTTTCTCCTCCTCCACACCTCTCAAAGAGGTTCAGCTGTTTCAAGTACTCAAGGCCCAGCTGCAATAGGGTGCAGCTGTATATCCTTGACTCACACGCTGCAGAAACAGATAACTTGAGAGCACTGCAAGGAAAGCTACAGTGCACAGAGAAAGTGCAAGATAAGAAAGCTGAAATTTCAGAGAGAAGTATCATCACTAGTAGCTCAAATGCTCAAAAGAGAAAATACCAGTGTGGAAAGGTGCGACATCCTGAAGGAAAAAAAAGGCAGTGACTCCAGTGGGCATTGGCATTCATTCCATGGAGCAGCAGATGACAAGTTCTCTCCTCCCAGCTGACGCCTGCCTGGCCGGTAAAGTGTCTCACTGAAGCACAGGCACATTTAGGCTGATAGGTCCCTATATTCTAGCAGTTTTTTTGTATATGCCTGCCAAAAGAAATTGCTTTATACTTTTAAGCCACATGTACCTGGCTTGCAGAGTCTCTGCACGTGCACCCTAAGTGACTCCAAAAGGACAGTACTACAAGATTTTCACTTCAAGTCACTAAATATTCATTGAGCAAGGTTACAGCAGATGTTCAGACTACATCCAAACCACATCTGCCCCCTGAATATCTGCCAGTTACCACAGTATCTAAAGTCTGGGGCACGCTGCTTCCTAGTTAGCACTACAAGTGCCCTTCACATCATCAGAGATTTGGCAGGCACAATTCCAATATCAACCATCAAGAACAAGACCAGTGAGTCAAGAAAGGTAACGTTTCAGGTCTTCGTACTTTGTAAGTGGCTTGAGAGTGGGATTCTTGCATGCTACCTCTATTTCCATCAGTGACCTGATGATTTAAACTTCCTCGAGTCAAACCAACTACATCGTTAAAAAGAAGTATTCTGGTAAGTATTTGTCTCAACTGGTGGCCTGCTGTTTCCGTTTTTGCTTGAGAACAGAAAGCTACTACACAGCTTCTGTTCCAGTTCAGAACTGAACAGGTTAGTACTGAACCTCACTGACTAAAACATACGTAGCTGGTGCTTGCAGGACAAACCCTGAGACAGCCCCTTCAACATAATACCTTTACCAGAGGGGAGAAAAGAACAGCCTCCTCCCAAATCCCTTACAACTTGAACTAGAAAGTCACCCTGAAAAGCCAAGCTCACCACGATAAAAGCTCGACTTGGGAAAAGAAGCAGCAATTAGCCAGGCTGTTAATTGGCTTGACTTCAGAGTCAGGTGAAGCCTGCTCTCAGCTAGAAGTAGCAACTCCAGTGCCTTCCAGGTCCCCATGGAGGCACATACCTGCCAGCTAACTCATTTCAACACCCTGCAGATACATCTGTAAGTTTGAGGAAAGGGCCTTGGATTGAAACACAATATAATGTAGATTTTTTTCTCCTGTTAATTGAAAGGCTCTCAGCAATCAGTTTTAATTGCAAGACAACAGATATCAGCTATATATCGCAATGAAGGTCTGGTTCTGAATAGGTAAAGGAGGTGATCTTCAGATGCCAAAAGGTTTCAGACACTGTGTATCTTACATGGCCACTGCTAAGTAACGATCAGTGAAAACAAATCTTTACCTGTAAATGAAATTTGCAGGATTATACTGAAGCCTGCCTTGTTTTTTTTCAGTCAAGGGAACTGACTAGTCCTGTTTTCATTCATATAGGAGAACTCAAATCTGCTTTTAGGTAAATGCTTCCCATGAACATCCATGACCAGAAATTGTATCTGTTACTGAAAGACCTGTGAAAAGTCTCCCTCCCATGCTATTATAAAACCGTGATGTGAACGCATCAAGAGCTGTTATATCCACACTGCAGTTTAAAAAACACAGATAACAAACTATTAGTAGTGACGGCATAGGTGTGGCAGCTCAGCTCAAGTTGCAGAAGGGTAAGCAGAAGCCACAACATGTACATCAGAGCAAGTCCGCACAGTGGGAATAATACTCCAGCCAGGTATTACAGAACTACATATGGACTCTCTAACAAAGCTTCTGCCATGATTTAGCTCTATTATAGCTGTTCTCTGAGTCAGCTTGTTGACACAGCAGTCATACTGAGGAGAAGGAAAAAGCAAAAGTCAGGAAAGGGCCTAACACTTTATTAATCTGTTTACACATGCCTAATGACTAACTTTGAACGGAAATGCCTCAATGATAAGCACAGGTTAACATTATACAATAGAAAAAAAGTTTAACATACAGACATTCCTGTCTCTGCAACAGTCTTCTCTATACCCTTTCTGCAGCCTCATAAAAGAGGCAGAGGGGAAAAAATACACAGAAACACACAATGAGGCGAGCTGTATAAAGCTGACTAAGACATATTTGAAATAACTTGCACTTCGAAGAATTAACTAATCGCATGGTGCTGTTTTCTACGGTCATTCGTTAGTAATCTAAAAGGATTCCTGAGCACGTACCTTTATCGCAAAACATGAACAAAAAAGAGCAATCTACAGAAGCCAGTTTACATAGACGTGAACACGGCAACATACCACTTCAGTCTACTTTCACTTTGAAAAAGCTAAATCACACTATGTGAGCTTTGGCTGTGGGACCCTCGGCCGCCGCTGCCGCAAAGTTACGGCTCAGTATCTTAGCAGTGGCACAGGACAGCCACTACTGCGGAGCGATGCTACGAGCAGCAGCTACTCACTAGAGCTCCATCCGCTGCCGACAAGCTCTCGTACGTCTTCCACGCTTTCTCCCTCACGCTCTCTGACACCTTCAGCGCATCACAGAGCACGACGAAGTCCGCTTCGCCGACCTCGAGCCTAGGAAAAGCATCACACATGGCCAGCGGGGACACCGGACCGTGGGGCGACCAGAGAACCGCGCCACCCGCTGCTGGAGCCCCCCCGGGGTGACACCGCCCCA
>VZTD01005474.1:2260183-2549323 GCA_013397725.1 Rhagologus leucostigma | reverse complement strand
AGCCGGCACCGCCGCCCGGCCTCAGACACCCGCCCGGCCTCAGACACCCGCCCGGCGCCTCGGCCGCCGCAGGGACGGCAGCCCAGCCGTGCCTGGCACTTCAGGTGCTCAGCAAGCCCCGGCAGCCGATAGAGCTTTTCCGTGAGATGGGAAGAAACGCAGACCTGTGTGTAAGGATAACTGTGCGGGTGCGGAGCAGGGCAGGAACTGCAGATCCTTTAGGGCCGTTGGTTCAGCCAGACCGAGTGCCGGGTCCTGCACATTGGCCACAACAACCCCAGGCAGCGCTACGGGCTGGGGAGGAGTGGCTGGAAAGCGGCCCACGGGAAAAGGGGCGTGGGGGGCGGGGTGACNCGCCCGGCGCCTCGGCCGCCGCAGGGACGGCAGCCCAGCCGTGCCTGGCACTTCAGGTGCTCAGCAAGCCCCGGCAGCCGATAGAGCTTTTCCGTGAGATGGGAAGAAACGCAGACCTGTGTGTAAGGATAACTGTGCGGGTGCGGAGCAGGGCAGGAACTGCAGATCCTTTAGGGCCGTTGGTTCAGCCAGACCGAGTGCCGGGTCCTGCACATTGGCCACAACAACCCCAGGCAGCGCTACGGGCTGGGGAGGAGTGGCTGGAAAGCGGCCCACGGGAAAAGGAGCTTGGGCTTGTGCTCAGCACTGGTGGAGTTACGTCTCAGGTCCTGTGTCCAGTTCCTCACTAAAAGAAAGTCCAAAGAAAGGCAGTGGAGCTGGGGAAGGGTCTGGAGTACACAAGTCCTGTGAGGAGCAGCTGAGGGAGCTGGGAGTGTTTAATCTGGGAGAAGGAGGCTTGGGATACCTTACTGCTCTTTACAACTACCTAAGCAAACCTGTAGTGAGGTGGAGGCTGGCGTCTTCTCCCAGGTAACAAGTGACAAGACAAGAAGACATGGCCTCAGACTGCACCAGGGGAGGTTTAGGTTGGACATCAAGAGGCATTTCATCATGGAAAGGGTTGTTAAACATTGGAATGGGCTGCCCCGTGGGCAGTGGTGAAGTCACCATCCCAGCAGGTGTTCAAGAAACAACCAGACATGATGGCATTTGGTGCGATGGTCTAATTGACAAGGTGCTGGGTGGCCAAAGGTTGGACTCAATGATCTCAGAGGTCTTTTCCAACCTAAATGATTCAGTGATTTGGTGATCTTCTAATCTGACGTTCATCCAAGTCCTAACTGAAATGTTATTTTTAACACCGTGCAGTAAAATTACACTTAATATAAGAAGTTCAGTCTGTGGGCATCTCCTGGATTTTAAGTCAATGAGTTTCAAATCCCCAGTGCCCTGATTCAAAGATCTTAAAAATCTGCTTTGTTGTCTGCGATTGCATACTCACATTTGGAAAGCTGATCTCTGCTGCAAACAAGCACACTGATTTTCAGACTTACATGATGACAACTTCTTAGAAAAAGAAAAACACTTGTATGTAGGGATTCTTACTACCTGCACACATTTATCGTTCACTTGTAAAGCAACTACTTTTAGTGAGACTGCTGTAAAAACTCTGGATTTATGAAAAACCCAAACAAAAATCATCATGAGCATTAATATGTTATACAATTAAAATTCACAAGTATTTTTACATTCATGCATTTTAGTAATTTGTTCAGGCTTTTCCTTTATATTCATTAACTTAAAACAGGAGAACAGTGCCTGGCTTTCTGCTTTATAATTAGAATTAAACCAATTACAGAAAAGTGAATATAGAACAAATCAAAGTACGTAAACTCCAAATTATATGTTTGAGTTGTAGACTGTAGTGGGATTTAGACATTCCTTATTATGGTTCTAGTGAAACTGTGGCAGTAATTTTACCCTGCTTCTAAGCACATTTAAATACTTATTTTATTCAGATGATACTAGATGCTGTGGAAGGTTTGGAGTTTAGGACTGTCTGTCACCTACAGTTGAACCACAGGCAAGTAGAGAGACCTACCAGCCTGGAAAAGTAAGCTAAACCCCTAAACCACAGCTGAGTCCAATGCCTTCTCCTCACGGCTGGCTTTAAGAGCAGAAAAGAATTTAAAATGAGAGCAAAGCATTTCAGAAAACTTGGTCATAGCCAGTGGAGAGCATGCCAGCTGTCAGCAAGAAGGAAACACACCCTCCTTGGTGGCTTCCCTCACAGCTGCTTTAACATGCTCTTAGAGCCAGGCCCTGGATCGTCCAGATGGCAGGCAAAGAATTTGTTTCATGGCCCTCTGTGCATTGCTCCTTTTAAAGAGTTCACAAACCAGCCTCAGTATAAATACTAATTTTTTTTTTAATTGCTAGTGTGCCAAGCGCCTTCTTAAGTCAAATTTTATGCACTTTTTCATCAAGCAAGGCTCTTAGGGCTCCCCTCCATAAACAGGGAAAACTAAAATATAATCTCAGAATGCTTCAGGTTACAGCTGGAGGGAGACAAAGGGAGGCAGCAGATGAATCAAGCAACAATAACCTTTAATCATTCATGCTGAAACCTTGGATATAGTAACTACATCTAAACTGCAATAAGAAGAGTTAACATGTATGTATGTACTTCCAAAGAAAGGCACATCCTTGTGTAAAACCATATTTAAATTGCTGCACTTTTTTTCCTCTTCTGCTTTTTAGATGTACTGATTTGAATGTTTTAATCCTGTATTCTAAAACATCCTCTAAATGAAGCCTTTAGACTTTTCAAATAAATTACAAATGAAAGAAAAAAATCAGCTCCTACTGGGGAAAAAAAAAAAAGAAACAAAGGAAACACTGTAAGGTCAAATAAAGTATTAATGATAATTTTCACATCTGACCCGACAAAATCTTTATTCTAAACATCTTGCTACAACTGCTTTTAGAGTATAGGTCATAGACATATGGGAAACATTGTCCAGTCAGGCAGTCCTGACACATTGTTTCCAGCTGCTACACAACCTTAGGTAATTTTATTATCCTAATTTTTTTACTTAAAACTGTTGCTGTAGTTTCATGGTAACTGCCAGTGGGAATAAAAGCCATGATTTCAATCATAGTAAAATCAGTTTTTCTGAAGTTGCATGACTGAAATGTATGCATTTAAAGACCCACTAAGTTGGGAGCTTCTGGATATTAGTCTGAATACTAAATACTGGCAGAATTTTTGCTTGAATAAAGCCCATGGGCTGTAAAACTCACGGCTTATAGAGATGTCTGCCTGAATCACACCCATTTCCCTGCATGTAACAGGCAGAACTAACCAGCAAGGGGACACGGCCTCTCCTGGCCAGCCTTTTCTGTGCATTCACATTCCTCGCAGTGTGTAGCAGCCCCCAGCCCCCTGCCGTCAGTGTCACCTGGAGCCCAGCTGTCCCTCTCAAGCCCCAGCACAAGTGCTAACAGGAGCAAGGAGGTGACAGACCTGCAGGCCAACTTTTCACCAGCTGCTGCCCTACCGGCCCCAGGCCTTAAGAAGAACCTCGCTGGAGAAGCACCTGGCGCAGCAGACAGACCCAAGTGACAGTCTGGCTGCAGGAGTGCCTCAGGGACACTCAGGCCATGGCTTGAACAGGCCCTTTCCACTCCCCAGCATCACCTCTCTTGGTAATGCTGTGATTGCATTGGCATCAGCTCTGCCTTTGAAGCTGGAAAGGGTTTACTGGGGTGATGGGGTGAAGCTGACTGGTTGTGCCCCTGGGTGGTGGTGAGCCTGACCCCTATGTCATTGTTTCCTACACAAATACACAGCTTGAAATACGAAGAATAAAAACCATTTCTGTAAGTGAATATCTCTACAGTGATGTAAAATCCATAGAGACCATAACAAACTTCAACCTGTTTCTCTTTAAGCCGAGAGGTATTTGTCAGATGTTGCCTCTTCTTACAGTTCAAAGCCTCTCTCTATGCATTGACATTATTAATAAAAAGAATATTTTTCACTCCACAGTTACACACATCTGTGGCTTGCTCTTCTCAGAGCACTACACAGGGCACTGCTGGACTCTCAGTACTGCAGTGATGAATTTAAGGCAGGAATCTCTATCAATGAAGCGTTTGACCAAACTGCCAGTGGGATCTGAAAGGACACCAAGACTGTTGTTAATGAATGGGGAAATGGCTGCACGTAAATGATGCCTATGTGCAGAACCTCAACCCTTCATAAATACTTCTAGTTCTCTTTCTTGGGCGTCAGAGAGGTTTTGCATTGATCAAAGTTTTTAGACTTGAGTGTCACTTTTTTCTCTTTTTACTCAGATAGTTGTATTTATCTGTTTATAGAAGAATCATAACTACTTTTAAGGACCTTCCACATTTCTTGTTCTCTGTGAGAATGGCTGTCAGACCTGTGTCTGTTACAGATTTGCACTAGTGCTAAGAACCAGGGCACTCAAAAATAAAATCCCTGACTGATGCAATTTATCAGATTAAGCCCTAGTTACAGTGCAATTACATCAGAAAAAAATTATCATTCCTGGTACGGCTTTCCTTGCTTATGAAGGTTTCTGGACATTAGTATAAATCATGCCCTTGCATGCACAGCTGCATCACGCCCTGTGCCTTGTCACACAGGTACCACCCTGTGTCCCTGGCAGGCAAAGCACTTCAAACCCTGGGTACATTCTGCCCCACGAGGGTGCAGGGCATCCTGCATCCCCTCTGCAGGGCAGCTCATTTCAGCTCGTACTGCCAACTGGTAATGAAATAAAGATCAGCAAGCAAACCACAGCCCTCTTGTTGCTTGCAATTACACAGCCACATTAATGACCCTGTTGCAATCCCTCCCTTCCTATCCTTTCCAGTCCCAAGTTCTGCTTCCTCTCACCGCACGAGAAAGTGCGCTCTGGCACAAGCAACACCCTGTCCTGCTGCTGGCCACCTCCCCAGCAAGGATGTTTCCCATGCCTCCACTTCCAAGATTTCCTAAGCTCACAAGAAGCAGAATGCACTCTCCTGGAAGTAGTTCTTGGGAATCAGTCTTAACCAACGACCTGAAAATCAGTTGAAAATTAGCAACCATAGCCTGTAGTGAGTGAGCACAGGCATTTCTCTGAACAAAACCAACCCATGATTCTGTTTCTTTCTTTTTGTTAAGAGTGGGTCTAAGAGAAAGACATTTTTCACTAAGCCGTGGCAGTGGAATACCCTAATTAGGTAAAAACATTTGTGTATAGCATTCCAGAAAAACTCCTGGTGTGACAACAGCGCTATAGGCTCTCCTATGTTGCTTCCTCTGTAGCAATAAAATCTCCTCCTACCACTGGAACAACCCATGTCAGTGAGAGTGCAGCTCTGCTGATGTCTCTAAACCACAAGCTTTTGCTAATGCTGATGTGTCAGATCTCAATCCTCCCACCCAACCCATATGAACAAAAGCATGTACACACCTTGACAGGCATCAGGTAACCAAACTCCTGCATTTTCAGTCTTGCAGGCCCAGAGGATTTTCTTCATGCCGAAACTTGCCCTGTGCCTCTTTACTAAAGCTGCAAGACTTTAGCTGGAGGAGGGAGGCCTTGGAGCTTTTATTGTGCTTTGCAAGCCCAGATCACACTGATCACACTGACTGGTCACAACAACTTTACACATGCAAAGACCGGCTGAACATCAGAGGCTGTTTGGGACCCATAAGAGAGCAACAGAGCCCCCTCCACCAACTGAACATGGTGGC
The DNA here is from genome assembly GCA_013397725.1 of Rhagologus leucostigma. Lineage (NCBI taxonomy): Eukaryota > Metazoa > Chordata > Aves > Passeriformes > Rhagologus > Rhagologus leucostigma. Next base: position 2,543,694 of record VZTD01005474.1, on the reverse strand, counting down.
ACAGGATACTGATTTTGCTGCTTCAGTAACAAAGTATGTCTCAGCATTAGGACTGATTTTGTTTCTTAGCAGGAGTTTTAAAACTATTTGCAAAGATAATTGTCCAGTGAGGTCATTTTTATACTAACCCTTTTCTGGAATTCACTGGGCTAGAAATGTGGTTTCTTCAGTTTATTAGACTCTTAACTGTTATTATACTTGTATTTATTATACTTTTATTATTTAAAAAGGAAAAAGCCCAAGCATCTCCAAGAACTAGTTCTTTCCATGGATTTGTGTCCCATGCTTCATCGACTTGGTCTAAGAGGGCAGAAGTTCCAACATGAGCTTTCACTGCACTCCGGGTGTTTTAGGTTGTCTTCCTACACAAACTACCTGGCATTTAATAAGACACGAGCACATGCTGGGAGCTTTTCCTCAGTGCACAAGAGTTTCTCCCTCCTTCCCCACACTTATTTTCACACTACTGATTGAAGTAAATTTCCTTCCAACAGGCTCAAAAGCTATTAGGGTCATGAGCACGCAGCATGACCATAGGAACCTCTTATCTGTAAGAACAAATCTAGTTCTCCCCCTGCTGCACCACCCCTTCAGCAGCCTCATTTGCTGGTGTCTCTGTTAAAGGGCACACCACAGATCACCAAGTTTGGCTACTGAGTTTTATTTTGAAAACAAGTTAAAGACCATACGAAGCTTGCTTACAAATTAACAGGTTTCATGTTTAACTTAGGGAAAATAGGAACAGAATGCTCATGAAAAGGTAGGAAAAATCCTTAAAAGTACTTCAGCGTGAATCTTGCGTCATACAGGGCTCCAAAGAACACACCAGCAACCTTGTGCTGACATATACTTGACCTTTGTTGCAAGCACACAATTGCAACATCCTGAATGTCTGTAGCTAAAGTTTTCCCAACGGGTTTTCCAGCTTGCTTGCACGTATACTCAAGTGGAGCTATGTAAATATAATTTATACATTAATATCTAGCCTGTATGCATGTGAGGCCTTATTTGATGTTCGTGATTGCCATGCACCATCAAAAATGGATTTAAAAAGTCCAGCTTTGGAATATAGCAGTTATACTTTTCAGTTTACATATGATGCACTTACACCAGCATTAATCTGTAAATTTAACTACATGCAGATGAAGAAAAAAAAAGTATTGTGTATTTAGGAAACTTCCTTTAAAACAAATTATTTTATCTCAATCCAAACATTCACAATAGCAGGAAGCTGGATCATAGCATGTTTACAATTGTGTAATAGCTCCAAAACCAGTAAAGCATCCTCCCACTGTGTTAAGAAAAGATCCTTTAGAAGTTGAAAAATAAGAATAGTACAAAGCCCTTTGACTGAATTAACCTAAGACAAATGATTTGGACACCTATGGTGCATATTATTTAAAAATATGCAGGGTTTTTTTTTCAAATATGCAATTATTCTATAAACATTCCTACTTTTCTGATGAATCAATGCTCAAAATTTGGCCAGAAGGTAAGTCAGTTCCCATGTCGTGGAAGCTCTCAAGTGGATCTTGGGGAGGTTTTCCAGCCTTGGTTTTTTCAATGTTACTCCCTTTTCTGTCCTGTATTTTTTTTCTTGCAAACAGCTTCAAAACAGCAGGTGCTACGATACGTCTTATTCTGTGCTCTCCCCTACAAAAGTTGGCATTACAAAGATGCAAATCGTATTAGAAAAAATAAAATCGATCTTGCTTTAAGAATAGCAGTTTTAAGTGTAAATGGTAGGATATGGAATGGTATTGGTGGTAATTGAACAAGCCCCAGATTAACTGGCAAAGCTCAGTGGCACAGGCTGGCAGGAACAGCACGATGGGGAACAAAGGGAATGGCAAAGTCCTGCAGGTAGCGAACACTGCTGGCTCTCAGCTGGGTCAGCCTGACTCACAGCACATGCTGGATGATGCCCATCATTTGACAAATACTTAGGAGAGGGATTTCAGACATTAACAACATGTTAGATCAGCTTTGGGTCTCCCTTCTGACCATATGTATTGTGGAAACACCCATTCAGAATTTAGGCAAGCAGCACAATATTGCCTTTAAATGAAAAGGGACAGAAAAGCTTCTCTGTTCATATTTAATTTCTCAGCCATCTACTCTGTCTTTACAAACAGCACTTCAAGTAAAATGCATTAATTTTAACTGTAGTCCCCTCCTCTTAAAAATAATCCAGTAGTAGCAGAAGAAAACACAAGACTTTTAGACAAACAGGTTTATAAGGTTTATTTTCCATTGCACATACATGGATTATATACAAGTTAGTAACATAAGTTACTTCTTAATTTTCTAAAAGATTGTTACAGCAAACACTTGCCATTTTAAAACATCAAGTCAGAAATCAATCTCAAAAAGGTAAATATGACAACATTTTAAAAACAAAACAAATTGCACTTGGTTAGGAGAGTCAAATACAGGTTTGTCTATATGCTGTAACAAACTATATAGCAGGTAATATTACAGTTAGAAGTAGCTCTTGCAGTCCATTTGTACATTAATAATTTTTTTCAATTTTACTTATTTAAAAACTGGTGGATATTTCAAAGACTTCCTCTTCTTCCTAGTATTCGAGATTCATCACGTGAAATGCACTAGCAACTAAGTCTTTATACAATTGCTATTCAAATATAAGAACACCACACCTGAAAATAAGGAGAAAACTAAAACGTATTGATTTTACGTGTATCATGAGATGAGAAGTATGGAAGGTGTTCAGCAAGAAAGCCCTGTCCACTACTTACATAAAAGAAGATTTTAAAAAATAATCACTGCACACAATACAAAGGGTGGGGTCATACTGTACTTTTTAAGTCTCCTGTAACAGTACTATTCCTCATTACTGTTCACAGATGAGTGTTTCCATAGCAAACTTGTTCTCAAAGTGTCGAATCTTTCGGCAGTTGATGGCTTCACGCTTCTGAATTCCTGTTTTGTTGGTAAAGAACAACAGAGTGTCAAGAGGAGAAGGGCTGAGGTATGTCAGAGACAGAAGTTTTGTGTTTGCTATGATAAGGTATCGCCAGAAATCAGAACTTCCCCTCTCCAACCCTCCCATCCAAGGAAACACACACAGGCACACACATTCAGACATAAAAAATCAATAAGCAAGGAATGATCCTGGAAGTGTGGTGACCCAAACGCCAGTACTGGTTTAGTGAAAACCAACCTGCCAAAACCCCACACTGGCTAGTTCTTAACCCAGATCAGTTCCCAATCTCCCTCTGTAAAAATGCTTGTGGTGATGTGAGAGAGGGAACAGCAATAGAATTAACTGCTATAGACAAAAAAGAGCGGACTTGTAGTATTTAAACATTATCTTGTCATCAGAGAAAGACAGAATTTAACCAAATTTTAGACAAACTTATGCTCACTGCCAACCTATGCTCATCATTTATTACTACAGGATAAACATACTGAATTTTTAACTGGATTTTGCTATTAAGACCTTTTAATTTTCAAACATCATTCTAAATTGCTTTCATAAAATGTATTTCTTCTCTTTGTTTTCCCAAGCAGTCAGGTCTAACAATTCGACAGAAGCAATTAAACTGCTTTGGTGTGCACTTGCACACCACATGCTGATTAAACAACAACAACAACAAATCAAACAACCAAAAAGTAAAAAAACCAAACCACCAAAAAGCAAATCTGAGGAACATTTAATGGAAAGTTTAAGGCAGTATTTAATAACTTTTCAAGACTCTTCCAAATAATGTTTTTCAACCACTTTTCCATGAAAAACTACCAAGCACTACAATTTTCCTGTGAAGACAGCTCTTATTCACTTTTTACTGACACAAATAGGAAGACGTGGAAAAATATATAGATGGCTTTAATGACAAGAACAACCTGCAATTCTGTACTTGGACTACAAGGATAAAGCTTCTCCTGTATTAAAGGTCTTTCTTTGGTTTGGGGTGGGGTGGGTGGTTTAAGGTTCAGGATTGAAGAAGAGCATCAGTGAAAGCCTGATCTCCAGAAAACACACCCATGCACGCACACACATTTTGGCACTTGCACCTCACTGGGGCCCTGAGCACTTGTGCACAGTGACATGACTTATTTCCATACCTACACAAGAAAACTGACACACTGAGGCCCACAGAGCCGGTTACTGCAATAAGCAACCCTTGCTTTAATTAGAGTCTTTTCTTTGAACACACTCAGGCATCACTGAGGTTTTTGCCAACACACAAGATGGCGGGAGGAGCGTTTACCTTTCATGGCTTCTTTGCGCTGTAGTTTGTAGGTTTCCTTGCCACGGCAGAGGCGGTAGATAAAGAATCCCAGCTGATCCACGTTTTCAATGCGATCAGTAACAATCATCTGCTCATGAATCAAATAGGACTGAGGCAAGTATGTTCCAGCCTGTTGAACAAAAATGTAACAGCTGTGTCAAAAGCCATCTCTTCATGGTCTAAATACACAAGAAACACTTTGCAATATTTTTCTTCAACATATCTTCGAATTATTTCAAAGTATGTATTATCCGCAGACTTTTATTCTAAACATGCAAACTTCACTACAGTGCAGAAACAGTTATATTCAAAAAGGTCACAGAACTTTCACTGACGCACCCACTGCCCTCTCGCTACAGTAACATCAGCCTTCAGCAGGTTTTTTTTTCTAGGGGCACCCACTGTCACGGGTCACTTCTGCACTTACCATCCAAAGTTTTCACTTAATTAGTAACAGCCCACCAGACCTCAGTGGGAACAACTCCCAAGCAGGAATTGGCAGAAGCATCATCTACGTGGAGATAGTCCTGCTGATGAAGCAGGCCAGCTGCTGTATAGTTTGGCTGCAGTCCATGGGGCCGGGAAGCCTTGAACTTACTCACAACATGGGTCACTGCTCTCAAACCAAAGCCAAGACGAGATCATCCATCCCTGTAAGTTATTATGGCAACTCCCACAATTGTTTATGTGGAAAGGTATTACAAAGCCATGGTGGGACATCAGGTGTTTCAAGGCAATACACTGAAAAAGGGGAGAGCCACGATGACATGCAAAGGCTTCCCAAGCCCTCTCTAGCCCCTCCAGTATTATTTTGCCACAGATGGAATGATGAAGGAATCTGGCTCTGTGAACAGCTCACTGTACATAGCTAAAGATGCACAGACTTAGCTGCCAGCCAGTTTTCTAATACAACCACTATTAAATAATCATCAATTTAAAAAAATATTAAGAAATCCTGTTAAGAGTGGTTCTAATTTATAGTAGTATAGAAGGTGCTCCTTGCTTTCTAAAAATAAAATGATTGCTTATTGTGAAAACAAATTCAGCTTCTGTTGTGAAAGATCTCTATATTTTAGTAACAATAAACAACTTGAAATTTCCACTGCAAAACAAGATCATCTTTTCAGCTCCAGAGACATGTTGAGAAGCTGATTAAATGCTATTCTTCTCAGTAAAGAAAGGACTGTATAAAATTCACTTTAAATTTTGCATGAATAAATAAACTATGAATATTTTCTTCAATATATACTATAAAGAAAACAACAGCAATTTTTTTTCCTTTAAGTAACAGCTTAGCAAACATCACTCTCCCAAATTATCCCACTCATTATTTTGTAATTAAATCTCTGTAAATTATTGTATCTCAACTCCTGGTCTCTCGAATCTCAGGAGAGAGCCCCGAGGGAGTGCCAGGGCAAAGCAGCAGCGCAGGGCACTGGCAGGGTGGGTAGCAGTGCTGAGGACTTGGGAGGCAACCTGCAAGGACACTCCTGGGCTTACACCCTCTAAAGCACAGGACCTCCCAGACCGCCCCTGGACCGAGCCTTCTCAGCCCTCCCTGGGTGGGACAGGAGGAGAGGAAACTCAGTGCAGGGATCTCCTCTGCCCAGTTGCTGCAGGAGCAATTATCCAGCTTTGGGATCCAGCATAGCCACAAATATCATCATCTTTGAGACATCCTGTGCACTGTGTACAGTTAAAATTAGCCAGTTGGCTCAGCAGCGGGAACGAGGTGGATGAGTAAATATATCTGGGTTTCAGTTTTGCTTCCCAAAGAAACAAAGGAGGCCTTTCATGTCTGCACATTGAAGTAAACTGTATCAATATATAGAAATGTGGTTCTTTAGGCTAAAATTATGGTGTTTCTTAAAAACCAAAACAGCCCAGAGCTCCTCCATTTTCATAAAATGCCCTCTGCATGTATTCAAAACTCATTTTAATGAAACTAGCACATCAGTTTTATACATTTTTTTGCTGGTGCAACCAGTGTGACTGCAGGACAGTATTTACTCTGTGTATCTGCAGCATAGTTTTCCAAATTCCACTTACAAATGTTTAGCCTGATTTTCTGCGACATCAAATGCCCACAGCTTTTTGTTAATACAATGAGAATTAAACAGATGTCTCATAAAATTAGGGCACCCACTGTTGGGGACAATGATCAAAACTGTTTGCTTTTGCACGGATTTTCAGTTAAATGCGTGATGCCTGGTTATCCTCTTAGTTGTAAAGCAAGCAATTTTGATTCAATATTAATGACAACCTAGGAAATTAACAGATTTTAATAATGAAATTTGTGTGATCTAAAAATGGAAAGAAAATAGCACAGACAAAGTGAAAAAAAAAATGGGGTCACTGAGTTTTACAGACACCACATCATCCTTATGTACAGGAAATGAAAGCGTGGTTAAATAGCTAGTCTCAAAATAAGAAGCAAAAAAGCAGCACAGGACTTACTTGTGGTAACTTTTTACATGAAACTTATTTATAGATACAAATCACTCAGAAATGGCTAAAATGGTTCCTGGAGTCCTGATTCTAAAGCCTTTTTTGAAAGATGCAAACCCAAAGATGGTGTAACAATTCTGAAGTTACAAAAGCCCAGTAAAATATTAAAACATTCTCCCCAAATCTTAAGACACATTTCATCAGCTCTATTCCCCACGTGGACTGTTTTGGTGTTCTGTGAAGAAGGCCAAAAACCAAGGTAAATACTATTCACATCTGCATTAAAAGCATGCATTATGTAAAGTGCACAGCAGATCCAACACCCTCAAGCCACTGGAACGAAGTGGGGGCCAACCCTAGGGACCGATGCTTTAAACAATGCCCCTGTTAAAAGGATTTCGCAGTCTTACCTACTTCATGCCTCTCAGCTAACCAGTCTTAGGCCAGTGCACACATGCTTTGTAGAAACTTTAGTCACAATGGATTATAAATTAAAAAAGCACACAGACTACTATCACATAGTCCAGCTGCACCACATTTACATGATTTTGTCAGCCAAATTTACAGCACTGAAGAAAATCGGGGTTTTTTGCCTTCCTCTGAATTAATGATTCCTTCATGATTGTAGATCATTAACTAAGGAGGTTATAGACTTTTTTTCTCTTTGCAAAGACCTCTAGCAATTGCGTGCCTTGTGTGAATGTCAGAGTTCTGCAGAAGGCAAAAAAAAAAAAAAAGAAAAACTTCTACTTTTTTCCTGTCTTAAAAAACAAATTACTTGTGATTTAATCATACCTTGATATTGATGAGCAGCTCCAGGAAATTTTTTGGTGGCATAACAACTGAAGTGTTCAGAGGAATCACATAGCACTTATCCAGGCTAAGGTCAAGATAGGCAGTGAGTCTCTGTTGAGAAAACATTTCTTTTAATCAAAATAACAAGAACATCAGAAAATTGACAGATGTTACTGAACTGCTATTGCCTCGTGCTGTTCTTCAAATTATTCTTTTGTTCACTGTAAAGTCTGTCCAACAAATTCCAATCTTAGGGCAGGGAAATGCACAAAGAAAGGGCAGCCATGATGACAGTTTATATCTATGACAGGGATTTGGGCAAGGCAGCAGGTGATGAGTAGCTCAAATGCACTAAGCAAGGAAACTACAAAGGTGTATTTGAGCTGTTATGGAAACAAGTACAGCGTTCATTTATGCCAAGTGCCTGCATTTTGAAATAACAGGGCAAAAACCTGGCTCTAATCTTCATGCTTTTACATTTTGTTATAGTCTAAAGAGGAAATGCTGCTATAAGAACAAAACACAGAAGGAAAAAAGTATTGCTACAGATAATGCAACAAAAGTAGTTTTAGTTTCAAAAATAGTACCGACTTGCAAGGTTAATGATTATTCATAGTTGAATAATTATCTTTATACAGTACTTGAATTGCAATATTTGCCATTATTTGATAAAAAGCTCAGGGAATTATCCTGATGAATCCTGTAGCTCTGTTCACTGAGCTGTGTTTTACTGCATCTGTTCTTGCTAAAGAAGACATTATCTCTAGCTGCTGAAAGCTCTGAGGCTGCAGACCTATATAAAATACTGAGCACCAGGAGCCCAGCAGTCAAAATAATGCCAGGACAGCAATCACCAGTGCAGATAATCTCATTACATGGAGCAAGTGCTGTACCTATGGCAAATGACCCTTGCACTGACCTTTAGAGCAAAGCCTTTAACTTATTAAATCAAAAAGTAAATTTCTAATATTATATTGTTCTTGCTTCTTAGATGCTTTCCTTTTTTCATTTTCTAGCTTTCCCTCTTTAGAGTCTTTATTCTAACTCTTAACAGAAGCTCCCTAAATATATTCTGAAATATTATTTAAATTACATAGCTTGAGCAAGCAATGTTTTCCTCCAAATCTGGCTATGAATATTTGATAGATAGCACTTTAAACTCCGAAGTTTGCATAAAAAAATAGGATACTTCCCTATTCTTTTTCAGCTTTGCTTAAAAAAAGCTGTTCAGCAAAGTCTTCAAATGTTCACAGAGATTTAGCTTCCTGAAAACCAGCTGTACAACATTTCATTGCCATCAGACAGCTCCAACCATGCTGATACAGAAAAGGAAGGCTTCTAATTGTTTTACAGCTGCTCTTGACACTGAGAGCTGACAACTGCCTTAACAGAAATTTATTAACATGATTCCTATCAATCAAGGTTATTTCTCCAGAAAAGGAAGACACAGCTTTGAAACCCTAGTTCAGTGCCTCTAGGAATTGCAGTAGCCTGTGGTGCACAAAGAAATTAAACTTTGGCTTCCTGTGGCATCTGGAAAATGAGCTGTCTTCCACAGTCCTTCCCTTTCTGCTGCTGCTTTGGGGGTTTGAGTCATGCTAGGAGAGCACCTCTGGGGGTGCTTGAACACACCCAGTGACATCAGATGCAATCAGCCCCTCCAAGCTGATGTCAAAGCTATGACAGCCCTTTCCAAATTTCCCTTGGCACCACAGCAGTTGGTCAAATTCTGGCCCAGTGGACTCAGCAGAGCAAGAACAATATTCTCTTTAGTTCCTCATACTAAGGAAAGCAAATAGGTCTAAGATTTTTCCCTTTCTAAAAACAGAACTGTATTTGCAAATGGTGGTTTACACACTACCTGATGACGACTGTATCGTGCTGTATTTTACCCCTGGTTAATAACTGCTTGCAGCCTGCTGCTGACCAAAACATTTCTGCTGCCTCCTCCACCCTTCTGCTTTCCCCCACCATAATAAATAAGGAGAATATTTATCAGGATGACTGAGGGGGAATATTTTTCAAGTTTTAAATGCTTTCAACTTCTTCAGACATATTTCTTACCCGGTGGAAGTCATGGACGATATCAGCAGGATCGCTATCAGCAAATTCAGGGACTGGCACACTGATAAACTCAACATCTTCCTCCTCCAGGATCTGAATATTTTGCTCAATTGTGTGGTAGCGAGCACTCTGAGCCTCTGCCCCAGGCTCAGGTAAACTTAAGCCATCTTCAATGTACTTTATTCCACAGAAATACACGCCACCCTGCTAAAAATAGTAAACAACCCAGCAACAAAAAGATCAATAACGTAGAAGTTTAAAAGCAATATTCTCAGAGCAATGAAGAAACACTTCTCAGAGTAAATGAAATTTTTTGCCTTTAATTTGATTCATACACCAAAGTAGGAGCCACTACATCTACAACAGGACCACGGCTAAAACCTTGATTACACTCAACCCAGAGGGAGTTCTTCCCTTGAATTCAAGGAAAACAGGATCCAATAAGCAGGTTCTTAAAATCCAGTCTTACATGTATTTTTAGAAAGACAATGAAGTTCCTACATCTATATGCATGCATATTATTATTATTAAATTATGATCTAACTGTAGTCAAAATTACGATTAAAAACATTGAAACTAGTCATCCAAATCACCTTTAAAAAGCAAGTCTAACTCTAAATTTGGTCCTGCCTGCAGTAGAGGGTTTGACTAGATGACTTCAAAACTTTCCTTCCAAACTCCATTATTCTGTGAAGTTGCTTAGTTTTACAAGACTTCCAGAGTCTGGAAAGTCAACTTCTAAAATAATTTTTAAACAGTTTTAAAAGACAAAAAGGTAAAAAGAGAAATTAAAACAACCAATTTGTGTCCTTTTGCCACAGCACACATGGCGGGCTACCCAAGTGAAGTGTAAAACATAGTTTTGAGTCACAGGAAGTCACATACCAAATCTATAGGCCAGATAGTTTTAGAAATATAGAACTTATCCTTATGCACATGCCATCAATTTTAAATTTTACATTGAAAACGTGTCTTCAGTGCAATGTTAGCTCAATTCCTGAATGTTTCCTTTAACTCAGATCTGACACATGAACAAGTAGCACAAGTTTGAATTAAATGGCACTTTCAGTTCCATCTCACTGGCAGGTGAAAGGTGAAGCACCCAGTGCTAAGCAGGGGTGAAATGTGCATTAGAAATGCAGCCAGCCTTCAGCTCCTCAGCTCATTAATCCACCGGGATAAGCTGTGCTGTTTAAGCATCATCGTTTGCAACACTACTGCTTCCCTGTAAATTTGGTTAATGTAATAGCCAAAGAGACTACAAACTGCAAGTTCAGCTAGAATTTCTCAAGTTTAATCACTTGGCTTTCCACATTAGCAGCTACTAAAATGGGGGAAAAGCAACAGTCCTGCTATCAGGGACAAGAACATGAATTTTTACCTTATAATTAGGTACCCTAACCAGTGGGCTAGAGAGATTCATGTTTTGCTTATCCTCTCCCTTTCTGGCTCTGTGATCTTGCAACCCCAGCAGTTTCTGCAGCAGGGAGGGTGTGCTTGCACCACTTGGGCAACAGCCCAGCACATCCAGCGCTGCCCACTGACAACTTCCCCCAAGGGAGACAATATTGAACTCAGATCTCCCATGTTTCAGGTAAATCCTCCATTTCCCTGGCACTGCTGCCTTCACAGAGCTCCTCTTGCAGCAGTGCCATTTGTTAAAAAGACTGAAAATACATTTTGTTAGAGGTCTGATCTTGTCAGTGTGGATTAGACCTGACAGAGCATGTTTAAACCACACTGACTGTGCTTTTCCCAAGTCCCCTGCAGGGCCCATATTTCTTATCCTTGTGCAGGCTAGGGAAGAGGAGAGTCACTGCGTTGCTTTGACAGGCAGTCCCTTTCCTGTACATTAGCAGTGCCACCCGCGTTAGGAAACCTGGGATCAAACAAGGAGGCTTTCAAGGGGTTAATCCACCTCCAATATTTGGCACTGAAAAAGAGAAAAGAGAGCAGATAAAAATCTGGGACACCACTGGGGTTCCTAAGCCCAAGTCCTATTTAGATACAATCTTTTCTCTGCAAAGTGAGGTTTTCAAAAGTGTTGCTCCCTTTTATTTGCCAGCTTCACTTCTGCCCTCCTCTGCTGATAGGTAACTTCAGAGAAGTCCACACTCTGGCTTTTAGAAAACCTGAAGTTTGGAAAGAAAAAATAGTTTACTTCCTTTGCTTTAGTCTGTTGCTCCTTTTCTAAATGTAACACAGAAAGAACAGTCTGTTGCTCCTCTTCCCACAGAGAAAAACAGCCCTCTCATAACAAGTATGTGACTTACCTGGAATGCAAAATATTTGTACAGATAGGCACCACCCAGGAACACACCAGCCAGCATAAAGGCCAGTCCAAAGCACATGCACCAGCACCAGGCCCTTCTCTGTCCAACAGGCACAGCATCCTCAGGGTCCTGCAAGGCATCAGAGAGGAACCTTCAACACACTGTTCCCAAGGCAGGTTAAGATAGTGGATACTTCAGGCCCAGCAAATACAAACATTGCATCCACCAGAAAAGGCTGTATGCACTTCAGCACAAGAGTTTAGAAATTTACTTTATTTGGTAAAATTTAAAACAAGTCTATTTAAAGACTTAAGTTGAGGTTTAGTAAAACTCGTACTATCAGTCACTTTTAAAGCCACAGTCACTGACTAAATCAGCAGACGTAAGAGAAAAATACAACAAAATCTCCTGAGATACCTATTAATACACAGTGAGCCACTTCACAGGTTGCAGACAGAAAAATGTCCATTCTCAGGCAACCTCCATGCAACAACAGCAGAGCGAGGAAGTCAACTCAGAAAGGTCAGATGCTTTTTTACCTTAGTATATGCAATATAAGTGAGTGAACCTGAAGAACCAACAAAAGATTAAAGGTAGTAAAAGCAGCAAAATATATCCTTTCCTATGTTGTTCCATCAGAATGAAACAGCCTTTACCACAACTTGGCTGGCAGAACAGTGAGAGTGGGAATGAAAAGAAGATGCTTTGTAAGTTGTTGTTAAGGAAGGTTTCTGCTCTAAGACAGCATTTGCCATGCTTCTATCTGCTGTTTGTGTAATACTAAAGGAATGACAGGATGTTTCCCCTTTAGGGCACTAGTCTGCATAACCATGCAGTCCCTACAGGCATCCTAAGCAATAAACTGCTGCTTGCAAAATCTTTCCTCTATCAGCCACATTACAGTGCTCTTTCCTCCCCCAAGTGTTTGCATAACTCATATCCAAAGAAAAAAAGAAAGAAGTAAAAAAAAAAAAAAAATTCCGACTTTGAGCTACCCTGTTCCAAGCCAGGTTTTCCCGGGAAAACATCTGAATTCAAATAAATACAAAGAAATTAATTACCCTTTTGCAACCAGAAAACAATAACGTAGAATGACGACCAGGGCAAAATCATTATGACCGAATGAACAAAAAACCACCAAATCAGAAAGTGGAGGAAGAGCATGAGGGAAGCGCTTGAGAAGGCTTTGACAGCTATAGCTGTTAGTCAGTGTTCTGCCTGATGTGTTGGGTCTTTCTGCTGTATTTGCTAATTAAGATTATATACCCCACTTGCACAAAGTTGTGGGTATAGTCCCCAGCTGCCTTGGCCCAGCTGGGAAGGAATTCCCCTTATCTGGCTGAAGCCATCTAAGCAAGTCTGACACCAAATGGAAAGGGGACCCTCCCTGTAAATGGTGGGAGAAAGTGGCACTTCCTGGGAATGACTCAGCCATCCCAGAGAGGGATAAGTAGCATTTTGGAGGGATTTACTTCTTTTCACTGATTATAGAGGTAAATTCCTTGGTTAACAAAGCAGGTACCTAATTCATATGCAGCTAAAATTAAGTGATGTGAAATCTACCTTTACATTACACTGCAATTATCTTTCATACAGAAGTGGCAATGCAGCTTCTTTGCCAGGCAACAGCTGCCAAAATCTGATTCAGAAATATTTAGAGTCAAACTGAAGATATTTCACACATTTTATTTTACTTTACCTTGCTAAATACCACAGTAGATCAGATTGTGAAATCTCCATCTTTGGAGGTTTTCAAGACTCAACTAGAGAAAGCCATGGCTAATCTTGCTTTGGCAACCATCCTGTTTCTAAAGGGAGGCTGCAGCAGATGACTTCCAGAGGCCCCTTTAAACCAACATTTCTGGGATACATTACAAGGCAAAGTGAAACTGGCAAAAAACCATTTGCTGTGGACTGAAAAGGCAGAATATAAAGACAAGAAACAACTTTTTAACACTTTTAGAATACCAATTATTTAAGGAATTCAGTGCGAAAAATTACAGGATTAGTAGCTGCCTGATTTTTAACCTGGCTCTTTGCAAAGACTGAGAATAGGACATAATACCCATGCTAATCTAATTAACTCTCAGGTCAGGTTGAGAGTCACTGTGGATTCTTCTATAAATCATCTCAATTATAAAGCTAAACCAGGTAAACCAAGGATTTTTATTTTCATGTTGCCCTGTATCATTAGGTAACTATTTCCCTAGATATTTCAAAGCATACAGGACACCCGACTGAAACTTTTTAATAATAGCTGTCATTTAAACTGTTTCAATTTAAGGTCAGAAAAAGGGATAGCAAACTGCCTTTGGGATACAATATCAAAATATTCCCTAGTGAAGAATATAAAGAGTATCTTTATTCTTTCCTAGTGCTGCTTTTACCCGCCACACCTTTTTAACTTCAGTCAAGATTATCCATTAGTAGACTGCCTCTTCCATTTTTTTCATTATTTTCTAAATTCAGAAAGACTAAGAAAACATGCATCTGGGAAATGGTGCAGAAGGCACACAGAGTATGAACACGCACCTGGAAATGGGGCTTAATGTCAGATCAATTTTCCATAGGCCACAAAAATAACCAGAAAAAAAAAGAAAGTAACTTTTACACTTTTACCATGCTAGGAGGAACCTGAAGGACAAGTTTATCAGTATTCCACCTTAAATAATTTGGCTTTGATATATGAGATGACAGATGTAAACAACAGGTTTAATACAACTCTTTTATCCTTTACCACCAGCTAAAGGCTATCATTATTATTTCTGAAGGTGTCGCTGGTGGTGGCACGTTAAACTACTTTGTATTTGTAGTTGCCTATTGCATTGATTTCTCCCCAGCCTACCAAAACCAGCCCACCAAATTTAGAACAAGAGTTCAAGCCCAGTTTAGGCTCTTGCTTTGGAGAATGAATGAAAGCACGGCATCTCAGCACAGGCAGAACCCGAAACTGACAACACTGAAAAGATTTTATGCTATTGAAAGAGAATACAGAATTGATTTCCTAGTCTGAAACTAAGTATATTATCAAGCAGTTTAAAACCAGCTTAAATTAAAATATTATAAATAACTTACTGAAGCCAAATTATACTCATATTTGTAGCTGACCCATGGTTAAGCTCTCTAAGCTTTTGTATTGTTGCCATGACAGCTTAGTTTGGGCTGTGTTGACCCAAAAGAATAATTTTCCCTTGCTATATAAATCTGACCCTCTGCACTGCAAGAGAAGGAAGTGCAATGGATGCTCACCCTCCTTCCAGGTGACTCATGTTCTGATAAAAAAAACCATTAAGCGAAAGCAGATCCCCACTAAAGGACAGTGCTGAATTAGCGCTTCTCCCCACATGGTTACAACTGCACTTCGTTCCCAGGCAGAAGCGCTGGCTTCTGAAGCCAGAGCACAATGTGAGACTGCAGCCTCAGTGACTAATTTTTCTCTAGGCCAGCTTTCCACTGCCAGAGGTATCTCACAAAAGAAAGTATCATGTACTTGAGGTGAAGACTGACCTCTAAAAATACGCCTCTCTACTTCTGTGAGCAGTAATAATTAATCACTACTGTCCTGGTCCCTTTCTTTCCTCTCTTCTGCTTCATCCCTGCCCCATGTACTTTCAACTCCCTTGTAAATCCTCAGCCTTAAGATGATGCCACAAAGCTCATCTCTGATGCGAAATGCCTTAGGAGGAACTGGATGCAAGCCCAAAACTGGCTTGTTTCCCTTGATAAGCTGATTGTTCTAATTGGAAAACATTTGATTAGCCTATTTCCCATGGATAAGACAGGAAACAGAAGCATCTCTCTGCCACTTGTACACTAAATCCTACAGTGTTGAAATTAAATGGTTCAGAACTTCCCAACCTGAATAGCTTCAAGCTCTGCAGTAACAATTTTCCTTTCAGACAGAAAACAAGTATTAAATTCTCTATTATTTGAGACTAGCAAGATTCAAATCTAGAGTCTTCTCACAAAGAAGTGACAAGATGACTGCAGTTTTCAGTACAGGTCCCTTCATCAGTGACCACAGCAGCGAATGTAAAGCTGCTCGCTGTCTCCTTACTAAAACCATGAAACACTTCTGAGATGGGCACATGATACCACACACTGTTTACCAGAACACCTCTCAGCTACGTAGAGATCTTCACAAGAACATCTTAATGACAATTAGCATTAACTGTTCTGCAGTAGATTAAGAAGAAAAAAGTTAATAACCCCTTAAACCTGAAAACACTAGCAGTTATTAATGGCTAGTGGACATACATTCTTGCTCTTTGCAGTTCAATTTTAATGCTATTTTTTTTTCTTTAAATAAATGCTGAATTTTAGAATTGCCAAATTCATGTTTGGGGTAATATCACAAATGTATTCTAAGAAGCTCCAATACTGAGCCACAAATGTGTATAATTAGACTTGGTAATTACCTAGATTTTCCCCTTGTGGCTTTTTGTACATAGTGGAATATAATTGCTTTTACATTATAAAAGTAAAGCGGTCTATAAACTTACAAGGCATATGTCTAGTTCATATCAAAATAATTGAGAAGATTATCAGAGCTTGTTCCTTTGCAGAAATTAAGGACACATCTACCTAAACCAGTTACGATGGACAACATGCTGTGAGAAGTCCAGAATACTGTATGACTGCTGGACAGCTATGCAAAAGATAGTGTCCCAAATTTAAAAATAGATACTACGGCAATAAAAATAATTTTGGGAGGGGGAAATGTCTTTCAGAATGAACAGTCTTTGATCCACAAAGAAACCAGATGCAGTGCACTACTGAGTACTACAAGTATTCTTAAAAATGTCTGCAGCATAATACACAAAACATCGGTAATTATGCATGTGAGAATAATATCTAATATATATACACAAACACATACATAAAAGCTTACAGTTATTGTTGGCAGAACTGGCTGGAAGCTCTTTAGAACAGTTTTCCTCCAAAGTTCTCTGCATGCCACTTAGCTGACATGGATGGACAGAACATAGTGGGACAGACTGAGCTTCCTGAAGGCAAATATTGACCAACTGCAGCTTTAATTAGTAGAATGGGAAGAAGAGAAGTTAATGATGACTCCCTAGAAGTGTTTTTTTAATGAGAGAGGCTAAAAAGTCTTTAAATAAAATACTGACCAATGGCTGTATAAACTGAATTCTGTTGGTCAGGCTCGCCTGCTCTGATTTGTAAATCTGACATCTGTAGAAAATCCTCACAAAAGAAAGTCAATTTAAAATGAACTTAATTTAGAAAGAGCTCTGCATTCCTTCGATGGTATTCCCGCCTGAAGACTGCTCCAAGCCTGGTATTCTATTTATTACTTGTTGCAGATGGGAAATTAAGGCAGGCTTTTGCAAGACTCCTCACTTGGCAGATGCTGTGAATCTGGAAGGTGATCATACTGATCTGTCTCTAAAACGGCAATTTTATGCTTACTAATAAAATTAAATTTTAAGTACAATCATCTTTTAACTTGCTAGTTGAAAAAACCCAGTCTATATACAATAGATGCCTCAGAGATTTCTTGCTTGTCTGGAAAACAAGCTATGGCTGTTTATGTGCAGTTGATAACTGAACATTACAACCCTTCAGTGCCAGCACTGCCAGTTCTGTCACAATGGACAGGGACTTGTCCGTCTGACCAAAGCCTCTCTGCCTAAAGAACAACATGAAAACATGACCTTAGTTTTGCTGCTGTTTGCTGAAGTCACACAGCCTGAATAACCAAGGAGATTAATCAATTAGAATTATCTATTAGGCAGTTGGTACTATTAACCTCTTCTTGTATTTCTCGTATCTGTATATGGTCTTTGAAATAGTATTGTAAATACAAAATCTTTTAGACAGCACTAGGAAATTCAGAAGTAAGAAGAAACTACATTCCAAGAGCTTTACAAGTTCAAAGTCCAAGGTCATTTTAATTAGTTGAATGCTACCTTTCACAAAATAATGGGGGAGTTTTATTAAAACATAAGGTGTCTGTCAAATGACTCATTTCATTGTTCAAACATTGTAACTATAACAGAATAAAAACATTAGTATAAGCAGCCAGCTCAAGATCATCTCAAAAGGGAAATGAGTGCTGGTGGGTAGGAAGGTAGCTGCAGCTGCATGTATTGGGAGAGACAGAGGTGAAGAGAGAACAAAAATTGGAAAACAGACAAGAGTAGGGGAGCAGGAAATAAAACTTAAGAGAGAAACATGTTGGAACGTGAAGAGTTCAAATTTTCTGCAGGAAGTAAAGCAAAATTACAGCTGTAAAGGACGTGAATCAGCAGTTCATCCACAGCTATGTGATAGAGGGACAACAAAAGAAGCGTGTCCTGAAGAGTAATCCAGCAACTCCTAACCAACATGAGTAATCCTGATTTACCTGATCATTGCCTTCATTTCTGAGATAAGAGACTGCAAAACCTGATGGCAGTCGACAATTAAAGAGGATGGGTAAAGAAGGAAAAAGCCAGTAACTATTCAACTTGCTGCTTTGGTTAAATTTTGGGGTAGCATTAAGATTAGTCATTGTTACCTTTGGTCTTACATGGACTAGAAAGTGACAGGATACTTAAATGGCCTGAAAATTGTATTTGTAGACCAGGCAAAGACTTCTTTTCAGGTGACTCACATGCACTTTTGGCTGTATCCTTGTCCCAGGCTGTCTACAGCAAGTGTACAAATAACCACACACTGTATTTTGACTGTTTTCTTCTTAGTTCCCCAGATTGTTCTTCTTCTCTGTCCAATTCCAAGATCTTCCAACTTCCTTCTCTGGCCACTTATCCTATGTCTGTGCCCCCTGTATGTTTCCCCACCCCAAAGCAGAGTTCTCCAGTATCTGCCAAGCGCAGAGTAACTGGGCACAACTTATTTCCATTTCCTCCCTCCATCACTGCCCAAGATAAACCATTCACCACTACGCTCTGGTGAAGAGGAGCTGGGCCATGGCCACAGAACTGCTTTGTACTTTGGCCTGCCACATCAACCAGCCCAGCAGTCCTGTGCCTCTTGGCCTGCATTTTCACTGTCAACACTCTGGGCAAGGACTGCCCTCCTGGGTCTTTTTCTGTACAGATATTAGCACCACAGGCTCTTAGTACCATCTTATACTCCTACTGAACGTGAGGAAACACTTCTTTTACTGTATGACCCCAAACACCAGCACAGCTTGCCCAGGGAGGTTGTGGAGTCTTCCATCCTTGGAGATACTCAGAAGCTGACTGGGGAGGGTCTCAGGCAACCAGCTGCAGGTGGTCCTGCTAGAGCGGGGGAGTTGGCCCAGATGACCTCCAGTGCCAGCCATTCTGTGACACACATCTACAGTTTTTAAGTAACACTAATACTATACAGTGAGGATTGACAAATAACTCTAACCACTTGCTTCATTAAAGAAAAAAACTCCAAACTTCGAGGAGTGCTGGGTCTGCACCAGGCAAGTAATAAAGCTCCACACGTCCTTTATTTCCTTTGCTTTGGAGTTTTATGATTCTTCTGCCTTCTCCCCACTCCCCACCATGAAAACTTCAACAAAACCTACAACATTTGGAAAATGTCTTGCCTCTAAATGTCTGGATGCTCGTGGTGGAAATCAGGTTTATTTATAAAATATATTAATGTTGCTGAATTTATCTATACATTTTCATAAATTAGAATGACGGAAATTTGTTCTGCATTCCACACTTAGTTTTCTCACATATTTAAAGAAGAGAGAAGTGTTCTGGTGCAAGTTTGCAAGTCATAGATCAAAATATGCAGGTGGAAAGCTTGCAGAGATATCTGGCAAGAGGGATTTTTTTCTTTAACGAAACCCCTCAAACCTAAGAAATCATATGGGACATTCTTCAGAATGCACTTTGCTTTCAAAAAACAAAATCACCACACCCTTTATAGTTACAGCATACCAAATACAGCATTTCATTAAACTGTCCAATTTTGAAAAATGTTTCATTTTTAAACATTGCTACAATAAACCCTTTACCCACCTGCATTCTCTGACTTACAGCTGACTTACATTCTACCATACTTATAAAAACTATACTAAATCGATCTATAACTTTAATGCAGTATTTCTCTCATCTTTAGCCTGAATTAGATCAGTGTTTGAAAACAGGAACTTAGAAGGTTCCTATTCCACTTAAAATGAATCAATACTAAATTATCTCTTTGACCTTGATTGTTCCAGTTCCTGTCTCTTTCTTACACTGCTCACTTCTTATATCTGAAATTTCTTTTTTCCTATGACTGCTTGATTCTCAGACATCAGTATGACAGAACGCTATGTGAATTTAACCTAGATTTCTCTCAAGGCTATTTTCCCAAGCGGCATTGGCTCTTTCACCCAAGAGATCTCATTAGCATGCACATATGCACCACTGAGCCTCAGAATTTAATAACTCTATTCCCAGTTCAGCCACAGATGGTATGTCATCTCAAGCAAGTTACAAAGGCTGTGTCTCAGTTTCTCTCAAAAGTAGAATCCAGCATCACAAAACCCACTTGTAAGGTCTGTAGTCCTGCTTCAAAGGAGGGTAGACTCTGAAGCCTGTCTAGGTTGCTCAAGGCTCTTGACCAGTCAAGGTTTGAAAACCACTAAGACTGACACTTCAAAGCTTCTCTGTGCAACTTCCCCAGGAGCATTCAGTTCTCCTCAAGACTGAAAAATATTTTGCTTCTATCAGTTAGAAGCTCTCCTTTTTAAATTTATGACCACTGTCTTTTCAGTCACCTCCCCAGGTCCTGGGAGGCTGCTGTGAAGTCCTCCCTGCAGCAGTTTCATCTCTGGGTTGAACAAGCCCCACTCCCTCGGCCAGTCCTTATGGGGTATAACCTCCAGCCTCTGACTATTGTGCTGGCCCCTGCTGGACTCGCACCAGTTTGTTGCTGTCTTTTTTTGGATCAGAAAGCTCTCAGCCTTCAGTGATGCCAGTGACTAGTGTCCAGCTCACTGTCCACCAGAAGCCCTGGGTCCTTCTCAAGCAGAGCAGCTTCCCAGCTAGGTGGTCCCCTGTGTGTCCTGATGGCTGGGATGAGTCTGCTCCAGGTACAGCACTCGGCATTTGTTATTTCTGAAACTCATGAGATTTTGTTCAGCTCATTACTGTAGCCTGTTGAGGCTCTCGTGAATGGCAGCCCTGTCTCCAAACACATATATCCTGCTAATAATGTATTAGTGAATTAGAATGCATAGTACCTGTACAGCAAGCACAGTTCTCTGAGTGGAAACCATTCTATATGCAAATACAGAATAGCATTTAATTGTAGCAGTTATGAGTATCAGCACAGGAGAGCTGACCTTGAAAGGCTTATGTTTAATTACGCCCTCCTTCTAGACAAAACTGTTGCAACAAACTGAAGGGCTTCAGTGCAATTAGACTATTCAAAGTCTGAAGTGTAGCACACACTCCAGTGCCCAGCACCTGGCAGCATCACACCCTGCAGGATCACAGACGCTGGCCAGTGTTCAAAGACCTCACCAAGAATGCTTCCCAAAACTGCAAACCTTAGGCAAGACAACTCACTGCACTGTGCAGCAGCCTCTGACAGTCATGTTTGGCCTCATACCCTGCAAGGGCTGCTGCATTTTCAAACGTGTAAATGCAAGGGTTTTCTATTTCTGTGTAGGCTTTATCTTTTAAAATAAATAAATAAATAGGCCTTAGTGATTCAGCAACTATGTGAGATCCACCCCAGAGATCACTGACCCCTCCCAGTTATGATCTCCCCAGCGTACTCTTTTTTTCACAGTCATTCCACCATCTCATTCTACCCACAAAAGAGCAGAAAGCTGCCATCAAAGCAGGAGTTTGCTGAACCCTAGGACAAAGACAACCACAAATCAACCAAGGATTTGCATTCGAGGAACTCTACTCTTAAAATGCCTGTGGGTTTCATTTTTATGTGTGCATATATATATGAAATTATATGTATTGCATACTTAATAACATATAAACTTTACAAAAGTATTTGTGTTCACACACACACACACTGACACTACATGGAAAGGACAAACCAAATACCAATTTATTTTTTTCCAGGATCTCTACAATAACTGTTGGGCAAATATGACTTTGGCATTTTGTCATGACGGATTTTGTACAGCTGTCGCACAGAGGACCCTTGCTTGTAGATGACACATGGATCACTCAGAAAGGACCTAGTGCTTTTCTGTATGTCCGCTGTGGCCCAAACCCTACCTAGGTCACATGATGTCTGCCACAAAACCATTTCTGACTTCACTGCAGAGCTCAGTCTTATTAATTATCTCATTCCTTTGGTTTACCACATCTGTAAAATCAGGACAGATATCCGAATTTTATAAATTAGCATGCTTTTCATCTGTAGATTCAAAGTAATTTCCATTGAGGATAAAAAGCAGTACATAAATAGTAAGAAAATGAATGTTGTATTATTCATACAGATCAGGAGACTAAAAGCAGATAATGCTAACCTTTGTCAATCATAGCACAAGGGGAGGATGGGGAGAAAAAACTAGGGGAAAAAAAAGTAATCTATGCAATAAGTAACAAAACACATAATTACTTATCCCAGGTGTAGCTACACTTTAAAAATGTCACAATGTTTTTGGAAATACAGAATAAAGAACATTTAAAATTTCTAGGACTGAAAAATGCAGCATTTGCTTTTGAAGGTATTTCCTGAGAGTCACAGAGAGGACTAGTTTCTTTTTGTGAAGAGCTATCTGATGACTGTAACTACTGGCTACTGGACAGAAAAAAGTATAAAGCTGACAAATGTTCCAAAATTACAACTGCAGAACAGTTAACTGAAAACATTACTGGAGGTAAGTATGCTTACCATTCTTATATACCCCCCCAAAAGACCATTAGCATAAATATTTACTAAAATTCTGATAAGAAAAAGAAAAAAAGGGGAAAAAACCTACACAAATAAAAAAGAAAATAGATTTTAAAATAGAAAATAGTCTATAAAAACACAACTGTTGGATTACATTTGCAACTGCAAACATTTCATTAAAATACTTAACAGAAGAAAAATGTATATAAACGTTATATTTTGAAATTAAACTTTTCTTGAAATAGATGTTCATATGTTGAATTAAATATTCATTATAATGGAATGAGTCAAAACCATTTCCCTTGAAAATACTGCTGATTCCAAGAAAATTTTCTTTCCAATGATTTTCACGGGAAAGCTCAGCATTTCATTTTGATCCACATCTTCAGAAATTAACTAATTTAACCTGATCTTTCCCACTGAACAGAACTTTCATTCCAATAGCCTCTGTTTAAGTGGTATTCTTCATACCACTATGCAATGTTAATATCTAAACTAGTTTCTTGAAGCTTATCAAAAAGAGTACGGCAGCATAGAAAGACAGGAGTGTACATAAGAGAAGTACTTATGGCATTTACTGTAAAGATACATTACAGTGCAGGATAGTTTTTATAGATACTGCATCATCTAAATAAAGCATCATCTAATTATAGACTTTTCCACACTATGACATTAAAGGAAAAAAAAATTTCTCCAAATACATTTTTAGGGCAAGGCGTCTCAGCCAAGTGAAAGTTTGGAAATCTGAAAAGAGAAACTATTTAGAACTGCAGGAAGTATTTGCATTGTCTCTCTAGTCATCCCTGCACTGAATTCACATGAGCTGTATGGTACAGCCATCAGCTCTTGCTCTGTCAGCCGAAAATGTGAATGATACAAACAACTGACGAAGCAGTTATTACAAAGATCTCACAGAATACATCCTGTTCGAAATATTAAATATCATTCTTCTGGGAAATGGTTGTATTTCTCAAGCACAGCTTTGCATTTGTTATTCAGGTCAGGAAGTATTGAGAGACAGAAAAGTGAGATATGGAGCACTGACAGAACTCCTGTCCCACAGGCTCATGTCCATTGCTGGGGGATGGGGATGACACAAACTCCTCCAGATCACATTTTGAACTTTGTAATTCCAAATCCCTAAACTAACTTAAAAATAGCGAGCGATTGTCAGAGGAGCACCAGAAACTTTTAGAGATCTTGGTTTTTCAGTATTCTCTCAATTGCTGGCAGCCTTTAAGGAATAGCTTTAGGAGCCAAAAGTCTCGAGACCACAGTTACCTTATTTTCAGGAAGCTGCACTACTTAACCAGTAGCACAAATTCATAATGTAAAAGGATGCAGGAGAAGATATCAGCCACAAGGCTTCTCTTCTTAGGAAGACTCCCTCATTAACAACAAAAATTTTGTTCAGTAAAACTCAATTTACCCTAATTTATGTTTTTGGGTACCCATAAATTCAAATAAAGTAACAGGATGAACCCCGGGTACTCTTTGTGCCTGAAACTGGAGGGTTTTCATCTACGGTTTGGTGGATTTTCATTAAAATTTTAGCAATGTCTGGGAGAAGGGGGAAAAAATTCACTTTGTTAGGTTTTTTCACTTCTGGTCCTCTTTCAAATAATCATGTCTTAATCTCCACAATGCTCTGACAGATAGCAGAAGCTGGTTGGTTTAATGACCTAGTTGCATCACAGAAAACAGAGGAAAATACAAAGACTGCTCTTTTCCCAATGGCAACTGGTGAAAGGCCTATAGAAATCCGGCTGGAGAAAGCCTATAAAGGGAATATGGAAATTCCTGCAAGAAAAAAGAAATGAAAAACAAACAAAACAATCCTAAACCACCCAGCTACAGACATGTTCCATAAAGTAGGAAAACCTGCTTTCCTGACAGCAAAATAATAAGCAGATGACTACTTTTTAGTGGGTATAGTAACTTACAGATATATATGTAAAAAACCTGTAAAGTTAACGCCTTTATTTCAGAAACATCTAACACCAATCACACAAAATCTGAGGGTTTTTCTATGCAGCAAAATAGTGCTCATTACTTGTTGCTCAGCAGTATTTCCTAGGTGGATCCCTTCATTCTGTGTTAAAAATGTCTATTTTAGTATGCTTTAGGCAAGATTAGGCTAAAGTGAAAAAATTAGGTTAATTTTAAAGGTCGAAGTAATAATGTTCTTATAAGGAATAAATGCAGAAAGCTGCTGTTTTTAAAATTCCTAACATTTACACTTTCACATTGAACTCTCTGCACATGCAGTTATCCAAAGGTCAGCCACAATACATACGTGTGAATCCACAGCTTCTGTGCACAAATCTGGATGTGGTAAAGATGCACCGTGTTGAGCACCCCAAAAAAACCAAAATAGTTTTAAAAGGTTGCAACTAAACCTGGCAGAAGGGTGCAACAGCCCAAGTCACCGAGGGCACAAAGATTTTTGGGAGGGCTTAATCTACTGAATGGCCTTTACAAAATGTCTGAAGACTTCAGCTATGCTCAGAACCATCTTTGGCTCTCCAAAGATCTATTGTAGGGAGAAATGTTGAAATACTGCACATTGTTTGTTGGGAAACTGGGTCATAAAACACCCTATTGTAAAGACAATGAGCGAAACGGTAAATGAAACGTGGCCTAAGAACCTTCACTAGGAGTATTCTGTATTTTGGCCAAGAATTATGGTGTAGAAGCACCATCCCAACAACAGAAACAGAGTTGTAATGGCTGCCTACAGTAATGATGGAGACACTTTCACTACATGCCATAATACTGAGCAGTGATTTATGCAGAGATAGGATTAGCACTCCAGATTTTTCAATTCCTTTTTAAGTAACATGCTCCAAAGCGTAAGACCATTGCCTTCTGCAAAAGTATTTTTTTGAGCTGTTGTTTCCGCAACATGTTGTCACATCCCCTACTCTTCTTGCGTCTTCCTGTCTTACCTTCCCTGATTAACTTTCAATTAGTATCTGCATCAGAGGTTACTGGGCAAATTCTGGCAAGATCAGAGAATTTCTATGCTGCATCATCAGCATATTTTAGCTGCAAATGCTCTTTAGTAAGTCCTTGGAAGATTATGTATTTGAGAGTAATCCCGCAATGGCAGAGTGGCAGTCTTCAAGACACTGTGCCGGGAAAAGCAGCAGAACGAGACTGTCAGAGAATTAGCCCAAAAGCTCATTCCATGAATTTTTATTTTCTGGACATTTCAGAGTATTTGGCTTTATCCATTAATATCAACTAGTTTACTAATATCTCTAGCTCAAATATTTTTAAGTTCTTGGTAATAAAATCATGATAGTGCAATTCTGCTGATCCTCTTCCATTCTTAGGGTTTTCCCTCTACTTCAGTCCAGAATGCCTCCCAGGATTTTGCTCATAAAAAAAAGCTTCATAAAATGTTGTAATATTTTTCATGTTTACACTTGTGATCCAGATCTATTTATTTTCCTAAAGAAACAATGTAGGAGAGGGGAAAAAAAATGTCCCATATATGCTGTTTTGGAGATGTGACCTTTTTCAATCTACCAGAATTCACTCTTCCAATATACATTCCCACACTGCCTTCAAATCTCACTTGAAGCTAAGGGTTTTCCAGCAACGACGTGATATGAATAACACTTTTGTCAGATGTGGTTTATTTTTCCCCTTTCCTCCAAAGAACTGCATAGGCAATTGAAGCTGTGGAGGGGCGGGGGAAGATCTGTTTCTAATGCAGTCGTATTAGAGAAGGCAAAGTTCAAAGAGTGTATCTTGCACTTACCTCAAAGGTATCAAGTTTTACAAGGGCCCTCAGTTCCTTCCCCCCCCCCTCGAGATCTGAGAATAACCTAGCAGACTTGAATCACAATACCTCTAGAGCTACATGGCATTATTTGTTTCACTATTGTTAATCCTGCATGGATTGCACAGCCTGTTCTACAAAAACTACAGACAACACTACTGTACCAGATCTGCTTTTATTTATCCTCTAAACAAAAAAAAAGCTCAAAAAAAGCTTACTCAAGAGAATTTTGCACACTGTTAGGTGCAGGTCTGCAGTTCTGCAGACAAAAGACAGAAATGTGTCAAGGAGAATGTCAAAGACTCATCCCTCAAGAGCGCTCGTTTGTTTTTGGAATTTTCATCTGTACTGAGCATCCCCTCCTAGCATGCTATTTTAGGAGTGTTTCAAGCTTCATTCAGGCATGTTCATCCCCTGACAACAGTGCAACAACTTTTAAGTAGCTAGTGTGAGATCAGACCGCCTTTCGACCTGGTTAATAAATGTTCACAAGTCTCATTTCTAGACAAGGAAAGCAAAGTTAAGGCAGATCTTGTATGTCATCCTCAGGTGCTAGAATTTACAGCTCTGCATTAAAGAAATCATAGTCAAATGACATGCTTCTGTCAGTATCTGGACAGGGTCAGCAGGATTTGTTCGCCAGTGTACAATTAGCCAGATGTATTTTGTTTGTTTAGCAGCAGAAAAACAAGCCCAATTTGGTAGGCTATCTGGAAACAAACATGAGTCAGGGCAGGTCTGGATTTCAAGGTAATAAGAAAAACCTGTTTTCGGAAACATGTAGCTTGTGTCTTGCTTATGTGATTGGTGTCAAAGGGACCACCAAATGTGGGGTCAGGAGGGAATTCCACAGCTTAATCTGGGCTCGGGGAAGCCATTACTTCCTAGAGAATGGCATTCCTCTAGGAACATGAAGCACTTAATGGATTTCCCATAATTGCAGGCAATCTGAGTAACAATACTGTCTCATCTGTTGTGGCACACTGTTCTAGAGACTTAAATACTCTGGTCAGAGTTCTATTTGAAAGAGCAGTATGCTCAGTAGAAGTATGAAATTTAACCACTTGCTGTATCAGGAAGATGTCACTAGAAACATCTTTCTGGTTCCCCTTGGCTGTGAAATGACAATGGATTCTGCACGTGAAGAACCCGACCCCATCAAAATCACAGCAAAACCCACACCTCCACAACTCCAGGAGGGCACAACTCCATGCTACAAACTGAACAGGTACTGTCCTCCTAGGCAGAAATTCATCACAAAGATTTAGGAGATTAATAAACACTATCACTTTTGAAGAGCCAATCTGGTAATTCCGAGGCCTGATGTACAAGAGACCGTGAAAGCAAATGAAAACAGCAAGATACTCTTTATGTGCAACGGGCCATTTTTCAAGTTTTCATTCCCTTTCGAAAAAGCGTAGAGCAAATTACACTTCTCCTAATTAAACGCTGGTTTTGATTACGGGAGCATAGAAATTGCAACCAAAAACCTTTATACTCTAAGCAGTTCCGCACTTCAAAAACTTTAAAAGCCGCTGGTGTTTTGTTCTTCGTTGCTGTTTGCAGAGGAGAGGCGACAGCAGCGCCTGGAGTTTGGGTGCTGTTTTGAGGCGGGGGGGGGAGGCAGCTCTTTGTTCCTTTATTTAAGCCAGCCCAAGTTCCGAGGCGAAGTTCTCTGTACCACACAACCACCAGGCTCTGCGAACACGCTGCGGCACAAGCGCGGCCGAACCTCCAACTCCACGGTCTAAGCGCTTCCTTGCCCTGGAGCATCCGGGGTCCGGGAGCTCGCCAGCGCCCGTCCGGACCCCGCCGGGCGGCCGGGGGGCATGGCAGCGGGGGGAACAGCAGGCACGACCCGCCTTCTCCACGCAAACCAGCTCCCAGCGCCGGCCCAACACTGCGAGGGGGTTGCGGGAGCGGGAGCGCAGCCGGCCCTCAAAGCCGCGGCGGCCGCGGTCCACGCGCTGTAGGGGCTAACAAAAAAACCCCCAAAACAAAACCCCAACAAAACCCCCCAACCAAACAAACAGATAAAGGGAACCACCACAGAGATCCCCGGAGTCGGGAGAAGCGGAGCCCTGAAGCTCGTTCCCTGTCAGCCATTTTAGAAGCGTGAGCCGATGGGGCGGCGGGGCGCACCGCTGCGCAGCCTTCCCACAGCCGGCCCGCGGGCCATCGCCGCGGGCAAGGGGCGTACAAAGCACGGCGTCGTTCCCGCCGCGCTCCCCTCCCCGGCCGGCCCCGCCGAGCGGAGCGGAGCAGAGCGGAGCGCCCGGAGCCGCCGGGCCGGCCCCGGAGGATCGGTCCCCCCGCCGCCCTCACCTTGGCGTCCGGCGGCAGGATCAGCACCTGGCTGTTCTCCTCCTCCTTCTTCGCCGCCTCCTTCTGCGCCAACGCGGAGTTGAACGACACCTTCACCATGGCCGGTCCTCAGCGTCCCGCACGCAGGAGAAAGAGGACGAGAAGCAGCCCGGACCGGCGGAGCTTCGCGGGCTGCCTCCTACCTTGCCACCCCCCCGCTGCTGCCTCGCCGCGACTGCCGCCTCCGTTCCCTTGTCAGGCGGCTGAGGAGGAGGAGGAGAGGAGGAGGAGGCGGTGCCTGACAGGGCGGGTGGAAAGAGGGGAGGTGGTGGCAGCAGGGCCTCGCCCTCCGCCCAGTGCCTGGCCCGGCGCGGGACGGGCGGGGGGCTCCGGCCGGGCGGGTCCCAGCTCTGGGCTCGGTAGCTGAAGGGCCGCGGCTCAGTCGGTGCCTGGCCGTGCCCCTGGCGGCGTCGCACTGACCTCGGGGCAGAGACCCTCGAGGGCCCGTGCCCCCCAGCCCCGGGCTTGGCTCCTGTGCATGGAGGAGCCCCGGGCTGACGCGCTGCTGGCGCTGCGCTTCCTGGGGCCCGGCTTGGCACAAGCGGGTCGGCTCACCCGGTGCAGTGCCAGCATTTCCCTGGGTGCCATTTTAATTTGGCGTTTTTTGCTGAAAGAAAATGTTTGGGTCTTATGTTCGTGAAGAAAATCCCCAAAATACTGTATAGGCAGCGTGGTGAAATCCACCAGTTATTAAACCCTTGGGGAAGGATACGAGGAGCACAGGGGAAGTGGAGGTGTGATCTTCCCCCTTCCTCTTCGGTGCGATGGGATAAGAACTCAGTGAGCTCAGCACACCATCTGAGTAGGGTGCTCTCCAGTAAAACTGTGTAATGCACATATTCGAATTTACATTGTGGATATGGTTGTAGACCGCTCCAAGAAGTTAATTTTGGTGACTCATCTGGGTAGAGTTGATTTCCTGGCAAGAGCTTGGCAGAGTAGTGCTTCTGTCAATCTCTCTGAGACACCAGGCAAGCAGAATGCAGTCCTTGAATTCAGCGGGTGCTCTGCTGCTGACTTAGTCAAAATCTGGTCTTTCTCCTTAGAGCATTATATGGCACCAGGACTGAACTGTCCTTATGCTATGTACCACATCATCAGCGTCCTTTAAAACTGTTGACCTAAAATGACTAACAGAAAAGCGAACTTAACCTGCTTCCTATCATCCTAAAGTATTTAGAGACCTATGGATAACACAAGGATTTTTAAAATGAAGATATAAAATTCACAAAGCAAATCATAGTAATTTTACATGATCTTAAGATAAAACAGCTTGATGGCACAGCTTGCACCCAAGACTGTAAATTGCCCAGATATTCCAAGAATTCGATCTAACTGCCTTAAAATTCAACAGAGGTTGACTGAATTATTTGCAGATATTTCACTTAAGTAGAAAATGTCATGGACTCTAAGGAAGACAAAATACAGAGATTTCCCTAGGCACTTTCTGACCATATTTGGTATGACCCTGGAGGTTTTACTTTAGTAGGAACTTTCATTAAAAGTATTTGAGCATTCTACATGAAAACGATAAAGTACTTTAATAAAGCTATCATAAGCTACAGTTTCCCAGGATACTACTATAGATTTAAAATATTTTTTTATATGTGGGACTTTGTTGTCTCACTCCCAGATTGAGAAAAGCACCAGGTGACACCTCTGCACCCATTTCAAAGGGAACCTATGGAGGCACACTGTGTATTCAGGATGATATTTAGCATGCAAAGGCTGTAGTTCAGAGTTTTGCTTTGCTTTGTTCTCCTTAATGACATCTTCAGATATTCCTCACAGGGAGATGGGTATGCAAAAGACAGTCAAGGCTAAGGCATGGCATCTTATTATCTATGTCAAAGTACATCTAACTCTTTCCCCAGGCAGCATACACTCTTATCTTTCCAGATCAAATATACTCTGTCTGCTTCTTGAATCATGTTTACAAACCATGGCAGCTGACTGCAGCTGGATTAGAGCAGCACCTTATGTGTTGCCAATTCTGACCTTTTTATTATTGAGAATTTAGGATATTAGGATTCATTCTATTAGAGACCAAAGTAAGGTTAAAGCATGAAGAGAACCTCCCAACTTACTTCCTGACTGTGCTTTGCCTCTATGTGCTTTGAGGCTGTCATTTCGCAGGCAGCTGAGCTGATAGGATGGCTCCACTCCTCCAAAAGGAAATCTTGCCTCATCTCTTTCTCCTCTTGTCCTTCATCTTCCCCCTCATGTCACTCTTCATACTCTCCTCCTTCCACCGGCAATTCCACGCTGTGCCTGTGCTAGATGTGTGACCCATGCATATCTAAGTTTTTCTGCATTGGTTTTCTGCTGAGTTGGTGAGTTGTCAGTTCAGAGAGATATAAGGATCAGCACCAGCGTGAACAGTGGGCCTGTGAGACTAAGAACGAGGAGGAAAGGGGAAGTGGGGAGGAAGGTCTCCCCACTTCTTCATAGATGCAAGTAGTAAACCAGCCCATCACATCTCTCCAAACCACAGCATTGTGTTTTCTCAGACAAGTAGGTTTATATCCAGATGACTTTCTCATTCTCTCTCATGTTTCTGCACCTTTTCCTTCACATACAAGTCTTCATTTCCTTCAGTCCCCTGCCTCATTCATGTATTGGATATCAGGACCCCTCCCAGGAACAGATGACCTACACTGTTTAGATCTGTCTGTGTCCTTGGGCACATGTTTTCCATTGTTTCAGCTGACACTAAAAAGGGGGCAACTCATTGATTCCTTGTTTACCCTGAGTGGAAAATGGCTATTACATCCATCAGGACTGGAAGCTGCTTTCTCTTTCTGATGTCCCTCATAAAATGCCATAATGCTTCAAGCGGTAACTCTGCTTACCCAGCTACAATTCAAAATCAGCCCACTTGCTCTTACACCAGGGTTATCAGTTTCTAATGCCTGTACTAGACATCTGTAGATTCAAACATGTAAAACTGGGGTGGGGAGGGGGGTGTGTTAAATATTGATGTTGTGTGCCAACAAAGGACACTATTTTGAGGTGAAGAGAATGTAGCTGTTTAATTTAAAGTTTCTTTTATAAAGCTTTTAAATGCAGCTGAAAGTGAAAAGTTCCATATCGTGTCATGGTGTTTTTCAATCATTTCTGCTACTCCTTGTTTCTTGTTTACTGCATAACATTTTGATATGGTGTGTCTTACTTTTCCCTCAACCACTCTTCCCAATTTTATGTCTCTCTCTATGTATATTTATCCATTTATCTATCTCTGTCTAACTATGCATATCATTCTCATTTCTTGGGGGAGGGAAGAGACAAGCAGAAGTTGGTTCTGTGACAGACATTTATTCAGCTTGCTTTCTTAGCCAGAAGTTCAAATCCATTTACACTGTTTCAAGGCTTTTCACACCGTGGCTGGCTCTTCCTCTCTGCCTTATTCTCCCTTCCACCTCCCAGTCTTCTCTGAACAGCCCCCTCAGCTTCATCTGAGAGAAGTCTCATCTATCAGATACTTACCCAAATGGCCCACAACAAACGTGCTGTCACAGTGTTCCTTTTGCGCAATCCCTGAATTAATTCACAAGGACTTGTACTGAACCCTAGATACATTAGAACATAGGTAAGACTACTAGTTTTATTTGTATAATTCCAGTGACAAAATGGGAATGCCATTTTTATCAGCAAAATGAATTTTTTTTTCCCATTTCTTAATGTGTTGATCTGGGAATTCTTTTCCAGATTGTTTGTTTTTGTTAGATGGGAGAATATGGCCATGGCAGTGTTTTTAGCTTTGTCACGAGGTAAATCTGCTACCACCCACAAGTCTACCTTTTCTTTAACAACTCAAAACAAAAAGAACAACCTAAATTCCTGAAGGCTAAAGCAGAAAGGAAAAGATGCCACTTACTATTTTAAACAGAATAGGATAAGAAAGAGAACATACCAAAAGCCATATGAGTGAGACTGTTTATCAGCCTCTATATTCTTCTAAATATGCCAGAGCCTGCTGAAGTTGGCAAACCAAATGGTGCATAAATCTTTGCCACTCTTTAGCTTGCAGATGATTGGAATTGCAGACTGCTGGTGTTTTCACAGAATCTTGGACCCGACATTTACAGGCGAATCTCCAATTTTCATTAATCTCTAGGCAGTACTGTAATCTGGATCTTAGAAATAACATAATTTTCACAATCTACCTAATGTAGCCACAACAAAGCATGAAATAAGCCTGACAAATCTATTTCAACTTGGCTTTCAACTCCCGGCACCTCAGTCATGCCTGCTGTGAATAAAGCCCTTTAGAGTGAGTAAGCTGTACCACATAATGAATTATGCCATAATCCAGCAAGCTGCTTTGCATGGCCGGCTTCTGCACCCACGTGGAACCCTGGGGTCCACCAAGATGCAGCAGCTTGCCTGACTGGGTCTGCAGTTTGTCTGGTGGGAAATTGCCATATGCAATATGCAGAAATGTACCTGTGTGTACAGTACTCAATTGCATGCTCTTAATTTCAAAGAATTGTTTGCAACATGAACTAGAACCTCCCTTGTTTGAAGGCAGTGGAAGGACTCTCATGCTCTTCCCTTAAAGCTGATCCTGTCAGTCTTAACTGGGTGTCATCTATTAAATGCCAGACTGCAGACAAGAAACCTTTATATGAATTTATCAACACTTTATTTGCTCATTAAGCATCATGATTTGGCCAGTGCTGAAGAAGACTCAAATTAAAGACCATTGCTGCCCTAGGGACTTTATAATCTAAATCAGATACAGAAAGAAAAAATTCTCAGGGAAGCTAAAGACATGGAATAACTTTGAAGGCTTCACTCTCTTTTCCCTTAAGCTCTTTTCCTTCTCTCTTTTCTGTTCACAGAAATAGAAATTGTGTGTAAGCCCTTGTCCTCTAATATTCTAGCAGCTGCTTCCTTACCAGCTGAGCAAATGCTATTTTCCCTTTTTTAACACATTAAATACATGCTGCAAATATATTTTGTCTTTTAGGCTTTATTGAGCTGATACTATTGCTCCTTTTCTCTTTGTCCGTTAGCACCCAAGACTTCCAGAACTGTTGGGTGCACATCACTAATTTACCCCAGGACACCAGCTTTAGGAAATTAAAGACAAATCCAGCTTGCTCCATTACAGTATATCCTAGAAGACAATGTCATAGTCTCAAATTTCTGCTTAGGCCTCAGGGATTTTTTGTACCTGTCTTTTTGTCTCCTTTTCTGCTGCATCAAACGCGAACTTCCTCACTTGGCCTTCCCTGGCTGGCACGTGGCCCTGTCCATATTGGCTCTTAGATCTTATGGCAGGTCCTACACATCATTACTGGTGCAAACTTTTCTTTTCTTTGACCTTGGCTCACCCATACAAGGAAGGAGATGTCCTGTCCATCAAAACCCATACCACTGCTAAAACTGTGGGTTCATAGCCCGACAGAAGAGCCACATCTGTGGCAGCTGGGTCACCACAGACTCTTAAAGTTGCCCTTGTCTCATAGTTCCCAGCCAGATCACCAGGGTCTCACATACTCGCATGTAATGCTATATAGCGTTGCTCTCTCTTGAGGCAAACAGTGGCTTTACAGGAGAGAAGAGGAAGCCACACCCGAAGCCCAGAGTCTGCTGGATGGACTCACACACTGTGAGACCCTACTGCTTCTGTTCCTCTGCAGTCCCAGGGCTCAGGATACAGCCTCCTGTGCACTGATGTGCAGGTAAAATGACAGCCCTGCTGAGGTGAAGTGATAGGCTGCTCACCTGACTAGTCTGATCCTACCATTGCTCTGCACTCTTGCTTTCATGCCTTTCTCCCCGTTTGCTGTATATCATTATGTTCCCCTGGCTTTTCTGAACCTGTGGTTGTCTTTTCATAGACCCTGTGGAAGTGTGAGCATGCACACAGCGCTTTTTGACACCAGCTAACTCGCCCTAGGCACTCCTGTAGAACAAACCATTCTGATAGCATCCTTGCTATTGGTTTGAAGTAAGCAGGGGGGTGGAATGTCACTGGTGTGAGGTTGGAACAAAATTCTCATTTACCAAATTTGTCAAAATTTCTATTAGCCAAGGTCTTTTCTTAATTGGTTTTGGGGTTTTGTTGTTGTTGGTTTGGTTTGGTTTGGTTTGGGTTTTTTGTAAAGTTCCCTACAGCTTTTGTTGGCCTTGATGATTTTCAAATCTCTTCTGTGTTTACCAGCATTCCGCAAAGAAGGGAAGAATTGATCTTTCCAGCCTGATGATGTAAGATTAATTCTACCTTGCAACTGGTGGTTTTTAGGATAAACTTCTGCAAAGCTGCGTAAGTTGCACACAGCAAAGCATGAAAGTCTCTGTCCTGTTTAAACAGGTTTCGATGTGGTTGGATCTTGAAGCTGCTCAGAGAACAGTAAACCATGGCTTGTGTTGGAGGGTTAATTTCTCTGCTGCCCGCTCTGCCAGACCTCAGACAAACCTTCCCAAACAGGAAGAGTCTGAGGCTGCACCCAGATGTGCCTTCTTAAAATATCACCTGGTATCTTCAGGAGAAGTTTCATGTTACACCAAATTTTGGACAACTGCATCTGTCTGCTACAGTGACAGCCCTGTTGCTTCCTACGAGTTAGGCCCTGGTGTGACCAGAGATAAACTGGATCCAAGAGTAAAATGCTGCTTTTTTTATTACTACCCTTGCTTGGTGGATGAGCTCTCACTGGCTCAGCTCTGAGCTGCTCACTGCTCAGCTGCACCATCCCTGGAGCTGCCTTCAGGGAAGCAGCCAGAGCTGCTGGTGGTGGAGGAAGGGGAAGGAGCAGTAGAAGGGCTCCTGGCAGGCAGCAGCCACAGTCACTTCACTTTGGATGTAAAATGAAACCTCATTGTTATTGCAACTGACATTGTCAGTCTGGCAATGAAGATGCTGGGGGCGTGTGTGTGTCTGTGTGTCTGTGTGTCTGTGTGTCTGTGTGTCTGTGTGCAAAAATGATGCTGAGATCTCTGTGTACAGCAGTTTGGGAGGTTTGTTTTTGGTTTTGTTTTTCCTGGCAAGACAGAAGGAGCAGCAACATGAATTATGAGAGCCTGCAGAATACTGTTAACAAGGGATGGGATCCACCAGTCGTCCCATGGCAGTAATCAGGGGTGTCTTTACTTTTGCATTTGAGGTAAGTTTTTTAGATGCTTGGACATTACCTTTCTACTCAGTTTACAAACTTGTAAAATACCCCACCCCATTTTATATATATTTTAAAAGCAACTGTAAGTTCAGTAAGGTCCCTTGGCTTAATAAGACCAAGGAAAGATTTCCCCAGGAATGCTCAGCATGAGGGGGGTTTCCTTTATGATACTGTAATTCTGGTAAAGTGGAGCAATAAGCCTGCATCCCCAGCCTATGATTCGTTCACATCATATGGCCCAGACTTTTCAGTACTGCTCACAACTTCAAGAAGAAGAAAAAAAGGAGAAAGANGGATATCATTGCACTTCTTTCTGATGGACAGGAAAGCCACAGGACAGCAGCAAAGTCCTCCTCATGGAGATGTGAACAGGCAACAAAAGCATCTCACCCTTTTCTCTTTGCTGAGATACACTGACAAAACGAATTTTTCAGATCACTGTTAGAGAAAAGAGGAGAGGAGAGGAGAGGAGAGGAGAGAAATTAAAACCATGGGTTATAATGACAGCAGAATTTGGAGCAGGCTGCAGCATACTGCTTGTTAAGTGATGTCCCTGGGCCAAAGAGATATCTGTCAATAATTTAAACCTGCTTTAAAATTTCCTTCAGGAAAATTTCCTAAAGGACCACCTTCTCAAATCCTGAACGGATTTGAGAAAATATGTTTACTTACCCAGAAAGCCTCAACATTTGCCTTAATATAGAGACAAAAATTAAATAACATGCAATCTCTGTCCAACACTTTTCTCTTCAGGATTATTTAAAGCTATAGAGCTAACAAATCGAGTTTCCTTTATATTTTTGAGGCTGATTAGCAGGGTAATGATATGATTACAAGGATGAGAACTGAAAGAAATGAAAGAGATATTTCTTAGTTTCTCAGGAAAATCTCCTCTATCTGCCACAACACAGTACTGATTGCACCAGCACAGGGTAGAACAAGCTGTGGTGAGGTGGCTACCTACCTGTGCAGGGTGGCTCAGACTCTGCACTGGGGACATAAACTGTGCAGGAAAAACAAAGGTAATAGTAATTTGTAAGGAAAGATCAAGACTCAAAGAGAAAACTGTAGTCTCAATCTAAGAATTCTCAACTATCTCCTCTGGGGAGGCTTAGACACCAAAAAAAAATCTGTGTTCCTGCCTATGACTTTGTTCTGTAGTTACTGAAGTCAAAAGCAATATTCCCATTGACTGAAGATGTGCAATTATGAGTCTTGACTGCCTTAGAGGTAAATAATCCATCTTCACTCTGCTAAAAAAGGAGTTTAAAATCCCCTTTCAAGATTAATAAAATGTATATACCAAGAAACATCTGGCCATTTCTGGAGGCAACAGTGAAGAATACAGTTTTTTTGCAGAAATTGCATCACTCAAATGATTGACAAGAAGACATCATCAGTCAAAGTTTTTACATAAAAATATGTTAAATATGTAAAAACATGTGTACCTTGCCAGCAAATCCGTTAGTTTTCCTTCAGTCTTCAATAATGCATAGCACAAGAATCAGAGTTCTAAATAATACTGCCCCTTCTGAATAGAAAGCATTTAAAAATAGATTAAAAGTAGTATATTTTATGAACAATAGATTCTTTACATATATTATTAATGGAAACATAATATTTAACCAGTCATTTGTGGTCCAATGTGAGACTACTCGTATATTGGTGAATTTCCCTACCATCATGCAGCTTGTCACAGAAGCTACAACAATCCTAAAATGAAAACCATGGGTCATTTCCATTTCCTTTTCCCCAGTAAGATTGCCATTTGCTTTCAATAAAGAATTGCCTGAGTAAAGAGAATAGAAGCAGGTCCCATATTTTAAAAACAAGAACAAACACAACTAAATATGAACCAGGAATGACAGAGGAGCCAAAAAAAAATATCCAGAGAAAAAAGAGCAAGAGGAATAGACAGCTTAATGAAGCTGGGAGTGTGGAGATTAAGACAATTTTCATGCTAGTTTTAAACCCAAATTAAGAAGAAGGTGATAAGTATTTTATTAAAAAATTGTGTAGCTATGTTTTGGTATATCATTCTTTTCTCAGTATGTTCGGGGGCTATCAGCTTGTTTTAGTTTAGGAGACCCAAAGAGATGTCTTTCAGTGTGAAAACAACTGAATAAATCACATTATCATATTTGCTAGACTGTGTTTTCTCCTCTGTTCTGTACAAGTCACAGGCTGAGTTTGTGAGTGCTACACTCAGGTCATTTAGGTACCTGTGTCTTCTCTAAAGCAACAACTTTTGAATACAGTTTCCATTTATTTCTCAAGTTTCAGGTTGTGTTCTTGGCACAAGTGGGCAGAACTCTTTGGATTTTAGTAAATATTTAATAATGGAGGAGGAACAAAAAATTAAGAGAATAGAAGACCTTTTCCTTATGTTTATCAGAACTACAGTCCCAGGCACTTTTCTAAATGTATAGTGAACCAAAAATCCATTAACACCTTCCTAGATAACAGTGCCCCTCCATCCTCTTTGTTTGTTCTGTCAACACAGCTGGGACACATCCACACTTGGAATAATTTCTCTCTCAGACAGAAATACAACCTCATAATAGTAGTGGGGGAATGAGCATGAACCCAGCCATGGAACTAGGGAGGGAAGGGAGCGGGGGGAGCCTGAACTGTAAAGAAAAAACCAGCATCAAGTCCTTAGCACAGATAGAAATGGCATAAAGTCCTTAGTGTAAGGAAACTGGGGTCAACTAAGCTAAGAGTGGGAGAAATGAGAGGAAGACAAAATCTTTGCACTGGGTAGGAGGGTTGGTGTCAAGGGAAAATTATATGGGCAGAGAACATTTGGCATGTGAAAAGAATTGAGATACTAGAAGAAAAACTGGGGTACACTGGTGTGCGTGTCTCAAGGTGAGAGTGTTTACAGTATATTTTCAGTGGGGAGCAGGTGAAGAGGGACACTGAGCCACAAGTAGAGTAGCAAAATACGGACCACATGGTGTCTTAGGTATGAAACAGGGGCTTGAGGGAACCCTGAAACAGGAGGTGTCACATAGCGGGGTGTTTTGTATATAGTATGAAAGGTGACTTTAAAAAGAGAAAATCTTAAGATGCAGAGTGAGGCAAGACAAATGAGGATTCCAGTTAAGCTGGGTGCTCAGGAATCAGTTCCTCCGGAGTCCCTTTGCATAAATTCTCCCACATTGCCTTAAGGAGACTGGAGACAGGAACCTGCTGTCCTCAAAGGACTCTTCAGCCACTAGGGTGGAAAGAGTTGCCAGGCAGGCTCTCATGTGGGAACGTTAACCCTTGACACTTCTACAGCCACCACAAACATATACTTGCCTCCTGGCTGTCCATCTCCTCCAGGGAGCCACGTGTCACTTTGGAGAAGGGCGACTGAGGATACGCTCTGCTAGGGCAGCAAATCCTCATGGGCTGGACAGCAAATTTTTAATTAGTGATGGCAAGTTGGGTTCAGTCCATCCAGCACTTTGGGAGTGCCTTCACGCAACAACAGAATGAACAGATGCTGAAGAGACAGTTTACAGGGAGCAATTTCTCATTTCTCCACAAAACTGTAACCCTGCACATATGGCCTGTCCACCCATACCCCATATATGTCCCATTTTTCTCTCGCTGAAAACATAGCAGCATTAGTATCTTTCCAAGATTCTTTTGCATTATTGTCACATAATGGTTTGTATGTTTTTCTAATTTGACACTTTCAGTTCGGGTATATACTTGCATTCTTACTAAAACACATCCAGAACTGCACAGCTTCAGACAGCTTTCTCTCCACCACAGAGCTGCTACTAGAGAGCAGCACAGGATCTTTTTTTAACACTGTGGTTATAACTGACTTCATCTGACAAGTTCGTATCTGCCTCGGGAAGCACCAGCTCTCAGTATCATCCCAAGCTGTCTGTCTTGTGTTTGGGGACAGGTACAGGAAAGGCAGAGCTGGCTGGGAA
Organism: Rhagologus leucostigma; assembly: GCA_013397725.1. Lineage (NCBI taxonomy): Eukaryota > Metazoa > Chordata > Aves > Passeriformes > Rhagologus > Rhagologus leucostigma. Next base: position 2,503,836 of record VZTD01005474.1, on the reverse strand, counting down.
CTTCTACTGCCAGTATGTGCTGCAGACAGAGGCTGCCCATTTTGGGATGAAGCAGCAGAAATCCTTAGGAGTGGTAAGTTCGAGGGGCCTGTTCCAGTGTGGGCATAGCACCTTCATAGACCTAGGGCACAAAAGTCCTCTGTAGGAGCCCCCTTGAGGAGACACACTGTAGTCCCAAAAATTAATGAGAAGTGAAGGAAATCGTTTTTTTGTTCTCCGTCCCTGCAGATTTTGCTGCTCTGAGTATAATTTCATACTCAGGCAGGGAGAGTAGGATTACACAAAATATGATTAACCATTAGAAAGGGAGAAGAGCAATTAGGATCAATCAGTGCATCCATTTTTAGAAACCTGAAACAATGGACACAGGACACCGTAGTGCTGTGTGCTGTACAGACGCAGGACACAAGGTCTCTACCTCTTGGAACGGAGCAGTTAAGTTTAAAATCAAAGACAACGGGCCAAAACAGACAAATCAAGACAGGACAACAACGCAGGCATCCTGACAGACCTGCATGGCAGTTCCTCACTGTTGTCAGCTCTGCTCCATAAAGGATAGTTTTGAGGAGTGTAATGAAGTACTTGAGAGACAGTGTATAATGACAAGCTTACTGATGTTTATGGAGAAAGCCTTCCTGTGATAGAGATGTGGGAGGCAGGAAGCTTGGAGATCTCTGTCTGACTGAGCCATGGCATTAGCAGATTCAATGCATACATTTGACATGGCTGTGTAGAACACTTGAACAGACTTTTTGTTGGCCTTATCTGTCCAAATGATCAAAAAAGTCATTGGACAGGGAGAAGAGAGAGAAAGAGAAAGAAGAAAAGCCACATCTACTGTGTAATGAGAGCCGTGCCATAGGCTGCATGGAAATATGGCAGCATTTTAAGCACATGCTACTCCCCACTTCCATGCAATCCTGTTTTCTAAATCTCTGCCTGAGATCAAGACTGGATGGGAAGAGAGAAATGGACTTTTGCAAAAATGCAATGTTTTTCCTGTCTTGTGACCAGGCACATATGTAGCTCTGAATCTGAGTGTCAGTCAACAAAGTAGGATGTCTCACTAAGATGTGTCAGTAAATTCCCTGCTGGAACTGCTTTTGTCCAATCCACTTCGAGTTTTGCATGGTGTCCCTTGACTTGATGCTGAGCGCCTCTGTGGTAAATTAAGTATTTTGCATTTCCAACTTGGGACATGGCAGATAAACAGGTTTTCTACTTAGAAAAAGACTGACCTTGTTCAGGAAGGAAGGACATTCTGAGCAGTCCTTTCGCAGTATCTCCAGGCAAAGAAGGGACCTGGTTTTGTCCCTTAGCACTTTTTCCTTCAGAGCTGTAAGCCAGCTTTAGGCCATGGCTGTCCCCTTTCGTCTCCAGCTGTTAAGTTTGGATAGACTTTTCCCTCCCAGTTTTCTTGGATGCCACAACTGGCAATCACAAATTTATTGCCCACTTACTAGAAAAAAGGCTAAGACTGGTCATGGAGGTGAGATGCTTGTGAGCCAGAGGTGATGTGTTAAAGCAGAAGGTATGTCTACAAAGCAAACACAGAGCATGCAGGCTTTTTGACTGTCCCAGATAGATCACCTTGAAGCAATTTCCTGATATAAATTAGCTTCCCTTGAAACATCCCAGAAAAAATGCCGGTCTGCTGCAGGGAAACTGCAATATTTCTCATAAAGGAAGATTAATAATGAAAAGACAATCTGAAAAAAAAGTCATCTATAGGTGAGTATCAGGTACAGTGAAAATGTGACTGTAGAGAGAGGTTACAGATGAACTGATCATAGGAAGGAAATTTGTTGGCTTCTCACATTTAATGTCACAAGGTGCTTTCTAAAAATGAAAGTTGAAATTGCACAGAGTATTATTTTGCAACTGTAATATAAATATGTAATATCATAGTGGTTCTGTAGCAGCAATCAAACAGAAATGAGGGAAAGAATGATGCTGGAGTAAGACCATAACCCTGAATAAAAAAATAAAAAATTCCCTAGTCTCATACTTGCCAAAAAATTCCTTTATCTAGACCCCAGTGCTAATGGAAGTTTTTCACTCTACATATCTACTGTCACTCGTAAGAGACGATGTGCAGGGTTTCCGAATGTGTCCCTCTTCTGTCCTTCCTCATCCCTGTCCTTGCTGCTGTTGTGATGCTGTGCCTGTTCAGATGGAGACAAAGTGGAGCGCACCGTAGAGCCTTCTTTTCCCATACACCTGAATTTCCTTCCAGTGAAAAACAGGATGCAAGAAGGAGGGAAAATTGTACATTTGAACCTTTTCCTCATATGCAGTTACAATGTGGCCGGGACACATTTTGGGAACTGATGTCTTTGGCCCCAAAATTTTAGACACACCCAGAAGGTACAAGTTGCCTGGTATCAGATTTAAAAAATCAGGGATTAAACTGTGTTTCTTACTGCCTTCCACTGTAAAACAGGAATAATATTTTACAGCAAAGCAAGGAATGCTGACAAAGCCAGCTTTTTTTCATAATCAGACAAGCGCACCAGGAGAATAATTATTTGTCTATTAGCACTTGATTTGCATGTGGCTTCAAAATTATCCATGAAAAATGGTGTTAATATATATATTCTGACTGTCTGGATGTGAAATGGCTGCTTTTACAATTAAAAAGGCTAAGGAAGCCTATGGAAAATTGATAGGGAAACGTCTGTCTGAGATTTTAGTTAATTAAAGCATGTAATTTATTAAAACAACAAAACACAGTGAACTGATTCAAGACCATCTGTCTAGGGTAATCCTAAGTATGTAGTCACGGTTTTACATCATTTGAGTAATAACCATAGTTGAGCAAATATTTTGAAAGAAAGATGAACCCATCAAGTATAAGTTCTATGTGTGAGCCCAATGAGGACCCTAGTCCTCAGTCAGGACTGGGCCTCTAGGCTTTGACAATATAAAAAAAGCAACAAGGAAAGGGAGTGAAAAATAATTGAGGACTAAACAGCAGGTTTTAACATGTTTAAAATTGTTGATTAATACATCCTTGACTAAAAAAAAGCATATTTTGACTTCTTAATTACTCAAGTTTCGCCCTGTTTAAACAGTATTTTGTTATTTTGAGTCTTTCTTCACAGATTTTTATCAGAAGCAGAATGAACAGCAATCAAAATATGCACTAGAATGTTCTCCTTTGAGAAAAAAAAAAGAAGAAAAGCATATTCCTCCTATGACAGTGTTTGAATTTTAATGTAAAATGCGTTCTGAGATAATCCTCACTTACAGAGGCTTGTTCTTGCACTGAAGGATGACAGGCTTTTAAATCTGCCAAAGATGAGTTCAGAACTTTCTTTCTGGCTCTGCATTGCTTCTGCAGTACTTGCTGACACGACTGCTGCTTAGGGGAGCATAAGGAATCTACCTTCATTTAAGGGTGAGCTGTAGAAGTGGGAAATGCTGACAGCTGGGCCTCAAAGGTGAGGAAGGAACTGACGTTAAAATCATCTTTCAAAGAACAAAAGGGATAAGCAAGGGTAGCAAATGGTCAGGCTTTAAAAGAGATTCTTTCTATACTCACTAATTCACATTAGCTGTATCCATTTTATCAATTGAAAGATGTTAAGGCTATGCTTATGCTAGCAATTAAATATGCTTATGATCCCACTGAGGGCCACTGTGACTACCCATTTTGTTAAACTCTCTTATCTCCCCAAACAGGGTGGCTGCATCCAAACTGCACACTGAGAATGGTCCGTGACTGATTACCAAACAGCATCCAGGGGCTTTCTGGGGAAGGGCTGCACACCCTAGCACAGGTGTCAGGAGAGTCTTCTGACAGGAGCTCTTGCTGGGATCCTTTTTCCAGCTTAATAGTCTGGATGCTCAAATTCTAGTTCCAAGGGACATTTACTATCTCCTTCACCAGTACAGGGAGAGCAGTGCATTTGCCTACTGACATGAATAAATGTGCTGAAATCATCAGGGTAACTCATACTGATGAAGGCATAGATCTAGTATGTTGTACAACTGATGTAAAACAACAATATGATTAGGAATTATTACAACATCAGTCTCTGCATAGTCATATGCATTTATTCTGTGAAGCCACAGACCTCTGAAGATCTGGTGGCTATTTATATGCCTAGAGTTACTTGCATACTTCAGGGTTTGACACACTGTGGTCGAGACACAGACAGACAGTAAAACCCACTGGGAAAACACTTTACAACATTCAGTTTATTTCTTTTGGCAACTGAAATCTATATTATATTTCTGTTAGTATTTCACTATGCCCTGATTCGGAAAATTGGTATTGTGAATGATTTGGTTTGGGGAAGGTAAGGCCCTCACTACAAGATAGGAGATGTATGAATTGTTGAAAGTAGCTAGAACCCTACCAGAATTTCAAAGCTAGCACAGTTTTATAGTGTTTTTCTCCAACAGAGCCTTTGGATTCACCTATAGGGAATGATATGTGGATAATATATCTTATAGTTTCAGCAAAGGACATACCAAACACGCAGTGACTTGCTAAGACCGAACCAATGTAGGATTAAGGATGAGATGTACAAGGCCATGGGAAGTAAAATATTCCTTGTTCAAATTTAATGGATAAGCTTCATGAACATTCTCTTAAAATTAAGCCTTCTATGCATAGTTATCAACCCTCACTTCCTGGTCACACAGGATCTGGTTCTAGATTACAGGCCTGCAGCAAAAGAAACAAAGCAACAGAGCAGGAAAGAGTGGAAGACAAAATTAGTATTTATTTTTTACCCACCTAAGTAATCAAGTATTTCCATATGCCACACAGCAACTGAAATTTGGTTTCCAACTCATTTTCATCTATGGTGGATCTTCCACCATTTGATAATGGTGCGACCTCTGATTAAAACTCTTTATGAGGCTGGGATATATAATGTTGCTCTCCTGTGTAGATTCCTTTTACCTAACATGGCTTGGGTTGATGGTATACATATTCTCCCATATAAGGCAGTAGGCTTTCCCTCTGCTATATTCAACTGTCTGTTTTCCTGATACGTGTAGGGACCCAGTACGTTTGAAACTGCTGTCTCTGAATAAAACTGGGCTCAGAGTAGCCAGGAGTTGTTTGCAAAGGGAGGTCAGACAGACACGCAAGACCACACATGTGCTCAGAGCAAGACTGCATCATTGTAATTTCCATAGAAGCTAAAAATAAATAAACACAGAAGTCTGATTTTGCTGCACAGTCTTCCTTAATTGTCAAAGTTCAGCTGGGCTAGAAACCGAGTTAACCACATTTTAATGCTAAGCGTATCTGAAGACTCATGCTGCAAGCCTAAGGCAAGTGTGTTCTCAGAAAGCAGGCTCCACACCAGGCACTGAATGCAGCCACAACAAATCATCTTCCTTTGCACATCCAGATCCTGAAACAGGGTATAAAAGACCATGCACACTGCGGCATAAGAGTGGGAAGAAGAAAATAAAACCACCCTCACAAATGAAAATATGGAAGCTCTGCTGCACCACCGGTGACTCAGACCCGCTTCTTTCACCCCTGCCAAGAAATTCAGGACACCTCCTCTTCAGAAATCCCTGGCCATGTTACTGAAATACCTGCACCTCCCAAGTTCTGTCAGAAAGTGCACATATCCTCTTTCCAGATCTTTGCAGCATAAATCCAATGATTCTGTGAGGAGTAATCTGAGGTCTAGCATTCCTATGGCTCCGTTACATACTCTACAATAGCTCAGCAACAGATGCTGTTGGTAGGAACTCGGTGTATGTACTGCACAGAGGAATTTTCACTGAAGCAAATCGACTTCGCTGTGAAGGATGTTGGAAAGCCCATGTGTGGGAGGAGAGGAAAGGTTCCTGTGTCTCCACCACAGCTTCCACAAAATCCCAGTGTGTCTCAGCTGCTTTGAGTGGATCCTATTGCCTGAGTGTCTGGGGTTCAAGGACAGAGTTTGTTTTTCTCTCCAAAGAATGTGGATGACTTTGTAGATTATAATTACTCAAACTGTATCCTGCTGCTCCTCAGGAGCAAAGGAGCCCTCCCTTCTGCTTGACTATTGGCCAACTGAAATGACTGGTTTGGGGAACAGGAAAAGGCCAGAGCTCTAACCTATAAAACATATCTGTGAATCTCTTGGTTTATAAATCCCAGCAGAGAGAGGCTGGCCCCCTTATGACAGCTGCCTGTAAAACCTGTGACCTGACAGCAAACAAAATGTCAAGTCCTCTTAAAGGAATCAGTAGACTGCTGCTCAAAGAGAGGAGGTTCTCAAGTAGGTATTTTGTCATTTAAGTGACACTCTTCCCTACTGAATGCAGGCTTCATCGCAGCATTTCCTACTATTGTTGCCTAGCATCTGGATTCCTGCTGCTCCCCTCCAGGGGCTGGTGATACTTCTCCAGAAGTTTCAAGCACATAATTAGATTGCTCTCTTAGTAAGCAGAATTTCCTGGAGGGGAAGCACACTGCGGCACTGTTCCACAACTTGCCTAAGCTGCCAGCAAGAGCCAAGGAGAAGGCTGGTTCTTGAATCTACAACGATCTGCAAACTCAGTTGGCCCAGAGTGCATAGCAGTAGAAGTCTGGCAGGGCTCTGACATAGGAGTTGCATGTATTTAATAATATGTTTTGGATAGCAGAGTCCAAGAAGAGCTGGGCTGCAATTTGGCAGGAAACCGGACCAACCTAACAGCTTGGTGTTGCCAGCAGGCTGTGATCCTACTCCCATCTTCCTCCTCATCCTTCTTCTCCCATCAGAGCCTCCTGTTCCTTCCATGGAATTGCTTGGTGTGGAACTCATCCAAACATGCCAGGTGACCAAGAAAGCTGACTCAGCTCCTAAGCTCAGGAGACCACTCACTTTTTTGCTGGCTTTGTTTTCTGATGCAAATAGCGCGGCAAACTGACCCACTCTTAAACCAAGTGCAAGACGAATGCTGGAACTGGTGCAAGGCAAGTATTAATGGCATGTGCCTGTGTGGGAGGAAATGCAGGACAAAAAAAGAGGAGCAGCCCTCTTCCAGCAGCAGCAAACTCTTAAATTGCATTCAGCATCACATGAAACCCCACCCTTGGGCCTTGCTCGTTGCCAAGTCCTTTTTTTTTTTTTTTTTAACTTGCAAAACCCTACAGTGGGTGATATCTAATTTATTTTGTGACTCAGTGTGCATTTCAAACAGATTTATTTTACAGGAGGTATGGATGATGGCAACCCACTGGGCAGACAATAGGCCAAACTGTACTTTGGAGTATGATTCCAACACAGCAGAAGCTGCTCTAAATTTGGGCTACTGCTGCATGATTCCCCTCGCTCCCTACTCACACATTTCTTCTTTTCCTGCACGTTTTGGCCTTATGCTTTCCATAACGTTGGTACCAGTGGAACCAGAAGACGAACTACGCCCAGGGAGCCGACCTAACTAAAATCTAACCTGTCCTGAGAATTTTTTCCCTTGGAAATCTGTTTCCTGTATTGGATCACTGCACAAGTCCATCTCATTGAATGAATGGGGTACAAACATTTAGCTGATGGCGTAAACAAAGGAAGGAAGAAAGATACTTTGCATTTTTAACAGCCTGTTAGTATTTTAACATGTGTGGTAAGTGAGTTTTCAAACTTAGGCACTAATGACAAAACGGGAAGATTCACAAGGGACTAAGGATGCAGCATTTCATCTCTAGGCAGGTACGCAAAGACTTCAGTTCATGAGCTTGATTTAGGCATCTCTCACCCCTTCCAGGAACTAAGGAAGTTAGTTAGTGGTGCATCCTTTTCCTACAAACAAAACCTCTGAATGAGGGAGAGCAGCATCTCTTGAAACCAGAGAGAGGGAAAGACAAGGCAGAGAAGAGCTGAGATTCTTCTTATATTTAGACTTCTCTGTGTGTGAGATTTCAACATACTTTGATCCCTCCTTCCTTTCATTTGTTTCTAGATTTAGGTAATTAGCTCTGCCCTGGGAAATGAATGTGTCCTGCTGAAAAGTGGCCTCCAAGGAAAAATAGGCAATGGTTTAAATATCCAGTTGTCATGGGTTGACACTGGCTGGATGCTGCTCAGTTACTGCCCTCTGCAGCTGGATAGAGGGGAGAAAATTTAACAAAGGGTTCATGAGTTGAGATAAGGACCGGGAGAGGTCACTCACCAAATACCATCAAGGGCAAAACAGGCTTGACTTAGAGATAGAAAGTGAATTTATTACTAATAAAATCAGAACAGGATAATGAGAGGTAAAATAAGCTTTTAAAAAACCACCTTAATTGCCCCAACCCCTCCCTCCTTCCCACTGACTGCAGGGAGATGGGGAATGGGGATTTTGGTCAGTTCATTACCTGTGGTTTGTCTCTCACTGCTCAGGAAGAGGAGTCGTTCCCCTGCTGCACCGTGGGGTCCCTCCCACGGAAGACAGTTCTCCACAAACTTCTCTGATGTGACTCCATCTCACAAGCAGGAGCTCCCTGTGACCTGCTGCAATGTGAGTCCTTCCCATGGGAAACAGTCCCCCTCAAACTGCTGCAGCGTGGGTCACTCTTCCAGGGGATGCAGTCCTCCAAGGCTGCTCCAGCATGGAAGCCGGGCCTCTCTCTCCACAGGTCTTCCACAGGTCACAGGCATCCACCCACTCTGGCGTGGGCTCCTCCACAGGCTGCAAGTGGATTTCTGCATCCCTATGGGCCTCCATGGGCTGCAGGGGCACAGCTGCCTTACCATGGTCTGCACCAGAGGCTGCAGGGGAATCTCTGCTCTGGTGCCTGGAGGACATCTTCCCCTTCCTTCTCCACTGACCACGGTGTCTGCAGAGTTGTCCTCTCAAATGTTCTTACTCCGCTCTTCTCTAGTCAAAATTAAAACTGTGCAACCACCTTTGTTTAGATTTCTTCTTAAATATGTTATCACAGAGGCATTACTGCCATTTCTAATTGGGCCAGCTGTGAACAACAGCTCATCCATCTTCGGAGCCATCAGGGATTGGCTCTGCAGGACATGGTTAGAGCTTCCAGCAGCTTCTGTCAGAAGCCACCTTTGTGGCCCCTCAATACCAAAAACCAGGCCATGCGAAACCAATACAAATGACATTAAATGAAACGTCAAACACCGAAAATTCTGAAGTAAAGTCAAAACAACAAAATGGAATGGAAGAGAAAGGAAGACCATTATATTGAAACTTCATATATATTTGTTGAAACTTCAAATATATTTGTTGAAACTTCAACAAATGATTTTCAAAGAAACCTCGAAATTTCATTTCATGAAAGGAAATGAGAAATCAAGGAATGAATGGAAATGAAAAGAGAGGAAAGGTAATATAATGACACGAAATGACATTGGAAAATGCAAAAATTCTGAATGGAAATGAAATCTTGAGGTTTCATTGAAAATCATGTCATGAACTTTTCGCTCATTTTGATGCGCTTTTTGCCTTTCCATTCTTTTTCATTGGTTTAACTTCATTTCAGAGTTTTCCGTTTTTCCAATTTCATTTCATGTCACATTTCCTTCCCTGTCTTTCCATTACACTTCATTCTCTGATTTCAAGATTTCATTTCTTTTCATGAGAAAAAAAAATCGTGAAAGGAAATCAAACGAGAAAACAAGAAATGAAGGTAAAAGAATAGATAGGAAATACAATAAAATGATGTAGTGTTTAGATCTTGGCTGGGTGGCAGGTGTCCACTAAAGCGCTTTATCACTCCCCTTCCTAGTGAGACACATGAGGGAATTGGATAGAAAACATCCCATAGGTTGAGATAAGGCAATTTACTAAAGCAAAGGAAAACGAAACAAGTGAAAGTTTTTGCCTCAGCACACGTAGCGTAGCGGTTTCTCCTGAAGGCAAACACTGTAGAATAACAAATGGCTCCCCTTCTTCCTCTCTCCCTTAGCTTTTATATCTGAGCTGATGCCATATGGTATGGAACATCCCTTTGGTTAATTTGGGTCAGCTGACATGGTTGTGTCCCCTTCCAGGATCTTTCCCACTCCCAGCCCCTTGATGGGGGGAAGGAATGTTAGAGGGAGAGCGCAGCTCAGTAGTAGGGAAAACACTGGTGTGGTATCAACACCCTTCCAGGTACCAGTGCAAACCACAGCACTGTGAGGGCTGCTAAGGAAAACAATTCTATCTCAGTCAGGCCCAATACACCAGTCAAAGAAAAAAGAGGCCAGGGTTTTCCTCAGAGGGACACTGTTCAAACCTGCAGTTCCCTTCCCAAAAGGAGACCTTCTTAAGACAGAGCCAGGAGGCTAAGCTGCATGACCCTCCCCAGCTACAGCAGAGATTTCTAGGAAAAAAAAAACCAATGAAGAATCACAAAGCCAGGAAAAGCACAAGCAATAATAGGAAGCTCAACTCTGTACCTTAATTATAGAGGTGGTCCCCTGAGAAATGGAAGTCTTGGGTACCAGTCCTTGCTTTCAGCATAGTTTTTTAATCCAGTGACTCCTTAAAGCAAGCCACATAATTCCAGGGGCAGGGCTATAGGCAAGGTATTAATTCTGCTTACTTACTAAATTCTTTGATTTTTTAAAACACAAGACATTTGTACAGTAGCTAATAACATGCTGCAAATGCCCAACAGCTCCAAGCAGGAAAGAGAATGAATGCATTGTTATTCTAGGAAAATAGATGTGTGTTTTTACTGTAGTCATAACAAAGGAGGCTTCAAGCATTCCTCTACATGCCAGTTGGGCTGTTTATCTCATCACAGATATTCATCTGCCTGCAGACTGTAATTTCTTTCTGTGTTCATATGTGATACATTCTGACAGCTTTTCTACAGTTAAAATTTGGTATTTCAAGAAATCCATTCACAGTCTGGCTTTGAATATAGCACGTGCAGTTACTTCAGCTTCCGCATCGCTTTCCATTTTACTTTCAGCAAACTTTGGTTAGCATATTCTTCTACATGTGTGAAAATTCAAATTGGAAAGGACTTGTTTCAATTCTCCTTCTCTTAATGGAAGCTTGTCATCTCTCCAAAAGATAGAGGAAATGGGGTGTGACTGAGAGAGTTAGATTCCCTTCCTACATACTGTTACTTCTGGAAAATTAGTGCACATCAGGTGTTTGGAAGTGAACACATGATTTTGTTCCAGCAGGAGGTAGGATTGCCAGAGGTCAGTCTGAAACTAGGGACATTGCATGGCTTCTCCAGCTAACCTACTGCTGACGTTCGGACGTTGAAACAAACCACAGCATTTTGTTTTCATAAAAACAAGCCGTGAGGTAATTGGGCACATGAGATTAACAGCAAACACTTGTAATAAGGACTGCAACAGAGACACTAAAATTATAGTAAAAAAAGGTCAAAGCTACAGTCTCTGCAAAAAAATTAAGGTTTAAAGATTTTAAAGTTTTAATGGCAGAATTTATCAAACTCTGAAACCCTTTCTAACTACTTATGTCTGAACAGAATTTCAATATAATTTCCTTGCATAAACAATTTTAAAAATCTGTGTTGAGTCCTCCTCTAGTTCACAAAGTTCTGTAGCATTAGGCTACTATTTAATTCGTAATTTCTTTTTTTTTTCTTGGCACCAATGTTCAGGCCAGGAAGAGGAGCTTGGCGAGAAGGAGGATTATGGATTTAGGATTTTATCTCTGCAGAATCTGGCATGGTCTTCTGTTTTGAGACTGCACCTTAGTACCCGGATTGTCTGTTTTGGTGAGAGAGGGGCAACCGTTTGTCTAGGAAGATGACAGAACCAATGGCACCTGTGAATTCACAAGCCAGGAGCTTTGTGTGGGTCTCTCATAAGCAAGGGACAATTTTGCAGGCATCTGATAGCCTGAGAGAAGTAGAAATCCCATAGAGAAAGGATAGGCTTTTCACAGAGACAAAAGCAACCCTGTTTATGAAATATCTGGTTCTTAAAAAATAAATTTTAAAACTTGTGTTACATATATTTATATATTATATAAAGACAGGTACTGTGAGTTAACAAAGAAAGAGGGCCTCAAGTCTCTAAACCAACACAAGACATGTGGCTACATGCAGAATGCATGTCTGGAATACAATCATTATGCTCTTTGCTTGGGGGTCTGGAGGAATGTGTCATGGTTGTCTTTTGGCCTGAGTGTATTTTCCCCATTAATCAAAAGTGCAAAGAAGTGGGTGAGGCAAAAGGATAGACTGGTGCACACCCAAGGCTCACCCTGACATACCAGATATGTGTTTGGACTTGGGACTACTGCAGAGGCACTCCTGCATTCTGGTGTTTACCCCATGAGATTCTTTGATTTTGCTGGCACGTAACAGAAAGGTTCAGTCAGTGCTGTGAGGAAAAGCACAGCATAGTGCCACCTCCAGCACTAACTTATAACCTACACTGGCCGTGTAGGGAGTTGGAGCTGTTGGGTGACTGCAGAAGGATACTCTACTGTGACAGTGGAACGGTCAAATCAGAAGCAACCCATATAGTTCATACAACTGCAACAATTCCATAAACATCCTGCCTGCATCCATGCTGAATGCAATTCTGTTCTTGTGAGGATGCTCAAAGAACAGTAGAACTACACTGTGTTGTAAAGGACAAAATGTCACAGCTTGGAAGGCAGAAGCACTTGGCAGAGTTATCAGCATCTAGAATAAACGTACTTGAGCAGTCCTAGCACAAATGTGTTCTCAAGTACTCTCTCCTGCAAGACAGAGGAATCTGCCAGGTACTGTATACTCAGGCCACAATCTACCAAACAGCTTAAATATGTTCTTAATTGCAAGCAATGAGCCCAAAGCCCAAAGTTAAACACAGGGAGAGGCACGCTATTGAACTGAGGGAAAAAACCCTCAGCACTTCACAAGGTCAACCCTTAGCAAAACTGGACCTTAATTTCTTGAAGTACCATAATTGTTCTTGTGTCTTTGAGCTTTGAATTTGGAAATGAGGGTGACTGTTATTTCAAGGTGTATGACTCAGGCCCTGAGTAACCAGAACAAAATCAGGGACAAGTGAGAATTAGAAGCACAAGAGATACTGTGAGGGAAGAAGCAAGCGACTGAGTAAGAGGGTTCCCTGAGGTGAAATCCTTGCCACACTACCTGCAAATGCTTATAACTCACTCCTATGGCATTCTTTTCATTGCCAACTTTATTATCAGATAACCTAAGTGTCATTTATGAAGCACCTGGGGACAACAAATACATGCGATCTCAGCCTGGCCTACTTCCCTCCTACTGTAATGACCACACAGCTCTTACTGGGATGGGGGCAGGGCAAGGCAGGCAGTATGAAACGCATTCCGTGAGGTTAAGAGAAATGAAAACATGTAAATTATTCTCCTGTCATGACACTTTTCGAGGTCTGTAAAGATGTGACAGATTGTACTGGTTGCTTTTCTTATTCTGTATTCCAGTGTGCATTTTGCATATATGCCTTATGTGCTCAAGTTCATGCCTACAAAACGGCTTTTAACGAAGCATTTTCCAATGCTGGCATTATCCTTCGCATAACATATGAAATTTTGACAGGCAGCATGGAGCTGAGCAAGGTTCTGTGCCTTTACAAGGCACAAGAAACAAGTCCTGGCACAAAAAATATATATTTAACAGGTAAAAAACCCAGAATAATTTCAAAATACCCTGGATATCAGGGATACATTTATCTTAATCACGTATGACCTCTTGTCAGATTACTTTCATTGACTGCCACCTATCTAGCACAAGGTGGCATGATAAGACTGTGTGGCTTTTGATGATCTTATGTCAGTACTAAGTTGCAGTTTGAGCTAAAAAGGCGACGTGATACGAGTAAACATGAACTGTAGTTAGGATTTGTCCACTGGAAGGGAGTTTGGTGTGAATTTAACACAGAAATCACAGAAATCATCTTAGAAATCAGAACGGTTTGGGTTGGTAGGGACCTTAGAGACCATCCAGTTCCAACCCTCCTGCCATGGGCAGGGACACCTTCAACTGGATCAGGTGGCTCAGGGCCCCACCCAACCTGGCCTTTGAGATATGGTCTCTAATTCTTCAATGACAATGCCATGCCGTTGAGTGGCTTCATCCTTTTTGGAAGCAGATAAGGTGACCCTCTAAAGAGCTCTATTGGCCACCTGAAAGCATCCTCGAGTCACTTCTGAGGAATGTCTTTTCAATGGGCTTTCAGTATCATACTTTTCAGTGTGCTTGTGGACGATCAAAACTACAGAAACAACACTTCACTTGGCCTACCGCTAACCCTTGAACAACTCATCTACAGACATAATAAATCTGCCAGCACTTAAATGACAGCAGAGTCTCTTTCTGCATGATATGTTAATATCCAAATAAATGGCAGATCCCTGAAGTAGAGATCCACCCAAGGCCTGTTTCATAAAGGACAGACCACTACTGATTGTAGTCTTTTCCAGGCTTAATAGCTATGAACTCTCCCCTCACTTTACAATTTCGTAGTTTGTTAGATTTCAGAATGTCCCATGGGATCCTATTTGGCTGCTGAGTACAAGTCATTCTGTAATTGCTTCTGGAATAGTGTATCATACTGTTTTCTTAGCTGCCAGTAAAAACTTTCCTCAGTTTTCCCAAGACTTTTCTTTCATAAGGAGTTTTACCTTTGCCCATGTCCAAGTGCTAGGAGAGAAACCACTTTTTTCATTTTTGCTCATGCAGGTTTCTAAATAAATCTTGCATTTTATCTTTACCCTAGAACTCAGTCCTCACAACTAATTTAAGCCAGGTACCTCTATTTCTGGCTGGTGTTCTGCTCTTTCTGAATCTCAGCACAGAAGCTGATGCTGATGTCAGCTGCAGGTATTTGAAAACCTGTCTGGAAGTTGCATTAAGCAGGTGGAAATCTGAGCAGCATCTTGGAGATTAGAAGATTAACTCACCCAGTTAAAAGACAGGTGACCCAGTCTAAAAGGGAAGAGATGACAGCTTTATCTTTAGCAGGCAATGGGGCACAATAAAATGAGGGAGATGTGGGAAGAGATTCATTCTAAGTAAATTACAACTCCTATCAGCCTAGCTGGGATTTAGCATGTGGGAGAGCAGGGACTGCAGCTGTCATCATTGCCCTTGGATTTTTTTCTGAGGGGAAGTAAACAACTCTAAATTTCAGCCTGGCTTCTACAGAAGCTTGTGTGGGTGTCCCAGTAGTTTTTCGTAAACAGGTTACAGCAGGAGCCACCAGGAAAATGAGATTTTTTTTTTCCAAATAAACAAGTTTAACTTAATGAAGACTCAAAATTACTATGTGTTGGGGGGTTACCCCAGGAGTCTCATTATCTCTAATTGGATGTTTTATTTCATGAAGTAGTCAGCATTAACTTTTAGCTTGGTGAGGAGAAAATCTCATATTTAATTGCCCCCAAATTTTCCTCTATTCCTGGGAAGACTTGGCAGGATTGTGAATATCTCTAGTGGCCAAGCTGTCAAACAAGCTTTTCCTTTTCAAAGGACATTCTTTTTTCTTTCTTTCTTTTTTTTCCCTCCCCTCACTATCCAGGGCCAATTTTGGTTCTCTTTCCCACCCAACACCTCCTACTTCATAGGCAGCACTGGTCCCCACAAGCCCTCCAGCAGACTGAAAGCAAGGACTGCTTTCTGCGTGGGTGACTTCCTGTCTTGAGGGCTCTGTGCCCAAATTTACACCAGCAGAAATCAGTGTAACTCAAGTTTAACATAGCTCAAAGCAGAGCTAATTCTGTGCTGAAGCAGTCTGGAATGGCATACCAAACTCTGGTTTTGGCCATATGTACTAGTGTTTCACACTCCTTCCCCCCCAAAAATAAGTTTTGGCTCACAGTATTATTTATTTTTATCTCATCTTTAACCTATTCTAAAATTACATCAGTTAAGCAAAGCCACCCTTTTCATTTCCTTTATCTCATTGGTCTAAAATCACTATCCAACATAAGTGAGCAGGGAAACAGAAATTTCTTTTTAAATAGCAATAAGAAATGGATGATTTATCAGACACATTTCAAAATATTAATGGTGTAAAGACATCTTGATAAATGAGGGATGATTATTCTCATCTTCACAGACCGAAGTACAGCTGTGAAATCCTTCCAAGCAGTGCTCAAGATGTTTGATTTCTATTTTAGTTGATATTTGACAGAAAGGATTTTATTTTTACATTATCTAGGGGAAGTGAAAATGAGTATTTGTTCTGTCCTTTTTCCTTCTTGCTCTCCTTTCTTATCCTCCTGCCTTTTTATTTGTAGTGATTGCAATGCTTTATTACACATGGTCCTGAGAGCCTTCTGGAGTTATGTATCTTTCATAGTCAGTATTTTTCCTTATTATTTTAAAGTGTGGCAAATCCAACAGTTGCCAACTGAACACTTGATGCCTAGTGCCTGAAGTGTATAAATAAGAAGACAGCTGAAAAGCTCTGTAGCCTGGAAAAGACAGATTTTAACTGAAACACAGACCTGCTTTGGCCTTCTTAGGCAAGCTTCTCTACAGCTCAGCTTCCAAGTTCTAGAGTGATCCTCTAGTTCATGAAAAGTAAAGCAGGAAGTACCTGAAGTTAAGAAATCACAATCTTATATTGGAAGAAAAGGCTTTGCACTAGAGGAATCTTAGGTCTGAATTGCACTGAATTATGAATAAGAGAGGGGCAAGGCTTCAATTTTCAGACCTAGTCCACAGTCCCACGAAATAAGTTGTAACTAAAGCCACGCTCTGAAGGCATGGTTCCATATGATGAGGTTAGAGTTCACTGTCTAACACAGAAATAAATGAACACCCTCTCCCAAATTAAATACTCTTCAACCTGGTTATTGAGTTGAAGTGGCTCATGGACCATATGGCAAACACCAAGGAGAAGCTAAGGGAGGGTGAAAATCTGCAGTTGGGACATGAGAAGTCAGCAACATCTCAGCTTCTTGGCCTTGGTGAACTATTAAATCAGATCAGCTGCTCCTAGACCTGTCTAGAGGAATCAGTTTGCTCTGCAGATCATCACTTCAAGGCCCATTCCGGAAGAGACAAGACTCAACTGAACAAGATAAAATAAGCTATTTTTGCTTGTGCTAGCAGGTTCTTAACAATACATTCAGTATGCCACTGAATAGACAATCTGAAATGAAAGAGCTCTGAAATGTCTAATAAACTCACTGTGCAAAGATTCGTGTATGGCCACAAAAACTAAAATGTTCTCAGACTACTGGAAAAAATTGGGAACAATGCTTAGTTATCCAGGAGGGGCACGATCTTTAAAGAAGCAGATCTGGCTGAAAACCAACACAACTATGAAAAAAGTTTACCCAGGGGAAAGAAGGCCAAAAGCACTGAAGAACTGAGGTAACAGAGGAACCAACACTGGGGGAACAGAGGCTCTGTTGTTTTTACAGGCAAATGTTTCAGAAGTCTATTCAGCAAATTATTCACTCAGTCTTAAAGCAATCATCCCATGGGGCAAGTCTGGGGCATGAGCCCATTTCACCCAGCCTTTCCCTTTGTCCTGAAGGAGATGACCCCTCTGACATGGTCTGAATGACTTTCTGTGTCTTGGCACAGGCAAGCATTCCCTGGTACCTCTGGTCTCACCCTGTCCTCCCACACAGAGGCACGAGCACAATTAAGTCCCTGCCTATTCCACTGCACTCCTCAGCCATGGCTGCATCGCCAGGGCAAGGAGAAGGAAAGGACTGGGCAGCAGAAAGCAGACAGTTGTCCATGTCGCCTGGAAGAGGAACAGAAATTTGAAAAGCGGGGAGAGAAGGGTGGCTGCTTCAGTGAAAGATGGGTGGTACTGGCCTAGTTGGGTGGGCATAGTACTGCTGTCAAGAGGAAGGGAGGGAACAAGCTCCTGGGCACAAGGAGAATGAAAGATCAGCCTGCAGCAATCTCCTATAACCGATATTCACACCTGTCAACTTTGGGTGTCCTGTTAATGCTGCAAGCTTTTAGCCCTTGTGAAACCAGCATTATTGCTCTGAAATATATCAGAAGTACTTCAGGTCTAAATAATTCAGATGTCAAAATGAGTATGAGGAAGAAAATGATTTAGTGGAAGGACTGCTTTGTTTTCGAAGTTGCTATTTCTTTCTGTTTATGCACCCATACAGACACTAACAAATCAGTGAACTGGATGCACAACCAGACAGCATCACTGATTACATCTTTCCCTGAACAAAACCAAGGAAATAGAAGAGGGGAAAAAAAGCAAGCAAAAGTTATTTAAAAGGCAGAACTATTTGATGAGATTTTATCTGCTATGCAATTTAAACAGAATTCCCAAACTATTTACAATCAGAATGTTGAGGGTTGTTGAGCACTGCAACGAATTTTAAATAACTCCTGTTGGCAAAGTTTTTTTCTCAGAGTTGCCAAATCTCATTGTTTTATCACAAATCTCATAATGTTGAATTGCTTATTTAAATCACAGTTCAAAGAATCATTGACTAATGAGTTTCTTGCCCTTTTTTTCTTTTTAAAATAAATGTAAATTTCTCGGGAACATACTTATTGCAGAAGGTAACAGATAATCAGAGTAAGTATCAGAGCAGTCAGGGATGCTGTTGTTCATCTAGGCCTTTCTCTGACCAGGGGAGAAGAAAATCGCTGTTTACTGACAGCTGCCTGCTGACAGCAGAAGGACACGGGGTCTGGGGCTCCCTGTTGTTCTGTGGCAGCACTTGCCCCAGCTAATAAACCCTGGCCCCAGATTAGCTCTCACTCTGTACTCCCTCATCTTCCCTCCACCCTGGCCTCTGAGGGTCTTTCCACATAACTGAAACTTCCATGAATATAAAAAAATTCCAGTGGCTTCACTGTGACCCCATCCAGAATGAAAGGCCCGTTTCACCAGCCCATACAGAGCACCATTAAAAAAGCCCACAACGTAACAGTGCTTTTAAATTATAACACAGCTGCTGGCAGGGTTGGGGTCAGGATTTGTGCCTGTTATCTGCCCCGACCATTGTGTGTAGAGGTCCATGATGGACACCAAGCTGCCTTCAGCCATCACAGACACACAGGTCTGCGCGGGCAGCGTCAGGACGTCAATGTTGCCTCCAGTCATGTATGGGACAGCCAGCCCAGGTAAAACCCTTGTCTTGGTCTGATTTAAAGCTCGGGTTTTTGTTATGTTTTCAGTATCAGGCACTTAACCTTCTTTGGTTGTCAGTAAAACCCCATATATAAATGTCTAAAGGGGAGGTGTTGGAGGATGCAGCGAGGTGCGTCTCAGTGGTGTCAAGCAATACGACAAGAGACAACAGGCAGAAACTGATACATAGGAAGCTCCACCTGAACATGAGGAAGAACTTCTTTACTGTGTGGGTGACCATGCACCAGAACAAGTTGCCTACAGAGGTTGTGGAGTCTCCCTCACTGGAGATATCAAGAACCCTCTGGATGCAATCCTGTGCAATGTGCTCTAGGACAACCCTGCTTGAGCAGGGAGGTTGGACCAGATGACCCTTTGTGGTCTCAACCTGACCCTTTCTGTGATTCAGTGATTTCATCCTCCATCTGATCAAAGGTACCTGAGGGATTTTTGGACACCAAGACTCTCAAAAATTGAGTTAAACCCCCGAAGATGTAATTCAGTTGCACACTACTTGCAGCCTGTTTTCTGTGTCTTTAGCATCCATCAGTGTCATCTGGAGGCTCTTTGTGGAGACCCGGGGACTGGAAATGCATTTCAGTTGGAATGGCTGCAGCCAGGTGGCGGTTGGCCTCTTCTCCCCGGCAACTAACAATAGGAGGATGAGAGGCCACAGTCTTCAGTTGCACCAGGCACGATTTAAGTTGGACATCAGGAAGACTTTCTTCACAGAAAGAGTGGCTGAACATCGCAATGGGCTGCCCAGGGAGGTGGTGGTCACCGTTCCTAGTGGTGCTAAAGAAAAGACTGGATGTGGCACTTAGTGCCGTGGTCCAGTTCACATGGTGCTGTTCAGACTCGATAAGCTCAAAGGTTTTTTCCAACCTAAATGATTCTGTGATTCAAAGAGCAACAAGCGCAGCTCCTCGTGCAGCGACCCGGCTGCAAGACAGGGCGCTGACAGACGCGACTCTGGCCTCGACGAGGCAGATGTGACCTCCTTTCCACTCACACCCACGGCCGCCCGGGACCAGCCCGGCCAAGCCCCCACCGCTTTCCCGTTCCCGGACGTCTCCCGAGAGCCGGCGGGAGGAGATCCGCCCTCCGCCCCGCGCATGCGCACNGCACCCGGGAGCGGCTCCTGGCGGCGCTGGAGGATCTCGAGCTCTTGGCCAGGTACCGCGCTCGGCTCCCCGTCGGCCCCGGGTGGCGGCGGAGCACCGGGGGCGGAGTGAGGGCTCCCGGCGCGGTGCGTGCGCGGAGCTTCGGGCGGGGGCGGCGGGAGGAGCGGGAGTCCCTGAGGTTGGGATGGGAGGGGGCCGGCCCGGCTGGACCCCTGGCCCGGCCCAGCCCGGCTCGGGTTCACGTTTTCCTGCTCTCCCGCCGTTCTCTTCTGCCAGGCCGGCTTCTGTGGGAGAGGGGCTGGTGCTGCGGCGGGGGCTCGGCCCGGCCCTGCGCACTGCTCCCCGGCGCTCATCCCAGTGGGAAAGCATCGGTCGCGCTTCGCCTCCCATTTTCAGAGAGAAGGAGCGCTTCCTTTTCCTCCCACTTGCCTTTTTCCCTTGGTTGACACCTGCGTTTCTGTTGAGCTTTTGATGGGATACCCTCCCTTTTCCGACGACGGTGAAAGAGCAGAGGAGGCTGCTGTCCTGCTAAAGTTCTTTATTTCATAGTCTCATAGTTTTCTAAAGGTAGAGTTCGAAGGGGTTACATGATAATGCCAAGCAGCACCAGCAACAGGCAAACAGCAAGTAGAAAACAGCTTCTCCTTCCTCCCTAAACTTAGAGAAGTGTGGATTATATTTGTTAATTGAGCAGTAAAATTAACACACCATTCTAGTTTTTCTTTTCTTAACCTATCCTGGTCTAATTCTAATAGTCGTAAATCTTACACAAATATTACATAGGTATTACACAGATTTGTGTATATAGTTTCTATCAGCTCTTATTGTTCATATGAACACTAGCTAAAAAATGTAAACAGTATAGTTCCATCTATGTTTTGTCTAAAGTAAAGAAATTCTGTGAAAAGGCAACACTGCTGCAGTAAGAACTGTGTTTAAGGTCTCTTTGCTGCAGCTTTTTAATGTTTAAAGCACTTAGCATATATTTCTACTAAAAGTTAAAAATCTATATTTCTATTTCACTTTGGTGTGACTTCATGTATCTCAGCTTATCCAAAGCTTATCCTGTGCTTTGGCTTTCCTCTGGGCCTGGGTCCAGAGGAGCTCTCACTCCAGCACGTTTCCTGTGAAGTGCACTCACACGCCAATTTTAGGCATTTTATTAGTCACTAAAAATTATGCTTAAGTCAGAAATACGTAGATGGTGTTGCATGACATAAGCTGTGCTGGTAATTGCCTGCATTAGTGCTACATTCACTCCAAGTAGGCTGCAAAGCTCGCCTTCAGAGTGATAGAAGTGCTCAGATACTTAGTCCACGGTCTTGAGTCCAGACTGGTAATCCCCATGCAAGTCGTCGACCATGTTGTGGAGGCACAGCTGGCAGTGAAGTTCAGCTAGTTCCTAATTATTTTCCACACCTCAGGGAGAGCAGGAGCTTAGGAAAGCATTTTCAGAGGGAATAACCTGTGCTATTCGTGTGGTTCGCTGTCTCAATGATTACCAAGAGTAGGACAAGGTATTGATGAGTTGCTCTTGTGTCTGGTTGAATTTTATCCTCAGTCACAGATTTTATTGTGATGTAAGTGTTGCTGGAGAACATGTGTTTATGGAGAAATGAAAACAAATTTGTTCTTTATCTAAATTACTATTTTTTTTGCATGTTGGAACTAGTGTTCTACCATAATGAACCCAGAGCAATGCTCAGCAGCATTTAGTGAATCTTGCTGTTGATCAGCAAAGTGTTGCAGCACCCTGGAGCTAGGCCTTTCTTGGTCACAATACTGGTTTGGTAGTAGGGGCAAAAATTCAGCAACAAGTCTAATCTGTAGCCTTTCTGTAGTTTTAAATCTATATCTGTGCATTATCTGGCTAACACAGGGTAGAATTACAGCACTCCATGACATCACCCTTGATGGTGGTAGCTGACCTACTTAAAACAAATTTTATTTGCTGCTGCTCAGTGTTGGTCAGGTAGAAAAAAGCTTTAGTGACAGTGACAAGTTTCTTTATTGTCTAATTGTTTAAAATCATAGTAGTGTTCAGGAGTGACCAAGAGACATAGACCAAGATTAGAGCTTTACTGGTTTTTTTTTAGACATTTTGAAAAATACCTGTTTTTATTGTAAGGTTCCGACCCCACTGCTGTATTACTCACGCTGAGCTGCTTACACTGGACCAAGCAAAGAATCAGTACTTCCAAGGACAGTGTCTCCAGATAGACAGTTCCTCATGCATAGGGTTGAACTGCCATTCCTTAGAAGCCACATAACCACTGAATTTACAGAAAATGCCTTTTTGCGTCGTGGTACCCAGAGGTTTTTGCTGGCTTTTCAGAACAGAGGTGTAGAGTATCTGGATATCTGGAAGAATGATCCAGACATCTGTTTGAGAAGCACTTCTAGCCTAGCACCAGAATATTACCAGTTTTTTTTTATATTTTTGTGTGGTTGATGCACAGCTAATACGCCATTGTGGAAATACTTGTAAAAGTAGTTTCATAACAGGCCCTGGAGGGATTTGAAAGTGTAGACTTTAATTGCTCTAAACTACAAGTATATTGGGAAAAAATGGAGAAAAAGCAGAGAAGTAAAACAGTGAAGAACATCTTACAACAAACAAAGGTAGTAGAAGAAGGGTATGAGTGTACTTCATTATGCTGTTTCTTCTCTCAGCTTCTGCTTATGTCTTTTATGATATAACAGGAACTTAGCACATTTCTTGAGTTATAATATGAGTGCTTCATGAGCTCAAGTAACAAAGAAGAAAGTGTGCGTTCTTGGTTGAAAAATCCCTGCCCACAGTGTACTTTAAAATACAAAATACTCAGGTCCATGAATAGTTCTGTAATGATACTAGTATTCTTGTAATTTTGGGATGACTTGATGTGATAATGCCCCAGAAAATAGTGCAAACAGAGTTCTCCTTTCAGGGAGCTAATTGAAATTTTGGCAATTTCAAGAAACCAAAAGCTTCCACAACCAGGAGAGGAGAGCCAGGTAAGCTGACTTTCTGAATTGTGTTTCTTTGGGTAAGCATAATGCTTTACTTCTATTTTTTTTCCGTTCTTTCGTTCGTTCTTTCTTTCTCCCTTTGTCCTTGCCTATATGCAAGCTAATGGTCATGATGGGGCTTTGGCCCTGCTGCAAAGGCATTCTTGGTTCTCTTGTTGTTTGTTCATTTTTTGTGTGCTTCATAGGCTGTTTCTGCAAACAGGAAGAAATTTTGTTTCATTTTTCATTCAAACAAAAATACTCCTATGGATGCCATTTGCTCTTCTTTGTAGCATGACTGAGGGCGTGTTGTTACTCTAGCCAAATTAAAAGTTGTACAAAACTCTTTTTAATAGATCCTGGAACTGCTGATTCAGAGAGATGGAGAGTTTCAAGAGCTAATGAAGTTGGCAGTTGATCAGGGAAAAATCCATCATGAAATGCAGCTTTTAGAAAAGGTAGTAGAAAAGCGGGATAATGATATTCAGCAGCTGCAGAAACAGCTAAAAGAAGCAGAGCACATACTGGTAAGTTCATAATGATGTGTTTGCTTTTGAGCATCTACTTGTAGAAAAGGTGGTTCTGGGCAAAGTGGTGTTGTGTTAGTTTGAGAAGATTTAAATATTTAAAACTTCATAAGAGCTTAGTGGTTTCAGTTTTTTCTCAGTAGTTAAACACTGTTTAGTTATCACGGTATTAAGGTTTTTTTTTATAATGCTAATTTTCTTCTAAACCTACTTTATTTCTGTGTATTTTGAAAATGTTCACGGAATAGTTCTCTCTTAAAATGCAATTAAATGGAAGGGTTTATTCACAGAGCTGACTTTATGTAGATGTTTATAAATTAGAGATGCATTGAAGGTTTGGTTTACTTTGTGGGTTTTTGTTTTCTACAACTAGGCAACAGCTGTTTATCAAGCAAAGGAAAAACTGAAATCAATTGAAAAAGCACGAAAAGGTGAGTATCCATGATTTTACATACTACGTAAATGCAATTCTAAAGAAAGTTGTAAGTGAGCTCAAATTGGGCCTTTTTTATTTTTTTAATTCTACTATCACAGATTTCAGATGCTTTATGTGTAAACAAATTTCCATTTCATTATGAAACTATAACAGTTTCCTCAGAATAAAGGCAGGATTGAATTTTTTTTTTGTGGCAAACATATCTTAATATGAAAGTGTCTCAGCAGTCTTCTTGGCCTGATAATAGTATTTCTGATTACCTAAGTGCCTTACCAAATTGCCTCAGGAGGTTTATTAAGGAAAGGAAGAGAATGTTTGTGTGTATATGCACTGTATTTGAAAGACTGACTAGCTGGTGATACTAGATTGTAATTGTAGCAATTTCTGCCATTCTCTGGCACTTAGCAAGCTAAACTACCCCTTTTTTGGGAGGGGAAGGGAAGAGAGGCATCTTCCTGAGGGTTTTTTTTTTTACAGTGTCTTTTATCATTTTGTTATGCCTCTTTCATCTAGAAAATCAAGGAATTTCATAAAGTTTCTATTAATCTAGTACAGGCACATATTTGGAAGGACTCCTCTGGGTGAATCTATAATTACTAAACGAACAAAAACCCCTTCTTTCCTACAGAAAATTCTATAATATAGCAGGAACTGAAGTTTTAGGAATTGTGCTTGTCAAGTACACTTGTTTAAGAGATTTTTTGTGTTTCTCGTGAGGTTGGAGAACCACTGACATTGAAGGTGTTTTGCACTTGTGTCTATAAAATCAGTTCACTGCAAAGCTCATCTTTGCGTAGTCTGAGAATCTTCTGAATGGTCATTGCATTTGAACCAGGCTCTTAATGTTTGGCAAAATCACATTCCCAGTCTTTTAGATATTGGTGTCCAATATTTGGAAATAATTAAATGATGCAATCTCTTCAGAATGCAGCAACTTTTTTTTCCGTTCTTCCAGGTGCCATTTCCTCTGAAGAAATAATTAAATATGCCCATAGGATCAGTGCTAGCAATGCTGTTTGTGCCCCTCTGACATGGGTACCAGGTAACTATTGTGTTTATGGCAGTAGATTTCTTTTTTATAGTAAATCATGGTTAATATCTGGTCTTAAAATGTTTTTATATGGTGATAACCACTGGGTTTATTAGAGTAACATTGTTTATTAGAGTAACATTGTTTTCAGCTGTTATATCTAGTATTTCAACAAAAATGGATATCCGAAGTCCTGTGGACTTCACATACATCTCCAAGAGGTTATGAAACTGTCTGCTTTCATCAACAGACTGGCCTCCTCTGCTCTCCTTTGTTTGCCTTTTTCCCCTGAACGCTCGCCCTGATTATAAGTCAAAGCCAAGTATGCTAAAGGCTTTTCTGTGTGTTTGGTTGTGTTTCCTCTTGCCCCTTACAGTATTCTTTCAGAGAATGTTAGCGAACAGTGGCATCAGAAGCACAACTTTTATTGTGATGTTTCAATTTTCGGTACTACCCTCTTTGTCCAAAATGGAAATGTGTTTGATCCAATTCCTGTCCTTGCTGTTTAGCTGTGAAGTAGCAGGGAGAGCAAAGATGTCTTTTAAACATGATGGGGTATTTTGGTTTTAGTTGCTTTGGGTTGTCTGAGTTTTTTATTAATAAGCTTTTTCTGCCAAGTTTGAGTGAACAAAGAAAGTCTAAGTGAAAGACAGACTTGGGTTTTAATAAAACAGGTGTGATGCTCGTTGCTCATCCAAGCAACCAGAGTATGGGTTTTTTTGGTCATTAAACTAGGCTCTGAAGCTAAAGCTAATGTCTGCAAGACAATTGTTAAATATTTCAAAGCGTTCTTTTTCTTTTTTTTTCTTAAAGGAGACCCACGTAGGCCATATCCTACAGATCTGGAAATGAGAAGTGGTCTCTTGGGTCAGATGAACAACCCATCCACCAATGGAGTTAATGGACACTTACCAGGGGATGCACTTGCAGCAGGCAGACTGCCAGGTAAGTGAAACTCAGTTTTGTTTTGTTTTTCTTTATTCCTTATAGAGTCACAGCAATTATATATTTCCCTTAGCAAAGGCAAATCAGAGCTAAAGCAATGAAAATTATGGTTAATGTTGTTCCCTAGCAATGAAGACCTAGTAAAGAAATTTAGTTCGAAATTGCATAATTTTTTTTAATTTCATGCTAAACTGCGGACACTACAACTAAGTCAATATAAACAAAATTCAGTTACCTTCACATATTTTAAATAAATAAACTAAGTGATTTGCAGTCATATTAGAAAGAAGCACTTTCAGAGCAACTTTTACTTCGTGGTGATGACAAAGCATGGAATTGTGAAAGCTGTAGAAAGCTGTAGCTTGGAAGAAAGGCAGTTTATTGTCATCCCCTACCTTTCTTTGAGTTTAAGCTTCGAAGTTCTGGATTTAAAAGACATGGCAAGGGACAACTGCTGAGATAGTACACTGAGTGTAGGAATCAAACTTTAATCTCTTAATTGCTTAGTGAAACGGGCGCACTTCCATAGACTTCAGTGGGATTCATTCCTTCATGCTAAAATTGAATTTTGCTGTAAATTACAGTAGTTGAATCAAGACTTCAGTTTCTCTGTACCTGTGCAGCATTAATCTACCACGGTTAGACTAAATGGTGGAAAAATTCTTAGTTTGGTTTCATAGGAGATCTGTAACAGTTCTTAGGTGTCTGTTAAGCCACTATCAGGCATTATGGAAAGCTTGTTTTCAAATATCATGCTGGATTTGTTAAAAAACCCCTGTTGCAACTCCATTCCAATAGTAAATTTGGATTTTGTGCTTCCAATCATCTGTCTAATCCTATTGTCACTCTTAGGAAGAGACTTGAAATTCTGCATCATCTCACTTTGTAAGCCTCTGGCCTTGGATAAAATGGGTCAGTGAGCTGAATGGGAGTAGGACCCTGACATCTGTCCATAGCAACCCACCAGGGAAATGCTGAGGCTTGGGCCACGTATCTTTTCTGTTTTTTGAAATACGGTCAGAGGAGATGTTAAGGTTGTGGCTTCCTAATGGAGTTTGAGCGTTTATTTGTGTATATTTTGGTAGAACCCATTCTGGCTGTCTCCTCTGCCTTAGAGGATGCAGACTTGATCCGTTTACTTTTGAGTGCTGTCTCTGTAAGAACTGAAAGGAATTTTCAGGAATTTTAGGAATTTTCCTTGAGAAGCTGGAAAATGTGGGATTTAAACTCCTGCAGTAAAGTTCCTAACTGAGTCTTGGGCTCTTCTGTTAGGTTAAACCCTCACATAACTAGACTGCCAAGGTAAGAGGGAAACATTCACTTACAAGAAAGTTGAGGCTGCCCCAGCGTTTTGCGTAGGGATGCTGAATCTGTTGGCGTGTGGAGGCATGTCCTGAGAATGCTAATTATGGGATCTAGTCCTTGTGGAGACTCCTGCAGAGATGTCCAGTTACTGAGTCCTTAGTGAATGTGCAAGCCAGTTGCTGGGCTGCCTGGTAGCCTCCAAACTTTGAGGCTGCTTAGCACACACATTCAGCCTGACTGGATCTAAGAGCAGGTTGGATCTAGCATTGAAGCATGGCCACACGATGTAAAACACTGGCTTCCATTCTCAGCTCGTTCAAATAAAGGCTTTTCAGGCATATTTAGATAAAGCTTTTTCTCTGAATTTTTATGGTCTGCCTGAAATTTTTTTTTATCTTATATTTTTATCTATTTTGCATACTGACAGACAGTGACAATCTTCATTACTCCCAGTAGCTGTGAATGCTAAGTCAGTTCAAACTGTGCTTTGAAGGTGTAAAGCTCTATATGAGTTATTAAGAGCCACCTACATAAATGGGCCTCTCTGGCAGAGTAGACTCTTACAGTTACAGAATTGCTCCATCATGAGATGTTTTCTAGCTGTTACTGGAGGGTTTAATCTGTCCAAAATTCAGAAAGGATTTTAAGATTTGTTTTGATTTTAAATTGAAGTTCTGGTTGAGCTGTCTTGTTGAATATGTCAATATACAAAACTGATAATTTGCTTGATTATGCTACTTTTTTTCCAGATGTGCTTGCTCCTCAGTATCCTTGGCAGTCAAGTGATATGTCAATGAACATGCTACCTCCTAATCATAGTAATGACTTCATGTTGGAGCCTCCAGGACACAATAAAGAGAATGAAGATGATGTAGAAGTTATGTCAACAGACTCCTCAAGCAGCAGCAGTGACTCAGACTAGGTATGAGAGGGACAGTATCCTTAGTGGACCTTTCCTGTGGTGAAGGTAGGTTAGATGCTGTTTGTCACAAACTGCAATATCCTTTTGTTATACCAGCAGCCCTGTGTAGGGAGAAGATAACAGCTGGCTCAGAAATAGGGTGACTAATTTAAAACCATGGACTATAGACTTGTTTTTTTCCCATTAGATGTTTACGTGAAATGACTGGGAGCTCTCTGCTGGGGGAGAGAAGTCAGATTTTCAGTGATTGTGTAAATGTATGTTTGCAAGAGATGTGTAAATATATATTTATATATATGTATTTACTATAATTAGATGACATAAGTTCCTGGGAAAAAAGGTGTAAGGGGAATCCCCTTGTATGTTTGTTAGTAACTGTACTCTTTTGATGATAGCCTTTTCTATGCCACAGAAATGAGACATGAAGTTTGTAATTTTAGTACCTTTTTTTGTTACTGCCTAAATCCATGTTCTTGATCATCTGTATATCAAGAACAAAAATATGGCAATAAGGTGTAATAAAAGAGTTTGTAATTATTGTAATATATAATGAATGATTTGTCATAAATAAACTCAGCTTTGACCTAACTTCAGTTTTCCAAACTTGAATCTCAGATGAGTTGCCATGTAACCTCAATACTCAACACATTTTATCCGAGTATGTGGTTGAATTCTGATTTTCAGAAGTTTGTACTCCATTTTCCCCTTTGCAAAATGCCCAGTCAGCATTAGAAGCAGCTGAGGAGTCGTCAGAATTGGAAAGCCTGTCCTTCCTTTTCAGCTGAGCCCTTCCAGGTACACACAAAGCTGGGCAGCCCCTGAGGCAGCAAGTGCCCACCCACAAGGCTGCACCAATACTTGGTTAAGCGTCCTGGGACCCTGGAGGTGATATGCTTTGGGGCATGCTGCAGGTTTAGCTCCTTTCAGATCAAAGTGCTTGAGGATTTTTTTGTCTTGTCATCTATATTTTTTTCAGTTCTTTGAACCTGCTAATTTGTTTACTTTGGCAGTTGCATTTCCTGCATCAGCTGCAATGTTATTTTGTCTTTACAAAGGCACTTCCCTTGGCTTTCCTTTTCTTGTTCTGTTTTGCTTAAGGAGTCATTTTATGACAGCTGCTTTTCTCTTAAGCAACCCTCTGATAAAATTACAAAACTCATGTGAACTGTTGCTCCTGGCAGTTACAGGTTTCTGTCCTGCAGCAAGGTTTCCTGCAGCACAGATCAAAATTCTCTTCACTTTTCCATTTTGTAGATTCCTCACAGGAGGTATCTGATGAATCAGGTAATTCCTCCTTTGCTCAAGTAATCTTTCAAACGTTGCTGCCAGTAATGCTGCCACCTGTGACCAGCATACATTCAAATCCCATAAGGATGCAGAAAGGAGCAGGACTTCAGTCAAGTTCAGTCACGTAGTATGGGGCAGTGGTTGTGATTTTCAGAGAAATGGGGAATTTGGTTTTGTCTCAGCTGTTCTTTTTAGAGGTATTTTCAGAGTTATTAAACTGTCACCTCTTTTGCAGTCTAAAGTTATTCATATACATACATATTGTAACCTTTATTCAGTATCCTGTTTTTCTCTTGGGTGCTTATCTCCAGTGTATTTTGTCTTTAATTCACATTAATCCCTAATACATGTGCCCTCAGACATCCTAGTTAACCTTGCTTACCCGTTTTCTAGCTCACATTAGTTTTTGTCTTAAAACATGTGTGATCAGAATCATACACAATATTGCAAAATGGAGTTTCTTAATGCTTTGTATAATGGGATTGGTATTTTCTTTCTAAATACCCCTCTCTTAACACATCACACAGACACAGTTCACTAGTCTCTTTTACCTTCTAGCTTACAAGGACATTCTTGAAATGAAATACAAAAATACATAACTAATACTCCTGGAAAGTGTAGTGTTACAGTCTACCCAAAACTCCTCTATGGCTGTATCATGTAACTCACCAACTGAAATATTGTGGAGGTGTGTGATTGTTTCCAAGCATAAGAGGGAACTGAAGCAATGACCACTTCTTTTTCTGGGTTGTTTGTTACTCTGTTAAAGGATTAAATGGGACCAATGTATTACATCTAAGAAATAGGTAAGACAACAACTCTGGCCACTGTTCACTTAGCATAAAATCAAACTCTGGGTATTAGATGCATCCTAATCAGTTTCCTTGCATCAGTGGTCCAAACTATGTACAGTTCAGGAGTATATTTCTCAATGCTGGCTAACTATAATGCCATTTTAGGTGAATTCTGTCAGTTACAAGCAGTTTAGTGAACCGTGAAATGGTAACTGAGTGTTCTGTTATTCAGTGGCTTAGATATGTACATAATAGATTTTCCTGTTTAGCAAAAGTACCAAAAATCAAAGTAAAGACTTAGTTGAAAGGACTGAGTCTTGGCAGCTAAAATCGACTGAGAACCAAATTTTCTGGAGGGGTGGGAAATACAAATGTTTGATACATACAAAGTTATTTAAGTTGGGGATTGCTGACAGCTGGTTGCAGTAATGCACTGTAGTCATTTACTCAGTCCACTTAAAAAGGATAGAGAAATGCTGACATACGGAGATACTGTTTGTGTCCTCATTTCAGTGTCTAGTTGTGTATTTACAAGAGATAGAATGAATATAACCTTTAACAAAATATGCTAAGAAAGTATTTATTGCATGACAAACCATTTTACAGTGGCTCCTGTTCTCTCATCAGGAGCTAGATGCCTTCTAAAATTAAAAATTGTACTAAATTAATTTTTTTTCTTCATTATTCTTTGTGACAGATGGGCAGGACATCTGTCAACCCCTTCCTACAGCTTCTTTGTTGACAGCTGAAGGGAATAATTTTCAGTGTACTTAAGATTGCTTTCAGGAAGCAAATCTCCACTTTTGAATAGAAAAATAAGCTTTTCACAAAGGTACAGTAGCAAAGGACTTTCCAGTGATATTTCCCATTTCAAAACTGCTGTGTAACATTACTTTTTTCTTCACTTCAGAGAACGGGTATCTGTCCTAAGGGAAGTTGCACATAATTAATACTTCAAACTCCAAGCAGGATTGCCATGGGCAGTAGCATCCTTATGCCTCATCACTCGGTCTGCTTCTCAGCAAGAGCCATCGCCATTAAAAAAAATGTATGTACAAAGTAAGGAAGAGCTTTAAACCCCTCAAGCTGATTTCTCTTAAGAACTGAGAAATCAATTCATAATTTCAGGCAATTTTAATCTCTCAGTATTGTGTCTGTGTTTTATTCAAAAGAAATTAAAGGTATCGTAAAACATTTTTGTACAATGAGTATATCTAAAGGAAATAGACAAGAACTGTGTTTTAAAAGAACCCTGACAAGAAAAATGAGCCAATTAGTGATTTCTTTGAAAGTTATATCCTAAAATTAATTGCTCGTATCTTAGTGACTTACAGTTGGAAAAGAATCAAAATTGGTTATGGATTCTAGAAAAATTAAAAATATGAACTCCTTGGTTTTGTATGTATTGTTGGGTACTGTAGTTTCATTCACTAACAACTCAGTCATTTAATCAAACTGAAAATTTACAATTTTAGCAAATCTCAATAGCCATACAGAATTACACCCATCTGTGCTGTTTAATACTGACAGCTCTTTAGCCACAAAGCAGGACTTTTGCCATGGAGCTACACCTATAAATGAGATCTATATTAGCCCAGTAGAGTAGGCACCTCTCCATTCTAACAGCTCAGTAACATAAATTCAGATCAACTGCAGAGATCTGAGATATTTCTGCAGATAAATTCCATGTAACTGAGGCTCCAAACAGAACTCTGTTGTGAAAGCAAGTGGCAAGAAGTGTCAGGGAATTTTCTTTCCCTGCAATAAGTCACGACAATCTTTTCACATTTATAATACTCCTTTGATTTTCAAGTATATACTGCTGTCTGCAGGAGAAAAAGGCATTGTCTATTAAATGTAACTTTTGTTCATGACAGTAGCTTCATAGCTGAAGCTAAGAGATAAGGCTAAGTTTTAAAATTGGTCCAATAATTACAGGAAAGCAGGTTTAAACAAGTAAGTTTTCTTGCTGCACTGCTTCCAAGTGAATAAGCTTCCCTGGCTAGTTCTGACTTCCAAATGGCTGTTCATCAATATAAAGATTAACTAGATAACACACTGAGTTTTCTGTAAAAGCAAACATTAATTGTTAACTACTAGACCTAGAAATGGGTCTGAAATGAGACGACCGTCATGTGAAATACGGTAAAAGCACTGAGACACTTGGCATTTTCTTCTTTGGGAAAGATAATATTTTCACATGGACAGGGTGAGCACTTGAAATCTTTTTTCTTCTACACCAAAAAAAGCAGGTCTGTCCTTTAGTTTGTTACATAACATACAATTTGTTTTTACTCTAATTGGTGACTTCCTGTGTACCCCTTTAGATGATCGAGCTCTTCCGTAAAGGGATTGTAACCTTGCTCTCTTAAACAGCGTAAGGCCCAGAACAGTTGATCTGCTGGAGGAAATTCATCCCATTTGACCCATTCCCAGCCTGTAGGGAAAAAAAAAAAAAAAAAAGAGGAAGAAAAATCAGAGTATAGAGTTGAGACAGGACCCAAGGAAACAGCCTGAAGTTGTGTCAGGGGAGGTTTAAGCTGCATGTTAGGAAAAGGTTCTTCACCCAGAGGGTGGTGGGGCACTGGAACAGGCTCCACAGCACAGCCTGACAGAGGTCAAGGAGAGTTTGGACAACCTTCTCAGGCACAAGGTGGGATTGTTGGTGTTGTCCTGTGCAGGGCCAGGAATGGGATTTAGATGATGATTGGGGGTCCCTTCCCACTCGGGATATTCTGTGTTTCTGTGATGAAGCAATTCTTCCTCTGCAAGTCTGGATGGGTCATGCAGAAACTACCAATACAAAGACAAGTTCTCGGTTGCATACAGAGTCATTTTGCCTGAGCAGCTTTTCTGTTTCCCAGAGAAGCTGCGGATGCCCCATCCATGGGAGTGTTCAAGGCCAGGCTGAATGGAGCTCTGAGCCACCTGATCTAGCGGGAGGTGTCCCTGCCCGTGGCAGAGGGCTTGGAACTAGGTGATTACTCACCCTCGTTCTTGTCGGGCTCCTGGTTGCGCGGCTCTGCGCCCGGCTCGGCCTCGCCCTTCATGAGCACGGTGACATAGTGGTAGCGCTGGGACGCGCACACCGCGTTCACGGCCGACGCGAACCGCACGTGGCGCAGCCGCAGCGCCGCCTCCTCCAGCGTCTCCCGCGCCGCGCACTCCGCCAGGCTCTCCCTGCGGGCCGGCAAGGCAAGGGACGGGAAGGGACGGCCGCCTCAGGGCACGGCAGGACAAGGGAAGGGCAGGGCGGGGAGGGAGGGCGCGGGGCTCCTACCCGAACTCCAGGTGGCCTCCGGGGAGCTGGTAGGTGCCGGCGCCCAGCGCGCCTTTCCGCTTGCCCAGGAGGACGCAGTTGGGGTGCGCGGCGCTGGTGACCACCACCCCAACGCCGACTCCGGGCCGCCGGGGCTGCGCCGCCTCCTCGCCCATGGCAGCCCCGAGCGCTCGGCGAGGCTCCGTCCCGCCGCGGGCGGGCGGGGGCGGATCCGCCAATCAGGTTTTGGGATCCCGGGTTTTGGGAGGGGCTGTCAGGAGCGCGCAAGATGCGCGTGGCGGTGACGTCGCTGGTGAGGAAGGTGGCGAGGTTCCGAGGCCGGCTCGAGAGGGAGAGGTGCTCTGTTTGCCTGGGGTTCCTTGCCTCTGAGTGCGCAGGGACTGGTGAGGTCACCGGGAATAGAAAAGGCGTTTGTGCAGATGAGGGGCAGCTGAAAACAAGTAAGATACGACTCGGTTTTTGAAGGTCAGGGAGCCAGTCGGTCTCTGAGTGCAGGTTTGTTCAGAATTTTAAAAGTGGCCCTTTGCTTAGCCCACAGTTTCTGGTCTGTGAAGAGCCTGACTGTGAAGTGTCACGTTGGAATTATTTAAAAAGGAAGCTACAAACTTAGCTGAGCAGAGCTCCAGAGGCAGAATAAGAGTTCCTGACTGATAAAGAAGAAATAAAAGTTTCTGCTAGCAAATATTTACCTTCATTTTCACACTTTTGTAAATTATAGAGAGATGTAGAATACAAGATACAAGCTTTCACTTTCTTTATAAACAACTATAAAGTTTGTCAGATTTTCCCCGTCTTCAGCCTACTGATCACAACAAAGAAGTTTTTTATTTGCAGACCTTTCAAATTACTTGGTTTTGGTGTTTTATTTGTTTGTTTTTGTTTGTTTTGGGTTTTTTTTGGTAAGGTTTTAAAATATCTACGTACAGATGTTGTTACTTACATTTGAAGGTCACAGGGCCAAACTGGCTGAAGCTTAATCACATTTTCTGGGATCAGTTTTTTGGGGTTTAATTGCCTGAACTGGCTCAATACAGCATCAGATGGGTCCCAGTGTTGGCATGAAGTGCATGTCAGGAGTGAATGGCTGGGCGTGCTAGAAGCAAGGTTGCCCTTTGTCTTGGGGTGACTCTATCGTGTATCCCCTATCATGCTCTATGCCCAAAAAGTAATATTGTGCCTTTTCTGTGCCTTTAAGCTGAGCTTGAAAAAAAAAAAAAACCAGACGAACTTTCCAAAGCAGCTTCTCAAGGACACAGAGATTACACTCCTCAGTGCTGTCTGGCTGCGGATGGCACGGACGGAGCACCCTGCTTGCTTTTTCTTCAGCCAGCTGGTTTTTTTTTCTCTCTTGGCATGAGACGGAGAGCTGAATTTTGTTTCCTGGGACTTTGGTTTTTTTTCCCTTCTTCTCTTCTGAACTGTTTCAACAACATCGGAACACATCAGGAGAATTTTCTCCCCGAGGCCCGGGGGTGGGCCCACGCCCTCACCGACCAGCTCTGAGGAGGAGAGAGACCACACCTACAGAAGGACTCTGAAATCTTCCCAGGTTTCTCTCTATAGCGAGGGTTTTAATTCATTATTCAGCATCATTATCCTTTTCCTGTGTGCTTGTTAAAATAAATAATTTTTATCTCTTTCACTTTCCTTCGAGGAAAAATTTCCTTTTTTCCCGAACCCTGTGGGGGGGAAGGGTGGTTGTAACCTGGTTTTCTCTCAGGGGCTATATTACTAGATTTTGGCCAAACCGGCACACCCTTTGATAATGTTTGGCTGTGCTGCTTAACTGTGATGTCAGCCCATACCCCGAAGTGCTGACATTAGTAAATAATAGCAATAATAACAATAAATAATCTAATCTTGGGCAAATTGCCAAGCTAACAAGACTTTTCGTAAACCAAGTTCATTCATTTGTATCTGTCTCCCTGGTAAAGCTGGAGTATCCTAGTCTCCAGATGAAACATCAGCCAGTTATATCACTCCTGTATTTACATTTTAAGAAGAAAATGATCTTACAAAAGCCATATCAAAGACTCCTCCTCACCCACAAAGCTCATTCTGGTCCAATACATTAAAACACCACAAAGTTTTTTACCTGAACAATGAAAACATTTTACTTTCTATGTACACCATTTTCCTGTACCTTTTACAAAACAGCATTTAGTAACATGTCTTGAGGGTGACCCAGTGTCATTCTAGTGATTTATTTTTAAATACAACAAAAAGTTCATAGGGTCATTAAGCTTGTTTACCATGTTAGCAGGATACAATTAAATGAAAATATTATATAAAGATGATTATGTAGAGTATAAAAAATACGTTTTTATAAACAATATATTTTTATTTGTCAGTAGGCTAAGATTTTCCCTTCCTCTCTACCATCCTCTTGATCACAACAAAGATTTGAAGTATCCAAAACTTTTTCCCAAAAATTTTCCCAAAAAATCCAAAACTTTTTCCCAAACCCTGTGGGGGGGAAGGGTGGTTGCAACCTGGTTTTCTCTAAGGGGCTATATT
Source organism: Rhagologus leucostigma (assembly GCA_013397725.1). NCBI lineage: Eukaryota > Metazoa > Chordata > Aves > Passeriformes > Rhagologus > Rhagologus leucostigma. The sequence continues at coordinate 2,467,707 of VZTD01005474.1, read as the reverse complement.
ACTAGATTTTGGCCAAACCGGCACATACCCTTTTACAGAACTTTAAAATGACTAATTTTTTGTTAAGGTTTTGAAATCTGCTTGTATACAGATGTTTAAATTTGTTTCAGTTTTTTTCACCTCACATTTGTGATCATTAATATAAAGAATACTGTATGAAAATAAGCATTCTGTTGACTGAATCTGTTCTAATTGGTTTCATTCTAGGATTTATTTAGGACATGCCTAAATTATGCAAAACTATTATTGCAGATTATGAAGTAAATATAGACCGGTTTTCTGAGTTCGATAGTGAACAGACATCCACTGAAGAAAGATATGGGAATAAACCAAGAATGAGAAAGTAGCGAAATCCTCTGCCACAGTAATATGTTGAAAAGCTTGCAAGATTATGATTTATATGCACTTGTAAACTTGTTTATTAATATTTTATCTGACAAAGTACTTCTGTGAGACAAACAGCCAAAACAGTGTATTTAAACCCGCATGTGTCCAGCAGCTACTGGAAAAGAGGCAGCTACTTTTCAGGCCCAATCCCTCGTTCCTTATGCTAATGCTGTTATTGATTGAAGTGTTATTGAATGACACTGTTATCAAATGAACTGTATGTCTGAGCTGATCTGGATCAAAAACCCCCATTTTTTAAAATTAATCTGTTTTCTAGCATGCTGTGGGTGGCACAGGGAGGGGACGGGACAGAGTTCGCTCAGATTAAACATAGCAGAAAGCCAAACTTGACTCAGCAAACTGGGAGAGAGATTCTGCTGAAAAAGTAATGTGTTCCCTGATGCAATTTACAGCTCAGGTACTTAAATGAGGGAGGCAGTGAGTCAGAGCAGCTGGGAACAAGAATGGTGGGACTAACCATGTTAGTGACAGGCCAGATTTATGTCAGATTAAAAAGGCTACGCAGCTGTTCTCTAAAAAGAGCACACATAGGGAAAGCACAGCGTGTACAACAGCTTATTGAAAAGCAGCTACACAACCAGAAAACATCCATCTTTCTGAGAATTTCATACACATGGTTCTCTGGCTGTGGAATTTACTATATATTCACATTTGCTTAGCAGAAGTATGAACTGGAAGATGTAAGGATTATATTTAAATATTTTACATTGCAAAGCTGGCATACAGAAGTTGGGTGGAATGTGACAGCAGTGCATGGCACCGAAGTCCTGCCAGCAACCTGGCTGAAATTTGAACTTGGAAGATTTTTCTTCTCTTGCATTCAAACAGCTGGTTGTTATCCTAAACCCTGATACTGAAAATGTAACACTGTTAACTGTTTCCTCACTTTTATTTTAGCAGAACTATTTCCGTGACACCTCATGCTTCCATTAAACGTCTGTCTTTTACCATAAATCATTGCTTGCTGTAATATTATGGCTTCATAAGCATTATTAGCGGAAATTAGGCAAAGTGCGATACCTTGTGTATATGTTGAAATGTAAATAACCTCTGATCACACTTGCATATGGAGAGAATAATGGTGTGTGCAAGAGCAGTGGGACAAATTAGAGCTGTACTACAGGTATGCTGTCCTCATTGCTTGTTAATTATTTCTTTGCTGTACAGACAGGACTGAGTCTTTGGACTGAATGAAGGTGCTGAGACAATTCTCTTTTATCTGGAGTTTTGTCATTAACATTTTAAGTGACCTTTGGCAACTCATAGGCTGGTGAAGATGGATCGTGCTTCAGCTTCGATGAAACTTCTGGGTGTACTCAATCCCAGGGGACACAGAATCAGAAGAATATAAAAGTGTCTGTTCCTTATCCATCTAGGATAGTACCTGGAGGTCCAGAATGGATGTCTGGAATATAGTAGGCAAGAAATCATGACAGGGTTTTTGACTATTGTTCTACACCCATCTGTGGCTCAGTGACTTCTCAAGGCAGAGGTGGCATCTGTGTATTTACTAACCCTCTTCTTGTTTCTCTTCTTTAAACCTAGCAAGACTCCTCTTGAGCCCATGTAAATTTTCATCATTTGCAGCATCTGTGGCAAGGTGATCCACATCTTAGCTATGTGAAAGACCATTTTTGCAAACCAAATCCTTTTGCTTTCATTGAACATTTCACCTACCAGTCTTCCCTGCTGTTTCACAGTTCTTCTGTTGAGAGAGATGGTGAGTTAGTGATTAATGTTCCTACTGTATTCTGTAGAAAAGTGCACCTATCCAGACCTGAGAGCGCACACATTAAATGCCTGTTTGCTAGGACAGATATCAGAATCCTTGCAGGAGAGACACTGGAGCGCCTTCAGCGAAGGACCCTGGATTGTCTTTTCTGTATGACTGGGAAGAGAGATGGAATAACCTGTTCGTATTGCAAATGGGTGCAGTGAATAGTTTCATGTTGTTAGATATACCTCTGCAGTTTGTCCAGAGAACCATGATGGTACTCCTGCAGACAAACGATGCAGAGAGAGTTCACCATCTGCAAGATGTGCTATGTAAGGCAAGGTACACACCACTGAAGGATTATTCTCACTTTGCTTCAAAGTCAGGTTATTTTGCTCTGACCTCGGCTGATTCATCAGCTAAACCTGTCTACTCATCTACCAAACCAAGTGGGGTCTTCCCTCCTGTCTTCAACTAAAAGTGTTCTGGAAAGCTCAGGGTGGTTTTCTCCACAGGTACTGGGATGCTTTTTAAGCCCCTGATAAATATCTTGAAAATTTTCTACCCTCTGAACTCATGGTCTTGGCAGAGGCTTTGACTTTCTCACTCTGATGTTCTTGGCAAGATCCTCTCTCCTGATGTTTTTCAACTATAAAGTATCAACCAGGGGAGCTTACAAGATCTGGGAAATAAATCAGATTGTACCACTGTCACTATGTGAATATGATAAATTCATAACAAAGCAAATTCATGTCTATTCATAATGCCTGAGCCTTCCAGGATGTTTTATTTGGCCTCAAACAGGATGCTTTATTTGGCCTGCTTGTCTGTTAAAACTTCTTGGCTCCTTCTATCTCATTTGTAATGTTCTTCCCTTCTTCTTTATAGATTTAAATACAACTTCTCAGAGAGGGCCTTGATCCTGTGTTAAAAAGCTTATTCTGACTTTAGCAAGAAATCTCACTATTTTAAATTTTGAATAGGAAGGAATCTGTTTCCGGAGATTTAGCAAAATCTTTGGATATTTACTAGAATCCTAGAGTGCATTCCTTGCACAATCTCTGCTGTTGTAGGTGACATATTAAACTCGGCCGAGCCTATACAAACCTGAGTGAGTTTAATTGGACTCACTAGGAATTTGCCTGGTTGTAGCCAAGATTGTTATCTTTTCTTGTTTCTCTAAAAAGTAAAGAAAAGGTGAACGTGTCATTCCCAAGAACTGTTGGTTTTAAGGTTTTCAGTTGGGCTTACAGCCACCTGGTGCTGACAGTCAGAGCCAGACGGTGGCCCTGGTGATCAGTCAGAAATCCAGGCATTTTTACAGTCCATCCCAGTTAGATGAGTTTTCACAGCCAAGAAGGAAATCAGACAATACAGCATCCAGATAATTAAAGCTCTCCATACAGCTGTGTGTCAGACGCTAGATAACGGCAGCAGCTGCCTCAATCTTCCTAGGAGTCCTTCAATATTGTCAGCCATGTGACATCTCTTCTTTTGATGTATAAGGTAAAAACTGTCTTCATCTTGAAACTGGAAGGATAAGTCACTCCTAGTGAGAAAAAGAAGATACAGTAGTAGTTGTCTGAATGTCATACAGCCATGTGCTAAGGCAAGAATTAATTATAAGCCCAGAGAGAGTTGTCCAATTTTCTTGCAGTAGCAAGCAACTGAGTCAGGATATAAGTCTGGTTTCCTGACCTGCAGCCAGTACTTATCTCTGAACAGTAGCTTTGGGCTTTTAAAGTTAAGGTTTAAAGTTTTGCCAAGATCCATTGCATCCTCTTGTAAAATTTGTTGCAAATCCTTTCCTGGGCGGAGGTCATTATGGGGAATCTCCCGGAGTTAGGAGACTTCTCTGTGGAAATGGCATCCGTATACTGTCCTGTGATGGAACTGCAGCAGGTCCTGTGACTAGTGAAGAGCCACTGTGTATACAGAGCGCAGAAAGAGCACAGAGTTCAAGTGCTTTTTCTTCTCCTTAGCAGGAAGAAGTATTTTATCAGCTGTGGTGGGAAATTTTGGATGGTCCATCAAAATTTTGCAGCTGCTTACAGGTTCAGTGACACATACTCCTACCCTGTGTGTCTGAACACAGAGGTGCAGAGCTAAGCACTCTGCAGAGCTCACTGCAGTGCTAACAGGTGACAATAACACTAGGACAGCAGAGGACCAGGAGCAAAATAAGTGACTGAGAATGACTCAATCTTTTCCAATACTCACCCAAGAAGTTATGATAATGCATTTTCAGTTTCAGAACAAAGAGAGGCTACTCGTCCAGTTATTTATTGGATAATTCAAGTTACAAAACTCAGAAGAATCGCAGCTCAGACATGGTTTTCCTTCACATCAAATCTTGCTTTGATGTTCATAACGTACAGAAATAACTGCATTTTTCCTTATTACTGGTAGAGGACATTCTTGTTCCAGTTTCCCAGGCCAATGCTATTTTCCTAATTATTATTTTGTTTTAAAGGAAAAAGCTTTGCCTACTTGTGAATCACGAGGTCTGGTCACTAGTTTCTGGAGGGACACCTCTCCCCTGCTTCAGTTCCTTAGTGAGTCAAGGCCACTGAAGTAAACGTACAGACACTGAATTCCAGAGGGGGAGGTGCAGCATGGAGCTGTGTGAGGCAGAAACGGGGTTTGTGGCATGGGGAAGAGGCCTGGGATGGGTGGGGGGAAGGTGGGCTGCAAAATACCTAGAAATACGACTCCTCAGTTCAGTCATAGAACCACAGAATGCTTTGGGTTGGAAAGGACCTTAAAGATCATCTCATTCCAACCCTCCTGCCATGGGCAGGGACACCTTCCACTAGACCAGGTTGCTTAAAGCCCCATCTAACCAGGGCATCTAACACTTCTAGGGATGGGGCATTCACAGCTTTCCTGAGCAACCTGTTCCACTGCCTCCCACCCTCACAGCAGAGAATTTCTTCCTTCTATCTAATCTAAATCTGCCCTCTTTGACTTTAAAACCACTCCCCCTTGTTTTATGAAATAAGGGGTGTGTTTGATTTGTTGCATGAAAACACCCTGAAATACGAAAACAAAAAAAAGTAATCCTCAGAGTGAAAATACTGAAAGCTTTTCCGTTCTGAAGCTGAACCGGGAATATGGGCGTGGCATAGGGGAGCCGTGCCTCCTTCCTCCCTTTTAACACAGGCGGTGCCGACCGAGGCCGACGTGGTCGGAAGGTTGTGAGTGGATTACAACCCTTTTTAGGACCCTTGCGAGGCAAAAATAACATTTACTAAATCCAAAACGGTAGAAAGAACGAGAGGCCGGGAAGCGCCCCTCAAGCCTGCCCCTCCCCGGCGCCGGGTGGGCGTAACTGCGGGGGCGGAGCCGCGCGAGGCGCTTCCTGCCCCGCCCCGCGCCCTCGTGACCGCGCCCCGGCTCGGGAGCGGCGCGTGCGCGCTGCCAGGGGCACCCGAGGGCGAAGGGGGTCGGCCATGGCGGCCTCCATGATCTGCAGCCGGGTGTCCGCCGGGCTGAGGGGCAGCGGCCTCCGCGCCTCTCTGGGTTCCACCGCGGGGAAGGTAGCGGCCGCTCGGGAGCAGGGGTGGGCTGGGCCGGGGCTGAGGCGGGGCCGGGTGGGCTGAGGTCGCGGTCGGGGTCGCTCCCTGCGGAGCGCCGGCGAGAGGAGCGTCCGTCTCATCCCACTCCCGCCGCCGTCCTGCCCTGCGGCGGGGCTGGCAGCCCTCTGCTCACCTTTGGCGTACGGCCCCTCGCAGCCGCTTTTCTTGATTGTGGCAGATCTTCCCGGTGTGGTTCCCTTTCTCTTCCTTTTCAGCGCCCTCCTCCCATACCTTGCTTGGAAATCCCAGTGTTTCCATCTCCGCCGTCACCTTGCTCCTAGGAGGGATCGGGCTGTGCCAGTTAAACTCTTCTTCCAGCTCGCCCCTCGCCAGCCTCTGCTCTGGGTTCCTGTGAATGCCATTCGGGGGTGCGGGCTTGTTTTTGGCTGCAGCACCCCTGGGAAGCGGTGACACGAAGGAGCTCGGGAGGCTGCAGTGTGTGACACGGTGTGTGACGCTCGCTGCCACTTTCTCCTCCTGCCACGTACTGGGGAAGGTCGCCTTGAGTGCCCCTCTCGAGTTACACGTAGCCTCCCGGAGCCGGCGGGTCACTCTGCACTCTCCCTTGGGGTCGTGCCAAGGAAAGGGCGTCCTGGTTGGAGAAGGAATCCTTCGGAGGCTACGTAGGCCCTGTCGATTCGCTAGCTTGGAATGCTCTAGTAAAAGCTCATGTGTCGTCTGCTTGTTTCCTTTATTTGAAGTGAAATGAAGCCTTAAAAATCCAGCTTGTTAGAAGCTTCCTAGTACAGGCTGATTTGTGCAGTGCTGATGCCAGTGGTACATACTAAAAAAATAAAAATAAATGCAAAAGTTTGTTTTGTATCTAAATTTCTTCTGTAATCTTTTTACCATGAGTCTTTTGGTACTCATCTACGTTCATGAATTAGTTGAATTCAATAGGATTCCTGCTTCGTGTGTGTATTTTAAGGTCTTGTTTGCATATAGTGCAATACAAAAAATGCACCAAACATTTTTTGCTTTTGTTGTTGTTAATTTTTGTGTTATAGAATGCTTACAAAATTCCTTGAGGTTCTTTTTCTTACAGATGTTTTGTTTAAAGTACTTACATGCTAACTAAATACTCAAGGAATTTTTAACCCTGCCAGTCCTTGTCAGTGCTAGGAGTTTCACCAGCTCTTTCCCCCTGCCCAATAAAACCTCACAAAATCAAATACCACACCTGATACGAATGACTAATGTGGAAGGGTAGGATTAAGTGTTCAGGTGTTGCGCTGGTACACTGAAGTATGCTTGTTTAATATGTAGACTTTTTATTAACCTAAACAAAGAAGGCAGTTTTTCACAACAGTTAGATGCTTTTATTTTCTTTTTTTTCTTTTTATTCTTTTCCTTCAGGTACTTGCTGGAAGTCCAGGAATACTCAACAATCATGGGTTTCAAGTGCAGCAACAGCAACAGAGGATGCTATCACTCCATGAATACCTGAGCATGGGACTGTTGAAGGAGGCTGGCATTTCTGTTCCACACGGAGTGGTTGCCAGTACGCCAGATGAAGCTTACAAAATAGCAAAAGAAATAGGTATAATATTAAGGAGAACATATACAAATAGGCATGGGACTGATGCAAGGTGTAGCTACTTTTTCTGTCTTTCTTCGTAAGATGTTGCTTGGAGTTCTGAATATACCTTCTCTTTTAGAGAGCCTTCCCTGTGAAGCAACCTTCTTGTTAGGAAGGAATAGGTCAGGTATAAGTTCTATTAGCTTAGACTAATACAGCTACTTAAACTTCTTTGAGATGAGTAATAGACTCTACTTTGTGCAAATCCTAGATTTCTTTATACTTTCAGCAAGGTTAGAGGAAGTCTTGTGTGAAGAGCTTCAGTGGTGGTGACAAGATCTCATATAGAACAGAAGATGCAAACCATACTTATCTTTAGGCTACAAAAGAAGAGTAAAATCCTATTGGTTTGTGAGTGTGTTTTTCTGGCAGAATGCAGCTGCTTCATACGGGAGGGGAGAACTTTGATGGCTTGTAGTTACATGCTAAATTCCTGGCTTGTTGATGAAAAATTATCCAGTCTCATTTGCCTAGTGCTTAAATACTTAATTTAGAATTGAGCTCTAATTTTGGACTTGACTTGGCCTATTAATTTGCCACTTTGTCTCACTACTATGTGTCCTAGTAAAATCTTTTGGTTTAATTTGGTTGTAATATGGAAGTCAGCTTCTATTGCGTCAGGCATTAGAAGGTGGGGGTTTTTTTTCGTTCATTGATTTAATTGTTTGGGGAGTTTTCTTGGTTTAAAGTTTGGGATTTTTTTTACCTCCCCGGAAAAACATATTAGGCTTGTCACACAGTTTTAGTGGAGGACATTGGTTGTCATATTCCTTTCTCCTATGCAAATGCTCGAATCTCTATTCACCTCCAAATGGATACATTTGTAGTGATTCGTGAGGTTATAGGTTTTGTTGGATTAATTTCAGTTTCATTTGTAGATTTAATGTGAGAAATGAGATCTGAAAAAAAAAGATAGTTTTTCTTCTAGAGAAAGTTATGCTGCTTTGTAATGCAGAAAAAATTTGAAAAGCTGCTTTTCCTTCAGACATGATGTCTCAGAAATTCAGGTATTGTCTGCCTACCTTCTTTATCTTGTTTCTGTTAGAGAGTAAGTGATACAAAATTGTAATAATTTCATTAATATGAAAGTAAGTTGCTAAAATACTTCTGAGAATGGTTTAAACTTCAGAACCTTGCTGTCTGTTAAGGGTGAGCTTATAGCATGATCAAAACTTCCCAAATCAGCATACCCCTTTGCTCTACTTTAATATCAGCACAGATATTGCTGGAGGAAAATGAGAGAACCTTTGTCTATGGCTCTTTAATCAACAGCCCAGAAACCTGTAGGTCAGGATTCCTTTGTTTTGTTCTTGTTCAGAAAGGGCTCCTACAGCAGTGTGGGTATGTCTGGCTCTTGGTTTATAGCTCCGTGTCATCCCTGTGACATCATAGTTATGCCTCTTATCTGGAGTGTGGGACTCTGGGCAATTTCTTGGGGATCAGAAGAATGAAGTTGTGAAGTGTATGAGTTGGCATCCTTTAGTAAAGGAATTCAGGGCTTTTGGTTGTCAGCCAAGTACTTTGTTGGAGTCGGTGTGTATTCAGTGCTGTTGGCCTTCTTTGGTACTTGAGATGAGGAAGGGGAAAACTTCCCAAATGAAGAACGCACACTGAAGGAGCTTGAAGTTTTGAGGCATTGCTCAAACACGTCCGGAACTCATTCTGAGTGGTGACATACTACTCTTTGCTCCAGTGTTTTGGATTTCTTTGTTTTTTGTAGGCATTTACCTGCTAGTTTTCATTTAGTACTTAAAAAAAAAAATCAACAACACACAAACTAAACCAGAGAAATCTATCAGAATGAAAAAATTCACTTTTTTCAGTCCACCTACTCACTGTTTATTTTTGTTGTGGGAGTAGTTGCCAGTAGATATGAAATTATTTTTTGTTTCTTTTTAATGCTAAACTGTTTTATCAAATGTTTGTCTAGACCATTACAAAGACAGCTGGTAATACTCTTTGCTCTATTTCCCTAGTGCCGATCCACATGTTCCTGGTAAATTTACACAGAGTAGATTTCTGACTAAAGGTTGAGTTTGGCATGGGGTTTCTTCTCTTTTGCAAATACTTCACTTAGAAATGGGTAACTTTTTACCCCAGTGTATAGCAAATGCAAACTTCTCATTAACAGCGATTATCATAGTTTAGCTGTGGCTGTAGCTAAATCAGTGTTACATGAGCATCTCACTTAAATTTTAAAGAAATGAGCTGAGTAAGTTCTGTTCCAAAGCTTTGATAAGACACTGCAGCATGACTCGATTGCCTTCAAGTTTATGGTTTACTTGTAGCCATGTGTGCATTCCAGCTAGCACTGTGACCAGTTCTGATTGAGAAGCTGATATGTGCGTGTTATCAAGAACATGACTAATGAACCTAAAGACTTTACTGAACAGATGCTTGATCAGTGTGATGACAGATAGCTCAGCAGAACACACTGTTTGAAATGAAGAACATTGCTGTTTGTTAAGAGACACTTCCGTGGGTGCTATATATTGTTGTAATTCAAGTTTTGATTCTTCCTGACACCTTCATCTGGTAACAGTTGAGTGGAAGGCAGTGACATATTGTGTGTTTGTGTGGGTTTCTTTAATAGCATCTATTTCTGTTCAAGATTATTTGAGAAGTAAGACTTTTTAGACATTAATATCTTGAAGCAGTTTTTGTGTTCTGGTGGTTTTGTTGGGTTTTCAGGTAGTGAGTCCCACAGCTTTATGTGCATGGCAGACTGTCAAATTTTAGTAAAATATAAAGCTGTATAAAATAGGAGGTGTTGAGAGACTGAATGCAAAACATTTCACCTTTCTACATCAGAGTTCTTGAAAGGAGACTGAAAGCTCCTGAAATCGAGTCTTCTACTTTTGCTGTTGCAGTTTAAGAGGTCTGGTGCGGCTCCGTGTCTGTGTGGTTTATAAAGAGTGTTCTGTTTTGGTATGCTTTATACAGAATGGCTCCAGTAATTGGTTTGGCTGTATTCCTGCTGGCAGTTCTGTGATTAATAGATGGGTTTTTTTCAGACCTTTTGGATTCTTTTCAGTGTCACTGAAACCTTTTAAGTACTTTTCAGTGTTATTTATTTTCCTGTCTGTTGCTTAAACCTACAGCTTGTATCTGTTAAAAAAACTTTTAAAAGGTAATGTGTAAACCTGGGTAGATTTATAAATAGAATTTTTAATCTCAGGCTTGATTTAGTCAGAAATCAAAGTTTGGTGCAATGTGTGCAATTATTTTCCTAGGTAAAGTGCTAGTTTTTTCTTTATTAACTCTTCAAAAGAGATAGTCCAGGTACTGTGGCAAAAAGCTGGGATGGTTTTCTGCTTAGTGTATGCCACACCCTCCTTGGCTGTCTGATTTAAGTTTTTGGGGTTTTCTATTCTATGTCATAGTGAAAACTCATGTCTGTCATACTTTCGGTTCTACTACTTTTTTGGTTGTTTTGCCATTGTCAGTTTCCTTGTTAGTCCTTTATCTGCCTATGTTACCTGATGTCTTTTAGGTTGTCTGAAACTCCAGACTGTTTATTCAAGTTGCTCTGGGACATAGATGGTGATCTAAGGTGGCAAACTTAAGCAGAAATCCCCCAGACGTTAAAAGAAATCATGCAATTATGTTCCTACTTACCTGGTCAAAATCTCTAGATAACCAGCAGTAGTAGTTTAGAAACCAAACATTTACTTATGTTATTTTTTTTGGCATCTGAATCTTACATTTTGCTCATTTTGCTTCAGCCTTTGCTTTCTTCTGTAGCACTTCACTCTTTTGAAGTTAAAATACCAAAGCATATTGTTAATGATAATTCACTAACTAAAATAAACCTGTATAACCAGCACATTTAAATTTTGACCCCTGTATTTTAATTGCTTGACTTAAACTGTTGCCAAAACCAAACCTGTCTTGTGAGCTGATGACAAACATGATGCAGTTGATTAATGTCAGAAAGTATTTGTGTAGAAAATATTTTGTAATAGCAAAACATCTTGTTCAGTCTCCTGACTGGTATGGTCCTTTCAGAGAAAGTATGATGATTCCTGCCACATAATTATTTCAGTAGTTATACTTTTGATTTGCATGCAGTGAGTCTTCTAACACTCAAAAGTTTGAAATGCTGAAAAAACGTGATTTTGAAGTTAAAATTCCAATAACTATACTTACTAATGAAATGCACAGTGTACTCTGAAGAGATTCTCTGCTCTGTTGGCAGAGTTAGGGTCAGCATATTATTTATGTTGACACTCCTGTTGTTAGTTACAAACCCATCTTTTCCTAATGCCAGTAAGTACACCTGTGTTGTTTAAACTTAGTTTTTTTGTATCTGTGCAACAAGAAAAGGTTATCTTGTGTTATAAACGGAGAGTTACTTTTTCTGGTACAAGAACTTTGAAATACAGACTGAAACAAAAGTTACAGGTCTCTGTCTCTCCCAGGATAAGTTTGCAGTTGAATGGTAGTTGAGAACTTGATTGACACTTGTGTTACTAAGCTGTCACTGCCTTTTACTGTTGGCTGTCTTGTCGGAATAGATTAGGCTTGCATAGTGATTCTGAAGGTGTCTGTAATATGTGGAAAGCAGTACCTCTACTACAGTTAGTATTGGGCAGAGAAGTGGCAATTAATGTGATTTGACAAAATTCAAAATGGAAACTTGTAAAGCAGAATGTTTCAATAAGGCCTGTCTGCTGTAATCATTGGACCTCCCACTTGCACAGAAAACTTCAGAGATACAATGGAACGATGACCCTTCTTACCTCTTAATAAGCTTATTAGAAGATTGTATTTTGCATGGATGTCTTTCTGCTTGCCTGCATGCATTAATCTTAAGTTATAGAATCAGAAATTATTCCTTCCAGAAAAATAAATATTAGTATTGATAGAAGTGAAGATTGTTTTGTTTACTGACTGTATAACTCTTTCACTGTCTAGTTAATAAATGATTGTTGAAGGTGAAGCCTGTAGTGTTAGTAATGTATGGATTTTTTTTGTCCTGAACAGATTAGTGCTAGGTCAGTGTTCTGAATTCAGACACCCGTTCTCATTGGTATCTACTCTTAATTTTCTAAGCATTTCCTAATTTTTTCTGGCTATTTTACTTATATGTGCTTTTAGGGCTGACTGCCATTAACATGGAAATGTGATGCTTACCGAATGCTTGTTCTGAGATTCGTGCATTGGGCTGTAGCTTGCCTTGCCCACATTAGCTGTACTGGTGTTGTAGTGCCCTGTGTTAAGGCTTTACAATTTGTTACTGCTGCTGAAAGCTGAAGTCCTGCTCGCTGAAGTTCCTCTGTGCATGTGCCTGTCACATGGTGCACGAGTCTGCAGAAGCACTGTCTGCTGGATGAGCTTTTGCCCTCAGGGAATCACTGTTCTGATATGCTTCAAGGCGTGATAGCACAAGTGCTTCTACTGGCACAAGAAACGAGGCTGGAGTGAAAAGCTGAGGGCTGAAGGCAGGATGGGACTTCTGTGGTGGTGTGTTTGCTGGCATAAACTGTATGTGGATATCTGCTCTAGGGGAGAAACTGCTATTTTTCTTTGAAACACAAGCCTAGCAGTATTTCAAAGCCGTGTGAGCGAAAAACAAGGGCACAACTGTTGATACTGAGTAGAAAACTATGATTGCTGCTAGTTTCCAAATTTTTTTCTTGGGTTGCTGTGTATCAGCAGTTCTTTGTTGTGTCAGATTGTGTGACAGTGCTGCTGCTGCTGGAACACTGCAGATGAGGTGTGTGACCAAACACTTCCTCTAGTTTTAGAGTCATTTTAAATAGGAGCTGTGGGAAAAAATGTTTATTGAACAATAAACTTCCTGCATGATGGATTATGGTTTTCTTGGGATGTGCTATCTTAAATTTGTTTCAGGTACATCTGTGCAGCTTAATTGCTTGTAAGCATAGCTGGTCAAATAAACCTTGAACTTGTTTATGCAACCAAGCAGCTAGTTTGCAGTGCTAGAGGAAAACAATTTACAGATCATTAGTAATCTCCTCATTTAATGACTCAGTTGTTGCATAAGGGTTAGTCCAATGATGTTACGGCCAAAACTGATTGTGAAAAATTAAAAGTTGTTTTTCTCACACTGTTTTGGATGTCCATATGTTGACAAAATATAATAATGCATAATAATAACATTTAAAAGAAATATCTTCTAGGATCAGGGCAGTGGTGCATTTAGCCCACTACTCTGACCAAGAACAAAAGAACATGCAATTTAGGGCAATTCTTTGCCTGCCTATTTTCTGCAATCCATTACTTCTTATTTCCCCTCAGCTTTAATATTTGTTGTCTTAAGAATATCAGAGAGAATACTTCTGCCCAGTTCTTTTTGACTCTTCTATACTTCCTTCATATCTCCTGGCAGGCTTCCTTATATTTTGTGTAAAGAAGGGTCTTTTCTTCTTGCGCCTTTTAAAAACTGACTTCTTCATGGTAGATGGCTTTTGTTTTTGGCTGGTGTAGAGCAGAAACCAGAATGAGTGGTGTACATGTAGTCATGTGTTCCTGCTCTGTCCATCACAGGTATGGCTGAAGACTGTAATCATGTTGTTGCTTTTTACTCCTTTGATAAATTTAAGGATGTGCTAAGCTCATTTCTTGTAAGGGAGTCTCTTAATTTCAGTGATCATCTTAGTAACCAATTTACTTTTTTGCCCAAAGTTAAATATGATGTTCCAGCTGAGATCTTACCAGAGCTTTAACTGGGATCTTGTTTTGACTTCTTGAGATTCTGGTGTTTATTGCTAGGAGGAATAATTGCTACAAAGAAGGTGCCTGTGGGTGAACTTTCATGGCTTTTTTGAAAACTTCTCTGTAGCAGCAGCTTTTTATCTTCTGGACTTAGCATAGGAAATGGAAAACAAGCTTTGTACTTAAAGTAATTGCATAAAAGTTGTCTGATGTGACTTCTATAAAGTACGTTAACTTGATTGCCAGTAAAAAAATAGTTATCTTCAGGAACTGAATTAAATATTAGAGGCATAGACTGTAGTAAATCAATACTTGTGTGTTTATAACCTTCATGCTTCTTGTGCAAAAGAACTCAAATCATGTGTGAGTTCAGAGATCTGTTGTTAGGTAGACATTCAAAAAGTAAAATCAACAGATAGCTAATAGGGAGGAGTAACTTGAGTCTTCTGCTTACAGCTACCCTAGTTTGTGATACTGTTGGAGTTTAGTCTCACCTGTCCAGGCAGAACATAAGTCAAAATAGGAACCAACACAATTTTTGTGTCTGTCATAACCTTCCTCAGTATGTATAGTGGCTAGTTTTGCTTGAGTACTGTAATTTTTCTTAGGCATTTCCATGGTTCTCTTTTAACATCCAAGGAAACAGAAAGTTCTTTTTCTGCTTGGAAAGATCAGAGTGGCTCAGTTCATGGTGGCATGAGAAAAGATGGAATGTGCTGAACAAATGCAAATGGGGCAGTTCTTAACATCTTGCAGTCTAGCTGCTCTCTGTACTCTGTGTAAGTGAACTTGAATAATAACTCAGGACTTCAGGTTTTTTTCCTTTATTGCCCTAAATGACTTGATGAACTCTTTTTCTTTGCTTTTTTTGTCTTTCAATGACAATTCAGAATATCCAAGTTAATTTTTGTTACATTCTCACGCTTTACTTTTTAAACCCAAATGCCCAGTCTCCTCTACCTAGAAGAATATTTTGTAAAGGATTTTTAAGCAGGTAAAGCCAACTAAAAGGCTTACTTTGCCTACTCTGGGAAGAATAGTGAGTTTGTTTAGGCCTCTGACTTCTGCAAAGCACTCAAGCTTATGCATTAGTGCTCTGCTGGATGGAAGCCAGAGTGGACCTGGTAAGCTGACTTGGGTAAATGCTGTAGTTTCATATCATTGCTGGGAAGCCAGTGGTTACAGGTACAGGGTATTTGCAGTTTTTGGAGGAAAACCTTGCATTATGGTATGTCAGATATTAAGTTTCATCTTGTTAATAATCTGTGAGGTGCTAACTATTTCTTCCTGGGTGCTTGATCATCTGGGACTCCCAACACGTATTAAAGATATATCAGGACACCAGCGTTTTCGGATACTAAATCACCAAGGTTTGTTCACAGAACAGCCTAAAGCCGCAATTTTTGGATTATTTGAGATTTTTGGAATAGTCTGTGTGAATTACAATATAGTCTTTGATTCACATGTTTGTGTTTTGAATGGTGGGTGTGGAGAAGGGGGGATAAAATTAAAGCAGCCTTTGTTATTCTACCGGAAGCAATTTCTTTTAATAGTCACAGATGACAAATTTTTGGGTTTTCTTTTGTTCTAGGTTCAAAGGATCTTGTGGTAAAAGCACAGGTTTTAGCTGGTGGTAGAGGAAAAGGAACATTTGAAGGTGGCCTCAAAGGAGGAGTGAAAATAGTTTTTTCGTAAGTTCTTTCTAAATTATCCAAACAAGTGGTAAAACTTCAATGTTTCACATTATGGATTGAACCTATTACTTTCCTTAAAACCAGTGCTTTAATTATTGACCTTAAAATAACAAAAATTAGATAAGACTTTTTTAATGCTACTTCTGTTTTTACAGCAGTTTCTTTGTCACATTCTGAGCTTCTTTTATTCTAGTCCAGAAGAAGCAAAAGCTGTCTCCTCCCAAATGATTGGAAAGAAGTTGTTTACCAAGCAGACAGGAGAGAAGGGCAGGATATGCAATCAAGTATTTATCTGTGAGCGCAGATATCCCAGGAGAGAATATTATTTTGCAATAACAATGGAGAGGTCTTTTCAAGTGAGTAATATTAGAAATAGAGGTAAGCTAATTAACTTGTAACAACTGAATTTAAAACAGTCAGCAAAACTGTCCACTGTATTGTTCACCTGCTTTTGAAAATCAGAAGTACACAAGCTAAATTTTGTTTTTTAGTATATCTGACTATATGATTGCCTTTGTTTTTAAATGCTTTAAAGATGTAATGCTACAATTTAAATTTACAGAATAATAAATGAGTATTGGTAGCCCCAACGGAAGCCCAGAGTCATATGGCCAAAGGGCAGATGGGTAGAATAAGGGAGTAATTTTCATTTTGGTTTTAATTTGCATTTGCTTACCAGATTATACAGTTTAGTTTAAAACCACAGCTGTATGTGTGCATGTACATGTACACACTATTTTTGAGTGTCAGAAGCATGATAAGTAAAAGTGTTATGGAAGAGCAAGTGGTCCTACATAAATCAAACATCGTTTTTCTCCAGTATGTGAAGGTTCTGAGAGGTGCACTGGAGCTCGATTTTGATAGTGCTGGTAGCTTTCTTGTGCTGATGCTCTTTAGGAATGGGTGAGAAGATTTGTGCCTAGAGGTCTGTCTTCAGAGCTTTCAGGAAAATGAAAGCCAGTCTTTTCTGCGTGTATGGGCTGTATGTGTGGGTATGTAGTTTTTTAGGCTACAATTCAAATGTGGTTACTGAAATATGCCAGTGTTTTCTGACAGACACGTGTTCTCTTTGGAGCATAGAACATGAATTGCTAAATAACTGTAATGAAGCCATGGTGAAACAGTTCTTGAAACTTTATTTTCTGAAGCTCAGAAAAACTGGATTTGGTCTGTTCAGATGCTTAGGAGTTTGCAGAGGCACTGGTTTTGGTAATTAGAGGAGTATCTCTGGCATAAGCATGAAATAGTTTTCTCTGGAGGAGGGAGAAAACTAGTCTTACTCTTATTTCTTTTTTGGTAGCAGTATTAGGAATTAAATATTGTATTTGTTCCTTTTTCTTCCTCTGTAATGTTCTTTTTGAGAGGAAAGTATCAGCTGTGTTGAACTGTGTGATTTGGGCACCTCCACTGTGATGTGTGCTGGAATAGAGCGGGGAAGATTCAAATGTTACTGTACGCACCACAAGGTGGCACTAAAATGCTGTAAATGAACAGATTTTAGACTCTTAAAATTGTGTAAGCAATAAGAAAGGATGCTTATGGAAATAAAATTTACTGTAACTGATTTAAGCAAATTAGATAAAGAAGGGAAACATGTTTCATGACTTGTTCTTGCACTTGAATAAAAGATAAATCTTATTAGCATATACTGAGCATGCTGTGTAGGTTGTTGCCTTTTGTTAAGGATGTGCTTTGTTTTTACTGCTGACTGTATCAGCCATGTTTTTAGATGTGTTTGTGATTATTATAACTTGTATAGGACGCTTAGGATAAGGAAATGCCTTTCAAAAGAAGGAAGTGTGAAGGTTGAATAGCACGCAGTGTTTATTCCTGATGTTGTTGCAAACCTCTTCCTTCAAGGAGGGGAAAAATGATTAAAATAGTCAGCTGAAACTGGAACTTTATGACTTGGATATTATTCGCCAACAGCGTTTTGTATTTTAAGCAAAACTCTTCACTTTGGTCAATTCTGTGGAACAATGAGTTACTTTATGATCGGTTTGTAGCTTACTGATGGTTCAAGATGAGAATATCCAGAAATGTTCATTGAGCTGAACCTTGCTATTGGATGCAGGATAATTTGACAGCTGTATATTTCCATTTGGAAGGATAGTAATGGGAGGAGAATGGTGTTGTTATTAAGCATGTTCTCTGAACCAGGGTCCCATTTCCTATAATTAATTGTCAACAGTTATAAGGCTGTTTAATCTTTGAGTTCTGCTGATAGGAAATGCTGCCTTAATACACCCATAGTCATAATCCATGCGTGGGTGGAGATAAGGGAAGATTGGTTGAGGGGATCCAAGTATGTCTTTGCTGTGAACTGGAGGAGAGATTTTTCGGTTCCATGGTGGTGAGTCCTTGATGATTTTGTTGAGATTCAGACAGCTTTAAAAAAAAACCAACTCAGCTGCAAATGCTATCAATTCTGTTTTCTTAATTTCTTTTATTAAGGAATAATTGAGTGCTGTTTTGTTTTGCTATGACTTACTTTGAGTGAAGGCTTTAGTTACTGAATGTTGTGATTCTACTGAACAGGTATGGTTTGCAGTAGTTTACCGCTAAGTTCTGCAGACTTCCATTCGTCCTTGGAGTTCGAGCATGGCAGAATGAATAAATGAGTGCTTGGCATTTGATCTGTGTTTGTGTAGGGGGGAGTGGAGAAGGTGGAGGTGAGAAGGTAGTTCTTTCTCTAGTG
This sequence comes from Rhagologus leucostigma, assembly GCA_013397725.1. Lineage (NCBI taxonomy): Eukaryota > Metazoa > Chordata > Aves > Passeriformes > Rhagologus > Rhagologus leucostigma. Next base: position 2,449,355 of record VZTD01005474.1, on the reverse strand, counting down.
ACACCTGAGAGATAAAATGTGTATGATTATGAGGTTAAATCTTTCTATCAAAATTTAAAACTAGTATATCTGTATTAATTGCTCTGCTTTTACTTTACAAATGAGATTTTTCCTTGTTAAAAGAAAGTGGACCTAACATACACCTTGACATTTGGAAAGTATTATTAAAAGGTTTTATGTGGAGGTATTGAGTAGATAGTAACACTCTCTTCATAGCATACAAGAAAAATGTCCAAATAAAAAATTTTCCAACAAAGAAGGTTTTATTGCTTTGAGGTATCTTACAGGAAGAACTAGATTTCAGTTGTGTGGTATAAAATTACTTATGCCTTTTTTTTTTCCTTTTTGTTCTAGGGTCCTGTGCTAATAGGCAGTTCTCACGGTGGTGTTAATATTGAAGATGTTGCTGCAGAGAATCCTGAGGCGATAATTAAGGAACCCATTGATATAGTAGAAGGCATAAAAAAGGAGCAAGCTGTTAGGGTAATTGTTAATGTGGGAAAGTACACATTACTGAGGATGGGAGGATTGATTCTAATTTTTTAAGGAGTGTGTGCATTCAGCCTGCTGAGTTGTCTTAAACCCTTGTTTGAAACAGATTTGAACTAGATATTTAAGTATTTTCAGGTAAATCAATGTAGATCCAACTACATGGCAGTGCTTTATCTAGCTTTTTTACAGCTATGTAAAAAAAGGCATATCATGCTAAGTTTTTATTAGTTGTTTTTTAGGATAAGTGCAGTGTTCTGTGTTGAAAATAATCTGTTCAAACCTAAGAGTGAGTTTGGTTTTTTCCTGCCAGTACTCAGGACAGGTTCTACATCTACAAATTCAATTGACACTGAAATAAAAGCTAAACTGAGACACCCCTAACATGAGTTAACCAATAACCATTCTTTTACTTTCAGCTTGCCCAGAAAATGGGATTTCCTCCTAATCTGGTGGATGAAGCAGCTGAAAATATGATCAAATTATATAATCTCTTTCTGAAATATGATGCTACCATGATAGAAATAAATCCTATGGTGGAAGATGCATCAGGAGTTGGTAATGTTTCTTACTCATACTCTTCATGTAACACCTTGACATTTTTGTAAATCTTGGTTGCTTCACACTGCTAAAACTTCAGCTATATACAGCAAAAGAAGTTAGTATTAACATGGGATGTTGAAAAACATTAATAAAGCAGATAAATTTGAGAATCTAAATATAGTAGAAATCTGCTCTTAAGTGCCAAGTATGATCTTAAACTTAAGTGACTTCCTTTTTTAATTTTAAATTTTTTTTTAACAAGAGCACATCTACCCACGATAAGGCATTCCTGGAAAACAGATCTTTTCAAAATTCATTAATTGAAACTTGAGCCATCTCATGTATCCAAAATTGGTACTGTAAAGGTAACCAGAATAGTAGCACTTTCTAGAAATCTCCTGCCTTTATGACTCAGACATTAGAATAACTGATGGAATGTGGTGTATTGAAAGACTGTAGGGGTTTAAGTAATATTGTGATGTTTATCAGGTTTTTAGCATATCCAATTGCAGAATAATTCAGTTTATGTTCAGTTTAATGTTCAATCACAGCCAATTCCCGTCTACAAAAAATAGGGCTGTAGAGAGTATTTGTACTTGAACTCAGATACAGCAGTTTGAAATTTAAATATGAATGTAGCTCTTTCATCAAAGTGTGTAATTACTGTTACTGGGGTGTTTTTTTGTTTTGTTTTGTTTTTTTTTAATAGTGGTTTAATGATCAGTGTAGAGCAGTCTCTCCCATCTGTTTCTTGTGCCTTGTCATTTTTATATCATTTTCACTGAAGGATAGAAATGAAGTGATACATTTGTACAGACAGAAACTTAGTTCTGATGTAAAGAATACTGTAGATTTTCCGCTTGCTAAATCTAAGTAAATTTACTTCCGTGTGTTTTTTCCTGACACTTTTTCTTCCAACTCAGACGCATTTTCATTGTGATTCTGTATGCTTACATTCATGCACATACATTATATATAGTTATTCTAAAAGCAAAAACTAAGATGGATTAAAAAAGCTCAAACCAGAAATCTCCTGTAGGGATTAATTTTGTGCTAATTACTTGTGGTGGTGCATCCTCCCCCCACCTTCCCAGGCTACAGTGTGATCTGAGAAAGCGTAATTTGCCCAGATTTATCAACAGCTTGTTCTAAGCTTTTTTGGGTTTAGAGTGTCTCAAGAAATAGTTATCTTCCCTTTTTGTGCGTAACTAATTCCATGGGGAAACTGGAGAGAATCTTGTATTTATTGGCCGTGCTATGTGTGTCTTTTTAGCAAAACTTTGTGTTTGGACTGCATGACCTAGCTGCCAAGTTTGACTTAACATACTTTAACACATTCATGTAGCAGTTGACTTGTTATTCTAATATTAAATGATGGTTAGTAATGCTGGGTTTTTTCCCTTTCAGTGATGTGTATGGATGCAAAGATAAACTTTGACAGCAATTCAGCCTATCGTCAGAAGAAGATCTTTGATATGCAGGATTGGACACAGGAAGACCAAAGAGACAAGGATGCTGCAAAAGCAGATCTCAACTATATAGGATTGGATGGAAACATAGGCTGCTTAGGTGTGTTCTATTTAATGAATTTTAAATGACCTAATGGATTTATAAACTGAATTCCTAAATGTTATCTTTATTCTCATATAGTCAATGGTGCTGGTTTAGCTATGGCCACAATGGATATAATTAAACTTCACGGCGGAACTCCAGCAAACTTCCTTGATGTTGGTGGTGGTGCTACAGTGCAGCAAGTGACGGAAGCCTTTAAGCTTATTACCTCTGATAAAAAGGTGAGGGAAGAGTTGGCATATCAAGGTCCTACACAGTGGTAAAACAGGCTATGATTTGGAAGACAATGCTTAGTGCATGTTCTCCAGAAAACATGTTTTTATAAGCACAGAGCTAGAAAGAAAGAAGATGGAAATCTTAGCTTAATCTTGGTGCAGATGTAGGAGGCCTGAAAATCTACTGAATTTTTTTACCTTTTAAAAAATAAGTTCTTTAGCTGTGTACTAGGTAGACAGTTTTGTGTGTTCTGTTTGAAGTTATAGCTGTATTTGAGTCTTCACAGAAATCTTGGAGTTAGAAACTCTGTTTGTAATAGATGCTCACACTTGTACTGTTTGCTCTTTAAACAGAAAGCAGTATTCAGATGGTTTTCCACCTTTTTTTTTCTTTTGGACCAGTTTTGCAGCTGGGTCTGTGTTTTGTGTAGAGTTGTAGAGATGAGTATTTGCTGTGCTGTGCACAAACAAGTTTCTAAGGTACTGATTATATGTAATGTAAGATAAAATAACTTTATGAGGGGCTTGGAAAGGCTTTAATGTTTATCCTACTAAAAGTTTATCAGAAGTGCTTGAATATTATTAAAATAATAAATTGGTTGAAACTAGAGGAAGAGCTTTTCCACAAAAATAATACAATGGTCTACATAGAGATGCTTATCCCAGTGGGAACTTGGCAGTTTGGGGCTTTTTAAAAATAAAGAAAATAATTTAAAAAGGGGTAACTGTAAAATGTGGGAAGGACTTGCGAGACCTACTAATAGTCTGCTACTTTTGCACCGAATTTTATATGCTCGTCTTTGGAAAGGGCCAGAAACAAATAGTGAGTGATGTTCCAGAGGAGCTTAGTCTTTTTCTCATTGGAAAGACTTATTAGCAAATGCAGGGTCTGTAACACCCTCCAAGAGTGTTACAGAATCATTTAATCTCTTTAAAATTGAGTCTAACCATAAATCTAACATTGCCCAGTCCTGCACTAAACCATGTCTCTAAGCACCATGTCTACAAGTCTTAAATACCTTCAGAGTTGGTGACTCAAGCACTTCCTGAGCAGCCTGTGCCAATGATTAACAACCATTTTGGGGAAGAAATTTTTCCCAATATCCAATCTGAAACTCCCCTGGTGCAACTTGAAGCCATTTCCTCTTGTCTTACTGCTTGTTACTTGGGAGCAGAGACAACCCTACCTTACTGCATCCTTTCAGGCAGTGGTAGAGAGTGAAAAGGTCCCCCCTGAGCCTCCTTTTCTCCAGGCTGAACACCCCCAGCTCCATCAGCTGGTCCTCATAAGACTTGTTCTTTCTTCACCTTTTTCCAGCAAATTGAGGGAACAGTGAGGGACACAGCCACAGAGCTCCTGAATTACAGAGCGAAGAGAAGAAACAGGGAAGAATCTGAGGGTTGCTCATTTGGGACAAGTTTTTGCAATGCAAATTCTCTGCTGATGCATGGGCAGAGGGTGTCCAAACAGACTTCTTAATACAACTTTTCCTTTCTGCGTTCTATCAGTTGCTCATTATTTTATTGAAAAACAGTGACTATAGTTGGGATTCCTGGTGCTGAAACTTAAAGAGCAGTGCAGCCCACTGGTGTCATGGACTGCACTCAGGGTTTGGTTCAGGGGTTGTTTGGAACAGTCTTCTGGGGTGCCAGTCTAAGTTGCCCATTAGAAACAGGAGCGAGAACAATGTCACAAAGATGAGCTAGTCTAATTGCAAGATAATGGGAACCAAGTTACTGTTTATGAACCAGTTGCACAGGAATGTTTTGTCAATTTTATTTTGTCATCTAAGGCTGCCTACCCATTTTGGTTCCTGCTTTGTTTCATCTTTCACCTCTGACCATGGTTCTTTTTACCCTTCCTTTCTACCACTTGAGTACCCTTAACTGGTGGCCTAATCCTCCTGAATAAAATGTATTTCAGATAGCTTATCTCTGAGCATGCTGGCTTTTAAGTAAACTGTGTAAACAGGGTCTCGTGTGTGAGTTTTTAAAATTTCCTGTGTCTTCTAGCTTCCGTATGTGGAGTTACTGGTGTGGCAGGTACCTCTGGTGGAGTACTGTTAGAAATGGAAAGATAAATAGTTGGCAATTTCCTGAAGTAACTGCTCTGCTGTATGTGACTCTATAGACTGTACTTTGGTTGCTGATGGTCTGTAGAACAGAAATGTTCGGTCTTTTGCAGAGTCTCTTAGTACACTTAAAGAACTTGAATTATCCTTAGGCTGAAGGCTGTGTGCTGCTTTCATCTGATGTGTCTCTGGCCATTTTTAACGTGAATATTGTCATTGATTCTGTAGGTACTGGCTATTCTGGTAAATATTTTTGGTGGCATTATGAGATGTGATGTTATAGCACAAGGCATCGTTATGGCAGTAAAGGATTTGGAGCTAAAAATCCCTATTGTGGTACGGTTGCAAGGTGAGTGTGCTTCATATATATTTGAATATGTTTCTGTCTAATTGACAGGTGTTATTGAGCTTATATATTGTGTAGCAAGTTGCCTGTGAGTTGAAGTCAGTGGAGAAATAAAGCAAACCTTGAATTTAGATGGTGAGGATCAGCAAGTTAATAAAAAGAGACTTCTGCTTTTTAACTACTAATGTTGTTTTCTAGATTTATTCCCTAACTTTTGGAACAGGCTTCCTAGAAATATGAGACTAGTAGGTGGTAGTGGTGGTGGTGGTAGTAGTAGTAGTACTACTACTACTCTCCTGTTCAATAAGAGTGGCATTTTATCTGTTTCTTAAGGTACACGAGTTGATGATGCCAAAGCTTTGATAACAGCTAGTGGCCTCAAAATCCTTGCATGTGATGACTTGGATGAAGCTGCAAAAATGGTAAGATAGCTGGTTATGAATATTCTTTTCAGAACATAGCATCTGTTGCAGAGTGCTGAAAAGTCAAAACTCCATTCAGTCAACTAAAGGTAGCTTAGGATAAATCCCAGTGCCAGTTGCTACCAGTGCCTGAAGCAAATACTTTACAAGTTAGTAAGTATATAGTTTGTCAGGGGAACAGCTATGCAGTCAGAAGCTATTAAGCCCCACAAACCAAAACCAGATCAATGGTCAAGTCTTAGCCATTCCCCTTGGTAGGAGAATGGCTAAGAGCTTAGCTTTATTAATTGGGAGAAAATACTTAAATTGAAGTGGCTAAAAAATGCAATGTAACACTTCCTTTTATCGACCACTATTTCAGTGTGCATGATTAAAACTACAGTTGATCATCATGTCACCTTCTAAGATAATTAGATGTTCAGATACACTGACTTTTGTGTGTGTTGCTTTGCTTTGTTTGTGGAAAAGAAAGTTGTACAAGAAATGTATAGTAAGAAATTAGAAGATAATCTGGTGGGTTTTGTGTCATGGAGAAACTTATGAATCTTTTTTTTTTTTCCCCAAAGAACCACTTACTCAGTTATAACATTTCATTCTAAGCAGGAAGTGGTTCAGAGAGATTTAGAGTTGTTATGCAGGAGATGAGGCTCCTTCAGGTATCAAAATAAGAACCACAAATGCTTGCAACAAAAGCTCAGAGGAGAAATAGCTTCTAGGTGTATAGAATCTCCTGTGACTGGCCACCTCAACACCTCCCAAAATAACAATGTGGCACATGAAATTTAAAACTTTTAGCATTTTGTCAAGATACTTCGTTATAAATGGGAAGCAGATTTTTTTAACTCTATGAGATGTTTTCTAGAAGACTTGATTATCTTTCATTTAAAAGTGATTAAGAAGTACTGAGCTAAGTAGTAATCCCACCCCTAACCACCTCTTCTAATAGCTTACTGATGATTCCCTGGTATCATTTTGTTTAAAAAGATTGATCCAGCTCAGTCAAGTTAGGATTGTTTTGAAATTAAGTTTTTATTTTCTGTTTTTCAGGTGGTGAAGCTGTCTGAAATAGTAAGCTTAGCAAAACAAGCTCAGGTGGATGTTAAATTTCAGTTGCCAATTTGATCTGGGAAATGTCATGCCGCTGTCTAACATGTTCTCTGAAATACTGTGTTCTGTGGGAAATTTTTAATTTTTCTTTTGTGTGGAGGTTTTGATTGACAGGCGCACAAACTGAAGCATCCGGTCTTTAATGTTAACATTCAGAATGGTCAGAATTCTTGTAAAAGTGTGTATTGCTGATATTTAGTCTTTCTTAGTTGTTATTCTCAAGCCTCCAGCTTCTGCTGCAGAATGTCACTTGCAATATACTTCTGCATTGTCCAAAGTAAAACTTCTGGTTGAAAAATAATTATTCTGAATAAATTTTGAAGTTACTTTACTTGTAAATTTGTATTAGCCTTGTTTAAAAGTAAATATGACTGGATTATCTAGTTGTCCACGTGGAGAAATGTATTGAAACGGTATTTTATGTTGGAGACATTTGTACTTAGCAGTATAATGGACATGAGCAAACCAATCATTATTTATGAACAGATGCATTTGAACTTGATCAGAAATATTTTTAGAAGTCCCCTCACTGAAGTGGCTGGTAACTCTTCTGGACAACGTGTTAAATCACTACGAAATATACTGTAGCACTTAGATTTTCACAATTTCTGGCCCTCACAAAAAGGCATTGTGTAGTTTTATATACAAACAAGCATTTACCAAGCTTCAAGGAGACAGGATAAATAGAGAATTAAAATGTCTATTGTACATCGCTAATAAAATTGTACATTAATGAAATATCTCCCAAAACTTTTACTGTCTTTCTTTTATATGTTACCTTTTTGATAAATTGCATATAGTCAGAGATTAAGCCATAATTTAAGACAGCAAACTAAAATCTTTTTAGGAGTAAGGTTATAGTGTCACACACGTTGATTTTTTTCCTCCCTGAAATGCACTGTGTGATTAAAACCACGTGAACTCTTGTTGAAAAGCTTGGACAGATATCATGCATATATCATCTTGCTAAAATATAACTCATCTCTGCACAAATAAATATGCAGGAAATTGTTGCTTCTTGGGGAAATACTACTTCTACTAACAAATAACCGTTAATTTTTGTCACTTTACTTCATTTTCACATTACATTGACTGAACTTGGAACTTAGATGATGATCCATTTACCGTGTAGTTTCTAAATAAGCACTCATTTTTTATTTGTATTCTGTCGGCTTTTTTGTTTAAAATGTTATTTTCTTGGCTAGTGATAGTGTAGTTTTATCTGGAAATAATGAAGCCACCTCTGTTGTGGGATTTCAGAATGGGAAATCATACAGTTATGAATGAGGGACTTAAAAGGATTGTATGAGATGTGGGAAAGTCAACATAATGTGGTTATGAAGAAGTGGGGTATTAAATGAAAAAACTTCATACTAGCATGGTGTATTTCAGTAACTTTTTTGGCAGTAGTAAAGAAAATCAGCAGAAGTGAAACTCCCTCCAAATTTAAACTGGATTATTTTTGATCCTAGTTGTTCTCTCACAGCTAAATACTGTGTGCTGTTGATCCAGCATGCTAAATTGGGCTTGTGGGTATGCTTGGAATTGCTTTTATTCAGTAGCCTTGAATTGAATTGCAGAGATAACTAGAATGAATACATCTGTTAAGCATTGAATAATTTAGAGAACATAATTAATTTTTAGCGTGTGGGTTTGCTTTTAGCTTTTTTTGTTTACTTTGAAATCTTTGTGAACTGCTAATGTTAAATGGAAATGGTCTTTTCTCACAAATCTGTAGTGGAATGGAAGCAAAACTAGATCCTGCTGTTGATCCAACATTTGCTTATACCCTGTTTGAATTGTTAAATGTAATTGAGTAGGGGAGAGGGAGCCAAGGCAAAGTCATGTCCATCTTTGAGAGGAATGTAAAATAACTGACATTGTCAGCAATGTATTTACAAGTAGCAGGCTTGTCAAAGCAGTGTTTTGCAATTAGGGTATTTCTAAAGCCCATTGTATTCCTTTAACTATGTGGAATAGGTGTAGAATAGATGTGGAATGGGTGTGACCTCTTTGTAGTCCAAATACTTGCTAACTGGGAAAGGTGGAATTTCCCTTTGGAATTGGTAGTAAGGGTCTGCAGATGGTGTCACAGACAGGATGGGAGACGTGGAAGAGTGTGACCAATAATACAAAGGACTGTGACCAGGACAGTGTATATCGTGTATATAGGTGCCAGGTGTGGCTCTTTCCAGTGATGGGTCTAGAAACATTCTTTTTTGTTATTTCACGTGGTGAATAAACAGAATTAGTGATTGACTGATTTATGGTAAGTATCTTGAAACTAAGTAGGCATATGGAGATTGCATAATTAGGGTATAAGAGTGCTAGGGGACCTTTTAACTATGTGTATATTTTAAACATTCTTCAGCATGTTGCAACCAAGGAATGTTAATTCATTTGGTGTGTAGTTGATAATTTAAAGGCCCAAAGCTGATATATCTGTATGTATTTAAAGCCTTACAGACAACCTCCTTACCCATACTGGATTGCAATATCAATAATCAAAAGGTGTGTAGGAAAGGAGACTTGCTAAAATTAGTCTATACAGCCAGAAGCAAAATTCCTAACAATGTAATCAAAACCTGAAAAATGTGTAAACAACTTACAGATGAGAGCTTCAGAGGAGCAGGAATTTTAATGACAGTAGTTTGTATTAGATGACTTGCTGTCTTTTGATGCAGTTGTTACTAATGCAGAAGTTTGTAACTGTTTTTGAAATACCGTGAAAGCAAATGTCTTTTTGTAAGAGTAGTGTAACCACTACCAATCTTGAAACTCAGAAATTAGCTGGTCTCGTGTTCCACAGCAACCCCAAGTGCTGGACTTCGTGGCCAGTGTACTTGAAGACAGCTCTGGTAAAAGTTAAGGGTCAAACCTATTCCCTAAATATTAAGTACTAAATGACTTCCTAAAATATTAAGTATATTTTTTTTTAATGTGTTGTCTATTCCACCAATTTCTATTTAATGTATTAATCCACTTTCTACTGTGATACTTTGATGAAATAGTTGACCTTCATGGAAAAACAGAGACTAGGATTTTAAGTAGTGGTAGTATACATACTGTTGGGGGGATGTAGTCAAATTTGGTTAAAACAATTCTTATGCTAGATTCCAGTGTTGAAGAGTTGGGAAGGAAAGTATAAAAAATGAAGCTCTGGAGGACATGGGAGTAAAGCTGTGTTTCAAACTACTAATGGGTCTAATGCATTTAATGTGGGGGAAGGCCTGTATATTAACACCATGAAAAAAACTCCCTGCAGCAAGGAGGAAGACTCAGATTTCAGAGAAGTGAAACTGCTAAACTTAAAAGTAGCTAGCTGGCTTCTTACCATGTGCAGATGAAAGAGTAGCCCTGGATTTAATGGAGGCTTAATTGCAAGCTAAGAGTATACTATTGAAAACTAAATACTTAAATTCAAATGTCAAGCTGATACAAACAAAGGAGAAAGTCAGTGTAGGATGGGCATGAAGCAGCAGCTCACCTTTGAGTTGTGTGGGGGCTGCAGGCAGAAGGTAGTGAATTGCTTCTATTTTGTAGTGAGGAACCTGTGCTTCAGTGTACCAAGGTTTGCTTCTAAATCCTGATTTCAGTCTGCCTGATTAACCTCTATGCCTGACAGAGGCTGTCGCTGCAGGTGGTGTCTTCAATATCAGCTGTATCCCAATCAAGGGAAGCTGCAGCATAGGAAAACGTTTGTACTGGCCAGTGTTTTGAGAAAGATGTGTTGTACAGTTTTGATCTTGTGAGGGCAGATAGGGAAGAGAAAAAGGTGCAGGTCAACCTGCCTAGTGAACAGAGGCTGGGACCAAGAGGGAGGAGGAGACATCAGCTGTCTCTTCTTCCCAGCAAGTTGCCTGGGAGTTGAAGTACCAAACACCTGAGAAAGGAAAAGTTCATCACTAGATTTAATTTGAAGCCTGGCTGTTCCAGTGTGTCTGGATAGACATTGGTAGCCTTGGTGGGTACTGACTGCAAAACTTAATATGAACTGTAAATATTGCTGAAATTCAATTACTGCTGTTCTGCATGACAGGGACTGACCTCAAGGTCAGTGAAATGCTGACATAGTAGGGGATGCCTCAGAAAGGTGTTAGATGTAGGTAAGTTACAATGATGCCTCACAAATACACTCTCCTGTTCGGCATTAGTTTGAAGTTTGGAGTGTTGTTAGAGGTACACACAAATCAGGCAAAACCCACTCAAAGCTGGCAGTGGCTGCGCCCTGCAGTTTCTATTTTGCAGGTGAGCTTTAGCACATCAGGCATGTTTATTTTCATTTCAGGTGAATAGCTGAGACACCCTGCAAACCAAATTACATTTTTAAAAGACAGTTGGGATCATTAGTTTTGTAAGATATGGTATGTCATAATTAAACAATTCTTAAAATGTAGTGAAAGATTTTCTTTAAGTATGTGTTAAAAGTGCAAGAACCTAATGAAGGGCCTATACACATAGTTGTATTGCTTGGTTTGTGACTTTTTTCCCCTCTTCCATTTACAACTGAGCAACTTACTTTCATGCGCAGGAAATGCTGAGGCTATTGCGTTTTTTCCCATGAGGAACAGGGAACAGAGGAGTAAAGTTGCTCAATTGTGGTGGTTGATATGAGGCTAGTAAAAAATTTTACTCATGAAAATAAAACCTAAAGGATGGAACTTACTGAGAATTGATTTTTGACGAAGGGTTTTTTGGTTTATTTGTTTTTACCTGACTCCAATTTTCAGTTTCGTGTGTTAAAATACAAGAAACTTCACAGCTGTCTAAGAGACAAAGCAATAGATACACAGCAATGGGGATAGTTTTTCCCTGATAAAGAGTTGTGGTCTTCTGTGTCTGTAGGGCAGGTTATTTCGAGACGGTGTCTTTGGTTTCACAGGCAGTAATTAGCTCCTTGGGTCTAGGAAAGAAATTGAGAGTGCAGGAAGAGAGCCTGAGGCACTGTGTGTTAGACTTTCCAACATTTCTGATAATTCAGTTTCCTTAAGGGAAAGTCACGGCGTTGTTTTTTTTTTTTGTTGTTTGGGGATTTTTGTTTTGGGTTTTTCTTCCCCCTACTCTCACTTTCTTCTGGACTTGTATCATGCTCTGGACTTAAATGATCTTGTTTGGTCTCCATCTGCACCCAAGTCCAAAAACACTGAGGAGCCTTATCTGTGTTCCTGTTTCCTGCAGTTTCTCTCCTGCTGTAGCTTTTTCTGCTGGTGCTTGAAATCTTCACCAGTCCGTCCTTCTGTTTGCCATAGTGGCCAGTTTCAGCAACATGAGAAGGGAAATGAGAAGAGATCTGACTGGGTACAGCCTGAATAAAAGACTTCACTGCAAATAACATGAAACTACTGTTTGTACTGTTGTTTTTATACTTCACCCAGGTTCTGAGAGTGAGAACATGCCAGCAGTTTCATAGTTATGTGTGTCTGTGTGCATATGTGTGCATATGTCTCTGCATGTGTATGTATAAACGTGCTGAGATTAATACATTGGAATTTGCGAACAGTTTATCTGTTTGCATGCTGTATCTCTCTGCTACTACTTTGTTACTTGATCAAGTGCTGCTTGCAGCAGGTGTGGGTTGACAGAGCTGTTGGTAGCCTTGAGTGCACTCAGCACTTGGGAAGTTCAGACTGTAGAGAGAATAGAGTTGTGTTCACTGGAAAACAATGTCATATGTAAAAGGCAAAGCCAGAATTGGGGGTCGGTCCTCAGTCCCATGAGTTAGCAGTAAGAGAGCTCTTTCTTCTTCTTTTTCTACACTTTCGACCTTTCCTGAGCTAGGCAACATCAAATCTTTTCACTAAAAGGAGTCATACCAGATATGGGGTATGAGCTGATTGCATGGCTTGGCTGGGTGTACCCACTATGGCTGGGCAGGTTGGCAGCATTCATCGTCCGTGCAAAGTTGGCTCATGATGGAAGGCCTAAAGCTGCTTTCTGGCTGGCAAACTCCAGCAGCGCTTTTCAGTATTTACCAACTGCCCTCCCCTTTTCTCTGAACTAATAACATAACTTGTTCAGGAAAAGAGCAAGTGTGCTTCTAATGTTTTCCTTATATTTACTTTAATTTACCATGGTCCCAAAGGTAAGCAAGCTGCAGTGTTGTCCTTGCAATAGAAGCAACAAAAAAAAAAAAAAAAAAAAGAAAAAAGAAAAGCTAAATCTAGAGAAACTTGCAACTGTGGGATACTGAATGGTGCCCTCTTTACTGTCAAAGACTGATGTACACTTTGCCCTCCTGGTCTTCCTGGCATGACCTCAACCTATCATTGTCATGACAGGTCTATTGCACTTTGGAGCAGCCCCATGACCACTGTCTGCAGATCACACATGATTACCTCTGACACCTGCCGTTTCCTTTCCTCCAAGAGAATTGCAGCCATGACCTCTAATCAGACTGGGTCCTTTAAACAAAATCACTTAGAGCAAATCCATTTCAAAAAAAATGGATTTAAAGCAGCTCCTGTTCTTGGTGTTCTTGTAAGGAAACTAATGCCAGTACAGCACAGCTCTGTCAGACACTGTGACAGCTTGATACTATTCTACTTTAAAAAAGGAAAATGGGAAAAGCCTCTCTATCCCCAACCCCCTCCCATATTATTGTTTTCTGGTGTTAGTCCCTTGCATTTATAGAAGCTCCACTGCATGTTCTATGTGTTTAAAGCACACTACTCTCCTTTGCTTGTCCTTTTCCTTTGACTTCCCTGCTGCTTTCTGGCAGCTTGCCTTTGTGCATCCCCTGTGTTGCTTTGTTGATTCATTGTTTCCCCCCCATCTGTCTGTCAAGATTTTGTCTTCCAAGCTGCCTCTTGTTCCATGACTGGGCATCAATCTGCTTGTGGGAGGTGATGAGAGACTGCCTTTGCAGCACTTATTAAACTGTCTCTATGTTGACTTTTCATGAAATCTTGCTTTTGTTCACCCTGCTCTTTCTCCCCTCCCACTGGGGAGGGGTACTGAGCGAGCAGCTGTGTGGATGCTGGTATAGCTGTGGAAAGATCCTGCTTGAAATGTGTTGCTCTGCTCATCAGAAAGACTTTCTTCAAAGCTCACTTGGAATAGGTATGTTGTGAAGAGCCATTTAAGTTAAAAAAGGCTGTCTCCTAAAAATATATGGCTGTGCCTTAGGTAAAGGTTCCTAGTTTGGCTTTTTTGCTTTTTTTTAATTGGTAGGTTATCACAGCAGTTGCTGGTGTGATCCTCAGGTCAAAAGAACGATGCCTGTTTCCCACCTAGCTTTTTGTAAGTGGTTAAGCTGCTAGATGCAAGTGCTGCCTATTTGTTTTGAAGTCACAGGCTGTGTTTCAAGGGAAAATGATTACTTAACTCCCCTGACCTAAGACTTGGCCCAGACAGGGCCATTGAGATCTGAATTGCTTATTTTTATAGCAATTGACCTACACTTGAACATGACCTGCCCATCTCAGTGTGTGCTTGAGTTTTGCAAACCTAGATGGTGTGGTGTCAGGAGTGTTTTCTCTCTTCTTTTTCGTATGCTTGACTTCACCATGACGTATTCATTTCTTTCATATCCTTGTGATGAAGTTGCTTCAGTGTCCTAGTTGGAATCAGGGCTCTGTATTACTTAACCATAGCACACAGATGAGAATACACAGCTCCTGCTCATTTATTTCCAGTTCAACTAGAATAAAGGGGGAGCAAAACATACATATCCCATGAAGTGATGGGGGGCAATAATAGGAACATGCTGCCTTCTTCCCAGCCTCTTCCTTTTAGCTGTTCCTGCTCTCTTCACATTTCATTGCAGATGACTTTTCTTCAATTTTTACCATTCATCTTCCCAAGTCAAGGCATCTCCCAGCCACCCTCCATTTGCTTACCACTTCCTTGTCCTTTCTTAAAAGTAAAGCTAAAGCCAGCCCACTCACCTTTAGTTCTGAAGTACTGTATCACTCAAAATCCCACCTGGCCTCCCTTGCTGGTGGGTGACTGCTCCAAGTAGTTGTGATTTGTATCCTCTTTACAGAAGACATCCTGCTGAAGAGGGAGCAAGGTCATGCTCTGGTCTGTCCTGGATCTAACTTTAGCTGCATTTGTGAAGAGAGAATGTGCACATTAAATGTATAGATGGCATAAAGCTGGGAGGGGCCATGTGTGCTTGAAGATGAGAGCAAAATTCAAAATTAATTTAAAGGGTGAAATTGGAGAGACAAACCGAGCTATTTCACCTGAACAGTGATAACAAACACCAGGGAACCAGTGGCCAGATGGCAGTCGCAGAAAAGGAGGAGAGCTAGACAGCTGAGGTGTATTATTGTGGAAAAGGAATGCATTTTAAAGGGATGAATAAAGTATTGCCCTACTCAGTATCTTCAGTGAAGCAACATAGGCAATTTCCAGCTTATCTGGAAAGATGTAGCTCAGTGGGAGAGAGTGAAGAGGAGGCCAGCATGAGTGATCCAAGGTCTGGCAAACCTGATCTGGGAGGAGAGGAAGAAGAACACTGGAGTTGCTTAGGCTGGAGAAGAAGTGTCTGAGAGCTGACAAAGTTTATGGAGGCTGTTAGAAAGAGAGTTGAGGAATAATCTGTTCTCCATGTTTGTGGTAGATGGGATGAGGAGCACCAGGCTTAAAGCGTAACCTCTCAGTTTGTGAGTAGACACTGCAAAGAGCTTTTCCTGGTAAGGACTGCAAAGCACCAGGGCAGCTTGACTGGGACACTGCTGGGTCTTTCCTGCGGAGACCTTTAGAAACAAGTAGAGGGGAGGTGGGTTAGACCTTGCCAAATTTCCTTTAACCCTGTTTTTCTGTGTTTAACTGCAGTAAGGAACTGTTTCCTTGCTGATGCTGATAAGACAAAAATCCCTTACCTCTTTTTTTTTATGGGATGTATGCAGTGTTCTTAGCTGTGGGGAGGATTTGTCCCTATCCTCCAGATGAAGCCTGTAGCACAGCGCAGAGAGGTTGAACTCATGAAACTGCATTTATTGCATCCTGGACCATCTTTGTTTTCCAGAATGGGCATTGCTGAAGACAGCTTGGCCTCCATGTTTATGTCTATGCTTATTAAAAGTCAGGGATAGTTTTGCATTGACCCTCTTTAGGGCTGCCTTCCTCCGGGGCAGATATATCTTGGAGAAAGCTGGTCAGAGCAGTCCAAAACAGAAAGGCAGTGATCTAAAAAGTAATCAGGGTGGGCAATGAGATGTCCTCGATTTGGTGTAGCAGAGCAGTTGTACATTAGTTCTTGCTTCTCCCCTGACACACATCCCTCTTTGTTCAAAAATGCTTCTGCTTCCTTGTTTCTAGCAGGCAGGAAAGCTCATTTTCTCCCTCAAATTTTCAGCATCTTTGACAGCAGAAATTAAATTTCCTCCAGTCCCCTGAGACTGCTGCTCTTAAAAACCCAGTCTGCACTCCCTAATTACAGAGGATTTAAAGGGAGAGAGAACCATTGTGATGTAAAAGGAAAATAATGGAGAAAAAATTGAGTTGAGCGGGCTGGAACTACAGCTGGATGACCCTTGGGTTTAACTGCATCCTATTTGGGTTGCATTATCCAAATGTTTTACTGAAGTTTTTTCCTGCTTTCCCAGCTCACCTCGTCCTTCAGTGTGAGAACCTGTGACCGTGTCTGAGAGCAGCTGGCTCTGCCTTGGGACTCTGCCCCTGCCTCCAGTTCTCTCTGGCCACACAGCCCTCTGGACAGAGCGGCTGCTGGGCTCAGGTTTCCCTTGTTCCAGTAGCACTCCTGGCAGCAGGGCTGGGCATGCAGCATGCAAGCAAGAGAAGAGGCAGGGAGAACAGGACATCATTTTCCATCAGCTAACAGGCCCAAAGCTGAGAGGTTTGCTTCCCCTTTTACACTGTCTGTATTGCACTGCCCTCTGTTATCCATTTGGTGTCTCATTGATTCGCGTACTTCACACAGGCTAACATGGCTTCCTACGTGTCTGCCCATTTACTTCTCTTGGAAAAGTGCGAGTTCATTGGATGTATTCTAGTTTTACTAGGCCGTGCCAGTAATGGCACAGTGTCATCAGTATGATCAGTGTTAGCACAGCTTCTCATACCAGATTTGTAGTTTTCTGCATTTAAGGTTTCTTGCCAGTTGGCATGGACTCTAAGGGAGTTAAGTCAGCCCAAACTTGCTGGTGTGACTTTGTGTTTAACATTCAGAAGTACCTTAAAATTATCTCACACATTAGATTAATAGAAATATGCTTTTATTTGGGGCTCTTATCTATTTTCAGAGTTCATTTTCCTCTGCCTTCACCACCTTCTCATGTCCTCTTTTAATCTGGAGAAGCCTATATGTGACCATTCTGAGGAATTTTAACCATTTTAAGAGGGCAGGGGAATGCAGGACTTCATGGTGGCTGGTTAGTAAGGAGTTGTGTAAGTTTGGAGTTTCCTGATGGCTTCAGGCAACACCTCCTGACCCAAGCATGAGCTAATGCCAAGTTTATGGCAATAGTTCCTTGCAATAAGTAACAGTGTCTTGCTTTTCAGATGGATGAAGCCTGGAAAGTCAATGGAGTACTTGGCAGGTAGAAACCAGGCTGCGGAGAACAGTTCTGACAGTCCCATCCTGTATCTTGTAGGTGCTCTGTGCTATTGAATCACTTCTGTTTGCAGCACCAGCCTGACGCGAAGGTGGTTGTCCTGCAGGCTCTGGAGTCCCACACCTCCTGCACACCAGGGTGAAATGGATAAGCAACAATATGGAGTTAAAAGTTCATCCTGAAGGAATAGAGTAGGCTGCTGTGATGGTTTTGTCTGGGTTACTTTTCTTCACTGTAGCTGGTATGGGGCTGTATTTTGGATTTGTGACCAAAACAGTGTTGATAACATAGGGATGTGTTTGTTACAGCTGAGCAGGGCTTACACAGGGTCAGGGCCTTTTCTGCCTCTCACCCGACCAGTGAGAGGGCTGGGGGTGCACAAGGAGCTGGAAGGAGACGCAACCTCGGCAGCTGACCCCAACTGACAACAGGGGTATCCCATCATACTCAGCATATAAAGCTGGGGGAAGAAGATGGGAGGGGGGGACATTTGGAATGATGGTGTTTGTCTTCCCAAGTCACCATTACGCATGGTGGAGCCCTGCTTTCCTAGAGATGGCTGAACACCTGCCAGCCCTTGGGAAGTGGTGAATGGATTCCCTGTTTTGTTTTGCTTGCATGCAGGGCTCCTGCTTTATTGATCTCAACTCATGAGTTTTCTCACTTTTACCCTTCCAGTTCTCTCCCCCATCCTGACATAGGGGGAGCGAGTGAGCAGCTGTGTAGTGCTTCCTTGCCAGCTGGGGTGAAACCATGACAGCCGTGAAGAGAGGGACTCTGACCCCAAGACAAGAGCTGAGATGACATGATGCTGAGTGACTCAAAACACAGCGCTGCTCAGATGAATTTTTAATATGTTTGCAAATATAAGTGACTAAGGGCAGAAGGAAATTTTGACACTTGCCTGCTTTGCATCTTTTTGTCTTGTTTGAATATCTGAAATCCTGACTAAATTAAAGACTGAGCTTCTGATCACATTCCAGAGTCAGATTTTTGTCAGCAACTGCCTTTTCTTGGTATTTTACCAAGTCTGATCCATAGAGATGTTCACACACACATGTGCAGCAAATGGCGTAGATTTGGGAGTGATAATGAAAATAAACCCAAAAGCCCCAAGTTCACACAGCAGCTAGGCAGCAATTGAAAAAGCAGAGACATACCTTATCTCCTTATTTGGGGTATCTGAACAGCGCAGAGCTGTGCCTGCTCCAGGAAAACTCCCCTACAGCACACCTTAATCTCTGTGGCTGCATACACATCAGTCAGTCAATGAAATAAGCATAGGACCTCTCTCTGGCTCTGAGTTGAGCTGGTATGGGACTGCCTGTGCCCATAGTTTTATAATTCTTACGCTCCAAAGTCTGCTGCTGACACAAAATTGGGAGGAGCAGTTGATAAATGAGGTGGCTGTGCTGCCATCCAGGAGGATCTCTATGGGCTGGAGAAACAGGCTGAAAGGAGCCTCCAAAAGTTCAGTGATGTGAAATGCAAAGCCCTGCACCTGTGGAGGAACTGCCCCATTCTCCAGTACACACTAGGGGATGAATGACTGGAAATCAGCTCTGCAGAAAAGGCTTTGGGCCTCCTGTTGGGTGACAAACTGTCCTTGACGTAGCACTGTGTCCTTGCAGCAAAGACCAACAGCTTCCTGGGCTGCAATAGACAGGGGGTCACCAGCAGGTTCAGGGAGCTGATCCTTCCCCTCTCTTCAGCACTGGTGAGGCACATCTGGAGTGCTGGGTTTAGTGCTGGGCTCTCCAGTACGGGAGAGACATGGACATACTGGAGCAAGGCCAGTGCAGGGCTACAGAGATGATAAAGAGATTTCAGTATTTCTCATTTAAGAAGTTTAGGGAGCTGGGACATCATCTTGGAGAAGAGAAGGCTCGAGGGGTTTTATCCATGTGGATGAATGCCTGATGGGAGGGAGAAAGAAGATGGAGTCAGGCTGTTCTAATTTGTGTTTAGGTAAAGAACAAGAGACAATTTGACACAAATTCTGTTTAAAACACAGCAAATTCTGTTTAAACAGAAGAGTTTTTTACTGTGAGAGTGGTTGAACACTATCACAGATTGCCCAGAGAGGTTCAGTCTTGGAGATATTAAAAACCTGCCAGGACATGTGCTGAGCAGCCTCTGAAGTTGTTGGGTGAAAGGAATCTTTGTGTAAAAGAGTTATTGGCATCCTGGTAAATTCATCTTGAAATGAAGAATACTTTTCCAATGAGACAATTGGCTTTTTAAAGTATTTTTTTTTTTAGTAATTGTTACTTGTCATATCTATTTTACCAGTATTTCCTACTGAACCAAGACTGTTTAGAATGTAAAGTGTGGGATTTGCACACCACTGGTATCTGTAATGTCACTTTCACAAGATGAACGCTTGCAAAATGAGATACAGAAAAATTACTTGCAGTGAAAAAAATATTTAAAATATTACCTTAGTGGTTTGTTTTGGGGTTTTTTTGCCTACTTAGAGGCCAACTCTCCTTCTTCAAAATTCCAGGTTTTTGGATGAGCATTTTCCCCATTTTTATTGCATGTAAATAGGAGGAAGGAAAGGCTGCAGCTTAGATGGTAATTGCTCTCCTGGGCTATGTTTTTGATTCGTATTCTGTCTGATGCGGTATAAGAAGCAGTTTGAATTGCAGAACAGAGAAAAGGATTCCCAAGGAAAGTGTCAGCTCTAGTTTTCCATCAGATGAGGGACTGTATGGGGCACTTGAGGGAGCTATTCACCTTCCCATGGAAGTAGTGAGGAGAAGGAATACCTACCAGCTTAATGAAAAAAGAACTAAATGAAAATAATAAATTTTAAAAGAAGTAGCAGTCATTAGTTTTAGGGAAAACCAGAGGTATTATAACACTGCAAATAGAATGGCTTGAAATACATAAAGTAAAGCTCTGCTATGGGTAACCTTCTCTGGAAGGAACCTGCTTACACTGGAGGTAAGACTGGAGTGACCCTAAATGGCAAGGGTCAATTTAAGTTATTGAGTTAAAACATATTCATTACAGATTTTGAAAAGCCTGCTTTCCAGATGTGAGGGCTGTTTGCACAGAGCTGTAGGCCTATAGCTCTGTACCTGCAAGATGCCATACTGGGAGGAGCAGGAGACAAAAAAGCTAATGTCAGTGGCAGGAGGCCAGTGCCTGCTTCTATTGCTAATCAGGGGGTAAATTTGAGCTTGATCAAGGGGAGCAGCAGCCTCATTTTGGGTTTTTCCAAAGTCAGGCCCCTCTTCTAAATCTGTGCTTGAGAGGAGCCTGTCTCTATTGATGATATGAGAGACTGTCAGCATTAGACTTAGTGCTTCTCTTTGATTTCAGCAACCACCAGTGCCTGGCAGCTTATTTGGGTGGCAAAGTATCTTTAACAGGGACGCCCTCTGCTCTTTTTTGGTTTTGCTGTAACTCCACCCATTTACTGGAGAAATCTCTGGTACGTACTGGGAATAGGGAACACCAAATACCTGGAGCAGGGGTAAACCCTGCAGGTCATCTGGCCAGGTGGAGATGTAGTGTGGTGCCCTTGGATGTCTGGGAGAGACCTCAGGAGCTTTGCATGAACACCCTCAAAATGTCAATCCCTCTGCTGGTGGAAAATGAAATTCCCTAGAAGTGAAGCCAGGTTATAGTTAAAGCAAATAAAAGTAGCTAGTTAATGGACCTAACCTAGAAAAATCTGTCATATGGGTTTACAGAAATATGTTTAAAACAAAAGAAAACTAAATTTTGCTGATTCATTCCAAAATCATGTCTCCTTGCTCTGTACTTGGCCATGCTTGCTTGTTTAGCTCACACTTCACATTCCAAGACAGAGTAGATAGACTACTATTTAAACCCTTCTTTGAGATCTTTGTGGGATCCTCTTTGGATTTAAGTCTTCTCCAGGTCCCTCCTTCACCCCCACTCCAGATGGATCTCTAAGCCATGGGGAAGGTCATGCCTTGTCTATATGGGACATGCTTATACTCCTGTGGCAGATCTCTTAAGTTCTCGATGAGATCACAAACAAATCATTAATCCACCGAGAGCTGAAAGGTTCTTCTGTCCCTGAGACGCAAGGTGGAAATAGCAAAATGAAATGTTTTTAAGTTCTGAACCTTATGTTTTCTATTACTGTACAAGCTATCAGTCATACGTGATACAGGAAATTCCTATGAGTGGTTTTTTCCTATTTTCTGGTTGAGAGCAAGCATGTTGGTTACCCCCTTGCTCATGGCAGTAGCAACCAGGCCATGTTTGTCTCAGAGGGGTAGGTACCATGACAGAGAGGAACAGGGAGAGAACTGTGGTGGCTTTTCTCCCTCACAGTAAAACTCCAGTCCTGGGAGGACCTGGAAGAGAGAGACCCACCATCTGGCCGAAGATGGGGACCAAGCATCTTTGATATGATACTGGAAGGATGAAGGCTGGCAATCAAAACCTAGCAAGACAGATGTGCATGAGAATGCTGGAATTGTGCTCCACTGGCCTGGAAAACCAGGGCAAAAGGGTTGGTTCTTCAAAAAGCCAAATATGCTGTTTTCTAGACAAAAGTAATTTCTTGGCTGTCAGTGACAGCTCCTTTTTAGGAGGATCCTGTAACGGTGAATGAAAAGAGCTGCTTGGCAGCCAGCCATCAGCTCAGCTACTTAATTTACCAGTGAAAACTTTGAAGGAATGGGGAAAGTTTGCTAGAAAGCGGGTCTGCAATACAGCAGGCTGTGTTTCTCCTGCAACAGATAATCTGAGAAAGATTTGAAGGATCACATAAATATATTTTGTGTACTCAGATTTACTGAACCATATAAAATTTAGTGGCTAGAATAGAGTACACAGAGTAACTCTGCATTTGCCTTGGTCCCTTCTCTCCAGAATGCTGGCTCTTGGACCACCTTAGGTCTCCTTGGATTTAAGGCAGTCAGGCTCTTGCCCTTTGTGTAAGGGCAGACTGGCTCTAGCCTGACATAGCTGCAGCCCTACCAAACAAACATAAAGATAAAAAGTAATTTTCTGAATGTTTCTTCCTGGGATGCATCTCAGTGCCTAGAGAACAAGTGAAAAAATCTTCCCCACTGACAGCAGACCTTTAGTGCCTGGATGTAAGTACCCAAAGACACCAGTGCCAGCTACAGGAGGAAGATTTCAGCTCTGTGAGTAAATCCTCTGGGGAATAAAACCTGTCAGATCACTGACAGCATTGCCGAGAGTTCAGTGCTACATCAGCAGGACACTCACATCCAAGCAACTGGGAAGAGACCCTTTTATTAATGATAGTCCCTGGTAGAGCATGCTTCCTTTTGGAGATTCTCCTCATAAAAAAGGCCCTCCATGCTGCCTGCTGACACCTGTCATCTTTATGGAGTTCATGATGAGTTGGCCACTGAACTGGGCTCAGAAATGTAAATTTTCCTTGGAACATTAATCATGATGTGACTCCAATAACATACATCTCAGCTGGTAACCCTCCTTAAGCACAGGCTCATGAGGCACTCCAGATCCTCCCAGTCTACCTCAGCTTGCCCCAGCTGGTGTAAGAAATAAATTCTGTGCTGTGCGTCCCCCTGCCTTCCCAGCATTAGCCTTGCATTTTGTTTAATTACTGGTGATTTCGGAAGACCCAGGTACCAAAGTTTGTGCTCTACTTTCCTGCACAGTTGCCCATGCTTTACATCCCCAGCAACTCTAGCTGTCCTCTTTTCACTCTCACCAATACTCAGTGTTTTCTCTAAAACTTCTGTAAGGCCCTTTGGCATTTCTAGCTTGAGATTCTGCAGCAGAAGGAAAATCAGAATTTAGGGCAGCATTAAGTTAATTAAACTTACCATCAAATTAATAACACAAGAAATACTGTGCAGACTACATTATTCATTGTCATGTTTTATTCAGTAAAAACTCCATTTTTAATGCTTTTAGTATTACTGGAGGATTTCTACCCTGCTCTGCTAGAGTTACATGGCACACAGGGTTTCTGGGGTTCTGTATATAAAGTCAACGTAATTTTCACTCAAGTGATAAAAGATCCACAATCAGTAAAAGAAAAGTCCCACGTCTCTGGTTTCTTGGAAGGAAATAGTCAAACATGGAGGATTAAATTCCTGTATATTTAAATGAATTAATTTTAATTCACTGCCTTTCCTCTTATTTTCTTGCACTCCTGCTATCCTCCCCTCCATCAGTTTTGTCCATCAGCAAAGTTCCAGTTCACCTCTTAAAGGTTTTTCTGAAGTGTTTGGTGCTGAAGCCTCATGGTTCCATCGTGGCACATCCCAGCATTATCTGTACAGCTCTGCTCCTGACCACACTGCAGGAGGGCATTATTTATGAATAATGCAGTAAAGCACTACATGAGGTATGAGCTTAGGACTGAGAGGCTGTGTGCTCCTCCAGATTTTTTTCATTTAAGTGTAGCCAAGCAAGAGCTAAATAACATGGTTCAAAGAGTTCTTCCATTCCAAGGGGACTGTGGATCACAGTCTGAAAGATCTAGTGCAAAATGAAATTATGGGCACAATAACCTAATGCATGCTTTGAAAAGAGGCAGTGGGAGTGTAACTTCCCTTGGAGAAGGGAAGGAAATTAATGAAAACTGAAACCATGGCACAGAGACAGCACTATTAAAAAAGAAGGCATAAGGAAAGATTCATCAAGAAAAGTGCAGCTACTGCTGTGGCACAGCACAAAGGAGGAAGGGAGCTCAAATAAACATATTAGAAGTTTTCTTGCTTAATTGCTATGTTTATTAGAGGTTATTGTTGATACAAAGATTATTGCTGATACAAAGATTATTGCTGATTCTTCCCTCTTCTACATCCTTTGGCCACCTGCCCCATTTTTGTTTGGCAAAGTCTTAGCATTTACAATATTATTTTCCTGATAGCTGGAATTAATGTTTAAAATGTGCGTTTTTCCAAAAAATGCAGCAAGAACCCACTCACTCAGAAGAGCTCAGGGTATTCTTCTAGGCCAGCTTCTTGATTTCCTTTTAAAGCAGTCTTTTATGTTTCTCAGCCATTTCATGAATTTTTATATTCTATACTGGTGTCTCTCTAGCATGAAGGTTGGTAAACCTTGCCAACATGCTTCAAGCCAGAAGACTTTAGAGCATCTTTAGCATCAAAAATAAAACTCTCTTCCTGTGGCTGTCTGAAGAAAGGTGTGAAAAGAGGACTTTCATGGTGTGATATTCAAGTGCTGCAGTGCCCAGAACAGAACTGCTGTCTCCAGGAGGGGAATTCACGAGGCTGAGTGGCACATAACCAGTGAAGCAGAGAGAGCTGGGTGCCTCGAAGTGGCATTAGCATCCTCCATCAGTCTGAGTGGGGAAATCAGAAAGAACTGAAGCTGTTCCTGAAATAACTGTCTACCTGCTACTGTGGTATTTATACCTGCTCTTTGATGTGCATAAGTTGGGGCCTTCTTCTCTTTAGAAGAGAGGGTGTGAGAAAAGATTTTATTAGTAAAGTTTATTTGAGTTCTTGGTCAGGAAATAAGAGACACATTTTCTACATCCTCTTCAACCTGAAAAGACTTGAATCTATATTGGCCCTTTCTCATTTTTGCTAAAACTTTCAGACAACAATAACTGAAAAAAGCATCCACTCGCAGCTATCCTTTTACCCCATGGAAAAGGTGGCTCCGAAGGCTGCACTTTGATAGTGTTGCAACTGTAAAGAGATTTCAAGAGATGGAAACTTGTGATAGCAGGAGACAAAAGCTGCCTTCAGGAGCTCTACTGTGTCCTGTGTTATCAACCAAGAGCAGACCTTCTTCAACATCTACATCCATTAGGGTATTTAGCCCAAAACCTGACGGCTCTCCGTTCTCAGTGGGTAGAACAGGCTGACTAAGCCACAAAATATGATACAGAGTGCACTGCTGGAATGAGGGTTTGTCTCAGGAGCTGCCATGGGCCTGAGCAGGAGCTGTTGCCTTGACTGACTGCAAGCTGGACACTTCCACAGAAGGAAGATGCTGCTGACAGCTGCTTGGAAGCATTGATTCTGACACAGGTGCCTGGTGGGGTCAGGATGAAGGAGGATCTGGGAGGTTCTCCCACATTTGCATCTCCCGTGGCCTTTGCTGGTTGCTCAGGCTTGCAAGGCTCCCATGTACAGGGCAACTCTTGTCCTCCTAAGGTATTGAGCTCCCTCTAAGCAAAGAACACAAGGCATATCCTGTGGCAAGAATATCTGACTGAAAAGCAGCAACCTGGGCAATACAGGGAAGCAGTGCTACACCACGCAGCCATACACTGGTCTGATTTTCACCAGCAGAAAGTTCACCATTGGAAGGTGAGTGTAGTTAATGACTCACTTCTGTAGTGCCCATGGCTTCTCAGCATCCTCTGCTTGACCTTCAAGGTTTGCACGAAGATCAAGGTTTGCATGACCGTACCTTCGAAACAGAGACATAAGACACAATTGCAATTGAAAAGGATTATAAACCTAAGTTTAGTTTACAGCATGCTGTATGGGCTCACTGACCCATTAATCAGAGTGACGTTTTTGATTTACTGGCCGTGTAGCATGACTTGATTTACAACATGCAGCTTTGGATACCAACCATGCCAAGGAACACAATCAGTGTGGAGTAGTTAGAAAGATCACATCACATCACATGACTAGGAAGTGGGTCTTCTATTTTTTTTTTTTCCACAAAGACCCATGGTGCAGGTGGGTCATCGAAGGACCCGAGTGCTCCCAGCTTCTTTGTGTTCATTCCTTTGTTGGAGGGTGAGGGAGATCAGGACCTTCTTTCCAGCCTGGAGATGAGTTTTTGCAACAGCAAATGCTTTGCCTTTTTCGTTGTTGTCTGAGTAGTGTCCTCGGGAGAAAATTCCAAATGGAGAGACAGCTCATGGCCATGCATTATACAATTCCCTGTTTTCACATTAGGACTTTAAAGCAGCCACGGAAATCCAAGGCTGACAGTTCAAAGTAACTCTCCTGTGTCTCTCTTGTTGCAAACACTGGAAGAGAGGCGTTGCTATGTGCTGGAGTGGGCCGTTGGACTGAATAAATAGATGCTTTTGGATGCAAAGTTCATACAATGGCATTTGAGGATGCTGTTCAGTGGTTAATTCTGTGAATAATAAGGCATCACTGAAAGCATTCCAAAGTCTACATAATAACTCGGGATTTGGGCTTGGAGAGAGACTTGCAGCAATAATACATGTCAGCACTGTTTTGGGGAGGCTGGCAGAGGAGGAGTGCCAACTGATCAGCTTTGGTTTTGTTTTTGCACTGTTTATCTTGTTTGTTTGGGTTGTCAGGCTGAAGTTCAAGGATCAATCAGCAAGCCATAATGGACATATTTTCATTATGGCACAAGGAGCCTCAAGTGTCCTTCACTCATGTATTATTCACACAGATGGATGAATAAAGAAGCTATCTACTAGAGCACACAAATCCCAGGATATCTGCACAACTTAAAACTACACTGAGGCCCAGGCAAAGCCTCCACTCTCCTGCTGCAAAGGCAAGAGTAAAATTTTGGATTATTGCAGGAGTGCTATCACTTGCCGTGTTTCTTTTAACTCAAGCACTGGTAGATGCTGGAGACAGAGGTGCCAAATGTCTGTTTGCTGAGAGGCCTTTTAAGTATCTTCAGGATGGACATTAGGATGCTTTCCATCTCTAAAGAGGGGACATTTTCTCACTGTGAGGACTGAGCAGCAACCACTGGAAGACAGAAGATGTTTATATTTGTCTGCCACAGAAAAGAAATACAGATGGTATTCTAAAACCACGTGTGTGTGTAACAGTGGTAGAGACTAATGCTCTATGAGGAACCCAGATATAATTATTCCAGGTTATTCCCATATTTTCAAAATATTAGGAGAAGTGTTTCTCCGTTTTTGTTTCATCTGTGCATTAAGTGTTTATTCTACCTGGGAACTCTATATTTGCATTCATTGAAAGTCAGCTGGGAATGGTTTATACATATTTTACAGGATTTCTCATATAAAACCTTGAAGACAAAGTCTCTGCAATGCTTTCTAAAAAGCCCATAAGGTTGGGATTATAGACTGCATTTTATGGGAAATGTTGGCTAGTGTGCAACTGGCAAAACAGGGAGTATATAGCAACAGCCCCAGTGCTTCCTTGGAGAGCCGTATCCTGGCCCTGCCTCTGCCATAGATGCAAAGTGTGAATGTTTTTCAGTCGAGCTTTTCCCTGTTCATGTGCTCTTTATTTTCTAGATAGCTGAACTGTGGGTCAGAGCCAGCATGCTAAGAGCTGAAACTTTGGTCAGGGGGAGATTTTTTTTTTCAGGCTACGCATGTAAATTGCTGTTTAATACCAACTGCTCAAAGATCTGACTCTGGGTTTCTCAATGTGAGGACTTGAAATTTGCAAATGTCCCTTGGTGTCTTGTCTTGTGGCCTTTCCTCCCACCTGTGAAATGGGAAAATGCTCCCCTTGTAAAAAAAGGTGCTTTGTGTGAAGAAATGAATGTGATAATGATGGATCCATACAAACATCTCGGTGGTCAGAGCAGGGCTTAAGCATTGCATTGTGTGTCAGGGGCTGAGCTCTGGGCAGCAGGAAGAGAACAACATGTTGACTTGCTGTTCATAAGCTGAGCACATTCCAGTGCGTGCCGTGAAGCAGGTGAGTGTCCTAAGGTGAAAAAAACCCATAAAATTTCGTGATTAAATACTAAGACAACAAAGGTAAATAGGAGAGGTAAAATGCAGCCTGCACAGGGCTACCTTTTCTCTATTATCTGCTGCATCTTTCCCACAATGCTGTTGTGTGTTCTGTAGCTGTGCCCCCTAAGGGCAGAAACAGGCACTTGAGGAAGTGAAGTGTGTCCTGAAGTTAGTTTATGGGTTTATTTACTTTGTGTTGACTTCATCTGGGTCCTTATGGCTACAAAGACTGGCACATGGCTGTATATTGGTCTTGTGGGTTTTTTTGGACTATCTACATCTGAAGTGTTTTTCCCCTAAAACTGTTCAGAAGGGTTTGTTTGGTGGGTTTTATTTGTTTGTTTCTTTTTTTTTCTAAATTTTGTTTAAAAACACTTTATATTTCTTCACCTTGGTGAATTTTGCTAGTCTTTCATTTTCCCAGTCACCCTGATGGCACAAGACTTCATTCTTCTGGATTATTGTTTCCTTTGTATTTCAAGCAAGACTCTTGATTCTGCAAATAAGGATATTATAAAGGGGAAGGAGCTCATGGTTTCCATCTGTTGTAAACATCTCACTAAAACTGCTGCCCTATAAAGCTGCACCATGCTACAATTTTCTCTGAAACACTGCTTAATAGAGGAGAAGGAAACGAGCTGCTTTTACAGTGTCTTTAGCAAAAGTTAAAAAAAAAAAAAGACATTGTTGCAGCCAGTTAGAAATATTTGTCCCTGAACAGGGATGGGGTGGAAGAGCCCACAGGGCCCTTTGCCCTGCCCTTACAGACTGCTGTCGTTTTGAAATGATGCTCTACAGTACATGCTGACACAGTTTGACTAGTTTAGAAATTACAAGTTTTCTTTCTGCTTTTAGTGTATTTTTAAAATGTTACTACGGTATTCAGAGTAGTGAATACTACTACTAATAACAAAGGAGCACTTTAAGAATGTGTTTCAATTTGTTCTAGGAAAGGAACAAGCTGGCTGTAAACAATCATGGCCCATGGGTAATCAGAGGGATGAGAATTTCAGTAATCCTTGACATCACCAGCAGATCAGGACGTGTCACTACCAGTGCCTGACCTATCAGACACACGATGGAATCCCAGGTGCCATTCTGAAATCAACATCTTTTCAGAAAGATGCTGGAAAAAGATATCTGAAGAGTCTCTTCACGGGGTGTCCACTTCACTAGAAACGGGTGAACTCTGATTGGTGCCAGACCAGTTCAAGGGCAGACTGGACTGTCTAGGCAACCCACACTTAAACTGGGCTTTCCTAACATGACTCTAATAATAATCCAGAAGAAGAACAGTAATCAAGGCAGCTAAGAAAATACAAGACCTAAACCTTGTTCCAACTTTCTCTCTGTTGCCTGTGGTGACAAAGCATATAGGTTGATGCATTCATCACTACTTCTAAGTGTGCATCCAAATGAGTTTGATAATCTAAACTAGTATTCCTCAAACATTTTGCAAGCCTAATATGCTTTCCACTGCAGCTGTGTTCTTGAGATAACCTTATAGTTTACACCTGTAACTTTTAGTTGTTTGCAGCTGCTCAGTTCCTCTAGCGAGGTGGGATTGGGAAGAGAATTACAAAAAAAAAAAAGAAAACCAACATGCATATATTTTTGTGACATCTCAGAAGTTTTTCTTGAAATGTTTCTAATCTTCTATGATGCCCTTTTAACATATTTTTGTGAAGGCTTTCAGAACTGCAAATCAGTTCCTCACTTTGCAGACACATGGCGCCTGCATTGCTTGGTGGGTCCTAGCCTTGGGTGTTCGTTTTCATTCTTCCTGAAACCTGCTCTTGTGTCCTTTCTGCATTCCCTGGCACAGCAGAGCATAAAGCATCTGTCTCTTACAGCCCAGGAACAAAGACAGATTTACTAAGATAAGAGATATAATTCAAAAGTTAATTTTTTTTTTTCAAAGCTTTTCTGGCTCCAGTAGAAATATTTCCAGGAAAAGACTACAACAGTTTTTCTCAGGCTACCTCTGGCATATGTGAGCAAGACCAGCTAGATTGTTAATAACACACTGATGTTTTAGCTGTTGCTAAGTAGTGCTTATCCTAGGTCAAGGACTTTTCACTGTCTCATGCTCTGCCAGTGAGGAGCTGCAAAAGAAGGTGGGAAGGAGCATGGCCAGGACAGGTGACCTGAACTGACAAAAGAGATATTCCATACCACAGAACATCATGTCCAGTATACAAATTGGGAGAGCTACCTGGAAGGGGTTTGATCATTGTTTGGGGCCAGGCTGGGCATTGGTCAGTGGGTGCAGAGCAATTGTATTGTGCATTACTTGTTTTACTTCTGTTACTCTCTTTCTCCTTATCATTACAATTATTATAGTTATTATATTTTGTTTCAGTTATTAAATTGTTCTCATCACAACCCACAGAGTTTACCTTTTCTTTCAGATTCTCCTCTCCACCAGAGGGAAGGGTATGGAGGGAATGACAAGAGGCTGCTTGGTACTTAATTGCCAGATGGGATTAAAACACAACAATTGTTTTCAGTTATTTCCTTTTGAAAGCTTTCTCAACAACAGTATTCACAGAGGTGTTCATCTTCCTCCAGATTGCCTAGAACCAAATCAGACACTACTTTGTTGTTTAAGAATCATTACTTTAATTTCTACCTCACTTAAAACACATATTTGCTCTCCAGTGGATCGAACTTTAACAACAGAGCTTGAAGTAGAAGAGCAGCGTGAAAGTAAAGCCATGCCAATTTTGTGGAATCATCTTTTTTTGTTCACGAAGATGTTTTGTGTTCAATGAAAGGCAGCTTTATTATATTCTCTCTTATAAGCTAGATGTAGCTGAAATGCAGCTCCCTCTTTGGGGAGGTCAGTACTGCAGATCACTAAGCAGTGCCAAATTAAGACAAAGCACTGGTCTTCACTAGGAAACCTACAGGTGGATGTCAACCAGTGTTAAAGAGTTTGAAGCACTAGGGCAGTCTTGAGGTCTAGGCAGTCTTTTTTCTGTCTCTCTCTTGACCTTTTTTCCAGTCAGGAGACTCATGCTGCAAGCTGACCTAACCCTTGGAAATGTATTCTGAGTGATGAAAGCTCCAGGTCCTTTCCCATAGCCTGGCTTAATTACCCTCGCCCATTTCTCTCCAGTTCTTCATTTGCATCGGTAAGCCCTGTGCCTAGCAAGAGTTGTTGCTCTGAGCTGATTTGAGGTGAATTTCCTTAATTTTGTGTCTGATATCCATGGGAGTTGAGCAGAGGTATCACTAGGAGCTATGGACGGGATCATGGATGGTGTAGGCTGGACTGGACTTCAGGAGTTCTTTAGTGCAACCTACTTCTCAAAGCATGGTCAACAGTGATTTCATATCAGACACAATTCTGCTTGTTCTTGATTTTTTTCCCCCCCTCACTGATTATTTTTCAAAAGGAATCTTTTGCTAAGGTCAAGACTGGTCATCTCCCCTGCATAAACGTGGACAAGCACGTGGGTCAGCAAAAATTGCCATTCAACAGCTATTTCCATTGCATGGGTTGGTTTTCCTACCTGTGACCTGCTGGAGCAGCTGACTTCTAAAGCAAAATGTTTACATTAGAGTTGTAAGAAACATCTCAAACTGGCCACAAAGAACTGAGACAACCATGATAACTACATGCTTTTGAAAGTTTTGCACATCTCTACAGTAAAACTCCTGTCCTCCGAGTTACTAGAGGAAAAATGCTTCAGGCTGTGTCAGGTCTTTAATTTGTTTTACTTCCATACAGAGTGTTCAGAGGTGGATGGTAAATGGAGGGAAAACTGTGTTTTACCAGGTAAAGGTGTAGGTGGTACCTGTTTCAAGAACAGCTGATCTAATTCTGGACCCCTAAGGCTTTACAAATAATACATCTGAAGTGGAGGATTCTTGTACATCTGGTCAGGAGAAGCAGCTTTGATTGTACAGAGTCATGAGCAGTGCCCAGTAAAAAAAGAAATTTTGAAGCATTATGTGGTTTATAGCAAGGAATCTATTTCTTATCATAACTCTTAGACATCTATGTAATGAGGTCATGTCCAAATATATGACCCTAACAATTCTGCAAATATCTGACAAAATCCTTTGCACAATTCTATATTCCATTCAGTAGAAAGCATGCCTGGTTTGATTAACTTAAGAGGCAAGCAGTGTTATATCTGGGACTCTTGTGCTAGCCTGTATTAGAGATTTTTCATTATAGGTAGTAGATAATTTTAAAAATAGGTATACTAAGCAAAAGAAAAGAGTTATCTCTCTCCCTCTTCCCTGTAACTTTTTCAGAGAGCACAATTACATCCCTAACTGTGCAATTCCTTGTACCAAATCATCACCAGGAGAGTTGTTTCCTAAGGATGTTGCTCTTAGAGCAAAAAAGAATGCAAGAGACTCCATGTAAGACAATTCCCCACTTTTTGATCCATCATCTTTGACAAACAAAACCTCCCAACACTCAATTTACCCTTTTCTCACCACATCTGCTGAGGTTCAAAGATTAAAGTGATTAAAATGAAGATGCTTAATCTTTTTTTTTCACTCAGAGATGGCTCCATTTCAAAGGCTCATGGTATCTTGTCGGGTTTTCAGTGGCATTGATCACCTACACAATTGTATCTGAGGACAAACACAACGATTTTGTGAGTAGTGAGTAAATCCTCTCTGAAGCTGAGTGCAGCTGTTGGTGCTGATTTTCTGCCTCTGAGTTGACCTTGCTGTGCAGAACATATCTTCTGGGTTTGCTTTTAGCTGACGTCCTCTCATGATAGCCAGGTCCTTTCTACTTCTGAAAAGATATCTTGCAAAACAGCACTCTTGCAGGAAAGCCATGGTAGTTTTACAGCAGTTTTTCTAAACTAAGGTGCTTTGGGCAAAGCCACATAGGTATGAGTTCCCACTGTAGTCCCAGGTAGGCACAGTATCTCTTCTAACTCCAGTGACTTATTGCATTAGCATGCGTGTGTGCTACTGTATTGGTTTGAAAACAAACCAGTGGGAGATCACAAGTCAGGATTAAAATTAATAGAAAAAAAAATTAGAAATAAGTGAAATAATATAAGGAAAAGCACTGACAAAGTCAGATACAACCTGACACCCTGTTAGGGTGGTGGTAGCAGTCCAAATGAAGTAGTTCAGTTGAAGCAATGATCTTGTGGAAGGTCTAGTCTCCAGCTGAAGCTCCAGTGGTAGCTCTTGTCCTCTGGTAACCCAGTAGACAGGGGCTAAGTTAGGCAGTTCTAAGGGCAGGTTATATCCAGGTGGGAATGCTTGGCTCCTCCCTCCTGGGTGGAGCATCTCACAATAGGATGAGATAAGTCCATGAGTCATGTGGTGGTTTCTTGATGGCCCATTGTCTGTTATCAGGGGTGGGTCATTAGCAGGCGATAACAGCTCATGGCCCACAGCTGGTGGTAATAGAATACTTAAATACATCTATATTGTAACCTAGGACAGACACCAAGAGATTTTAGTAAGTAACCCTTCAGGATGCATACATAAATACTAATTAATCTTTCTCTACATCTGTGATTTGTATCTGTTTTTATGCTAGTACCTGGCCATGCTTTGCTGCCAGTCCTTTTTCCTGGGCGCCCTTCGGCAGCTCAAATATCTCTTGTTCTGCCATCTTTGGCCATTTGAGAACTCTCTTCATTTTCTGCTTGTCACACAACCACCTCACCCCTTCCCATAACAGCCCTTCACTGGTTTTCCGTGAGGAACTCTGCAGGTCCTTTTGTTGGTACCTAACCTTCTCTGCTTTGGAATATCCCTAGGGTCACTGCTCACATGTTCATCCTCCCTGGTGTGCTGCCTGAAGGACAGGCCACAAGCCCACTTCTCTCAGGTGTTCCCAAAGAAGTCCCTCCAGCAGGTTCCAAACCTTCTCTAAGAAAACTCCAGATCATCCCTGCCCAGTTAGAGCTGCACAACACATCCTGCATGGGCACTGCTCTCAGTTGTTCTCCTTCATTTGAAGCTATGTGCAATGCTACTGAGGTCTTATTTTTCATCACTGATGCTTTGCAGAATAATTGAGGGAATAAGGGTGAAGGAAGCAGAAGGGTCTTGCTGTCAGACCAGTTAGTCCTGGAGTCAGGGAGATGAGAGCAGTGCTGGGGAGATGAGGTGGATTTCTTGCTTACCAATCTGAAAAACCAGAAGTTCAGGGAAAGTGGAGAAAACCAAAAGCAAGAAGGAGTAGGGGCAGCCCTGGCTAACTTGCTGGGTACGTCCTGGGCTCTTGTGCTCTACCCAACTGAGCTGAACAAAGCTAAGAGTAAAGGTGTGACTCGTTACCATCATATGCATCAAACACACGTACAGTGTCTTTGTACAATAAATTCGTGAGAGAAAAGGCATTGCTTCCTTTTCTCTTTTCACAATAGCATATGGTTAGCCCTATTAAAAATAACCATTTATATACATATATATATATATGTCGTGATCCAGGGGGTGTTCTGGTGGGATGCTATGACCTCCCGAACCGACTCCAACAGAAAGTCTCTCAGCAGCCTCTGCATTCACACAGACACACACACACGCACCAGATAGCTTCTCGACAGGTCGACAGCAAGGAGGCAAGGAAGGGTCTTTGTGTGGAATTCCACAGCACAGGTTTATTTGTGCCCCATACGTGAAGGGGACCGGGAACCAAAGACATTGGAAGATGAAGATTTTTCGCTTTATATATGGGGGGGGGTGGGGCGGGAAAANTAACAGAACAGGGCATCCTGGGGGAGGCTTTTTTAGTCACTTTAACCTGGGGTGCTCTCTCGGGGTCTGTCTCTTTCACTGGCTCCCACATATATACACACATATATATATATGTGTATATATATGTATATATATGTATATAGATATAAAACTCTTCAGGAGGAAACTTCCCGCTCAAATTCACAATCCTGCAATGGCTGGAGAAAGATATGGAGTGTTTCAACTGCTTTGCTAGCAAGTGACTTTCTTTGTTAGCTGGTTTAATAAGACTGACAAACAACAAGATTTTATGCAACTTCCATTCTGAAAAATGCATGGGGAAAAGTGTCAGTGGCTGATGTGTTGTGGAAAATGTATTCATCTTCTTCCCAAGCCTTGAGCTGCCAGTTTTTTTCACACAGAGCTTTCAAGAACAGATTTGATTAAGTTATCCAAAAAGATCAAATCGCTTTATTAGTTGCTTTTCCATGAACTTTAGTGAAGTCCCCCTGCTAAGGAATAAACACAAATAATCAAACTGCTTTTTGAAAGGCATGGATGACAAGGGCCAAATGAATGATGTTGGACTACAAAAGTAAATGCTAAGTATGAAAAGATGCAATTTATCACACACATTGTAACCAGCCTCCTTGGATAGGCCCTCTTCAGCTTTCATTCTGAAGAGTTTTATTCTAACCAGTCATGGTCATTTTTCTACATTTAATGTATTTTTTTTTCTTTTTTTTTGTCCCTCCTTTTTTTCCCCTGAGAACAGAACAGCCGAAAAGCACATTTATTTCATATTTAAAGTTTTTCATGTTCTTGCTGGTGGGAATCTGCTTAAAGTGAACTGAAAATTTCTGTAAAAGTTCAGGTTCAGGACTTCATCAGGTTTAGGTACCCCCCCCCCGATGAACAGCTCATAAAGCAGTCTGGCTTTTGAGCACGTTGTACACATATTACCTTAGCTGCAATTATATTCCTCCAAATAGGAGCCTTCATCTCCTCTTCTCGTGGATTGATTTCTGGATGTTTAACAGTATTCCACAGTATATAGTAAAGGGAAGCAGGAACAGCCTTTTTGGGCAGGCTGTTTGTGCAGAGACACTCTGCTTTCTGTTTGCCGAACAGAGATTATAGCAAAGTACCCTTGCAAAGGGATAGGGGCAGCCCCAAAGGTCAAATAATATTTTAGTCTGAGGATCTCTAGAGCAATATTACCTCTGCCTGATGTCAGTGATAAGAGAGACATGTGCAGGCAGAACCCTCTTCCTCTGAAGACGTTTGAGGACACCTGTCTCTGATACACATCCTTCTCTGTGCTCCAGGTAGGGAACTCTGGCATCTGCTTGGAGGGCTAGTTCAAGCACCTACAACTCAGATGGGAAAGGGTTCATCCCACTGCTTTTGTGTTTCTGTATTTAATAGCCAAGAGCAGTAGGAATGAAGGAGCTGAGTCATATCCTGGCAACTTGAACTCTGCTTCTACCTGGCAGGCTGTCTTGTTATTTTGAAGCAGGTCTGATTCTCCTGGAAGCGTTTATATGGCACCAGTCATTACGCAGTTCTGCAATTGAAGGCTCACAGAAAGCACTGTGATATTTCAAACACTGTGGGGGATTTCAACTCACGTCAAATATAAAATATGCAACTATTTAAACAAGCTGATGGTTTCTCAATTAAATATGTGACCAATCTTTGTAAACCATGTGTTCTACAGCTCTGTGCTTTGATTTAATTTCTGTGCCTCATTAAGGATTTCAGACTTCACTTCTAATAAAAGTTGTTTGTTATTCTTTGAAATTATGTAGGAAAATATTAAGCTCTTGATGAGGAATTAGGAAAGAAAATAAACCATTTTCTTGTTTTCCTAGTTTGAATAGATATTTAATTAAAGTGACATGCCTTGGGCAAAACCTAATTAATACATCATCTCTCTGTAACTAAAATTAATGTAAGACTTATGACTGCTTAGCTGCAGGAGGGACTGAAAATTTCTCTTCTGTCTTCTTACTCATTTTTCATCTGACCATCCATCATTATTTTCTCATTGGAAGAGAGAAGCTTTTTTGCTGATCATTGATTTTTAATGTGTACTGATGGATGATTCCCTGTTAGCTCCACCAACTTCTGTGTTTTGATCATTTCCATGATGACTTTTAGCCTCAGGAAATGCTGTGGTAAGGCTTTGCAGTGGAGGTAGCAAGGGCCCAGTTCAGCCAATGCTTCCCCAGACTAATGGTTTTCCTTGTTGAAGGCACATCCATGGGTGTGCTGACTGGTGTGTGGGAGGTGGTGCCTCCTGCCCTCTGCAAGATAGGATACATTTACTTTCTGCTGGTGTGCGTCCTTGGATTAGGGAGCTTCCTGAGGAGCGTAGAGCACAAAGCTGCTGGGAACTGCAGGGTCTCTTGGTGAGTTCATGGACATTGCCAGGAGAGGTATTGTGCCCTCTCCCTGGGATGGGCTTGTTATGAGCTGAGAGGGCAGAGAGAAGTGTTGATTCATCTGGCAAACACAGTGGCTGTCTCGTTGTGAGGCGAATGAACATGGGCTTCTTTGCCCCACCAAGCACCAGCCCTTGTCTCTTTGTTGCCTTGTCTCTTAGTTGCACGGGAAGCAGCAGCACCTGGGTAGTAAATAGATGACAGAAGGTCGCACCACTCTGTGCGAGGTGATGCAGTAACTATTAACACAAACACACAGGACACTGTGGTGTTGTGGATGGACCCTTTTTACTGTGTGATAGACCTAGTCTAGACTTCCTCTTCGTTGCAGACCTTCTTGAAAGCCACAATTTTGAGAGCTTCACCACCAATGTGCCTGTCTCTCTCTTCTCCATCCTCTTCCTATTCCTCCTAACTCCTGTCCATTGTTACCATTGATATGACCAGCCTTTCTGTCTTTCTTCTCTTATTTCTCTGTGGGGTGGACTCATCTGTTTACAATGGTGAGAGCACTTTCCAGTCTCAGGTCCTTTGTTGTGATCTACCTGCTGCCAGCATGCCTGTGTGTGTCAAAACCCATTTACTTATTGAAATGAGAAATGTTGTTTTCCACAGCACTGCTGCACTGTCATTCAGATGCTTTGTTTCACCTTGTTTCGCCTTCTTGAAGTGGTCTGTAAATTCCTCAGGCTGAAGATCTTTTCCATCTGATTTAATTTTATAGGTCACAGAGAAACGGGCTGATGGCACTGACACAAGTCCAAGGCCTGCCAGAATGAGGCTATCCCCACGCAGTGGCCAGGTGCTGGTGGTGAATAGTTGAGCTGGATTCATGGTATGCTGGTACTCTGTAGGGATCCTGCATAACTGCGTGCCAGTAATGCCATGGCAGGAAGTCTTTGAGTGTGATGGTCTGAGTAGGAAGATGAGAAAAGTGGTACATAAATGAGAGAAAGATGTAGAAGCTGACTTGTCCTGCACTATGAAGGGCTCATGCTTGACAGTGAATGGCAGTGAGTGGATGGGACGATAGCCCCTGCCGCTGTCCATGAGGAGGGCTCTTGGTTTCAACATGATGGCAGGAATGTGGGAAAAAATCCTAAGAGTCTTTTTCCCTGCCCTGTACCTCATGGGATGACAGAAAAATTGAATTTCTCTGGACTTCTTTTGATATTCTCCATGTAGGTGCCTTATTCTTTTTGTGCATGAAAAGAACTGTTGTGGAGATCAGCTCTGGAAATTTGCTGCATTAGGGTCAATGGCTGTGCAGAAAATTTTCTCACCTCTCATCCTGCACTTCTGCCTGTAACTCCTATTCCTTCTCCATGGGAGGCTTTATGAAAGGGGAATGTCTATTCTCTAGTGCACATTTCCACAAACTGCTCCAAAAACCTCTGTTCACAAGGAAGAGGCTCACCAGGCTGAGACCCTCAGCTTTCACAGCAAAAGGAAAAGGAAGGGAGGAGAGAGGCATGCCTGAGAACATGGGAAATTGGAGAGACATCTGGTGACAGAAACAAAGGAGTGTCAGAAAGGAGGGGAAGAGGGTGAGGGAAAGAAGAACTTAGAATCCAAAAAAAAACCAGAAAGTGGGGATGTAAGAAATAAACTTAAACATGCTATTGTAGCTTTTCTTATTATCATATTTCTATTTCATGCTGACAACAGTTCTTGGTGGTGAATTTGTTAGATCATTTCCAGACAATACCTCCTAATCTGTTGCAGGAGTTTTTATGAAAGCTTGTTCTATTTCTACTTCTCTAGAGACTGCAGCTCACTTCAGTGGAGGTCTGAATTGCCCTCTAAAGAACCTCATGCCTTTCCATTAGCCTCCTAACTGAGAAGACTTAGGCTTGCTGGAATGAATTTGCACCTTGCACTCTCACTAAAATGAGGAAAATAAGATTGAAGTTGGTAAATCTTGTGACTTAGGATTTAGGATGTTTTACAACGTGGAATCCAGTTCAACTGTAACATTTGATGCTGGAATGAAGCATCACTGATGAGTTGTTCTTAAAGCATCAGGTGTTGTGGCACTACTGCCTCGTTTTCTCTGTTTCTGCTTCTTTTCGGTCGGACTTTCCACTAAAGAGATGGGACTATCACGGTTATACACGATTTATTACTTAAAATAACAAACAAGGCATCAGTCTCAGAGTTCGTGGAGCTTAGTAACAAATCGCCATAATGGCAGATAGTCACGAGTTTCAGGGTTACACAGCAATTTATAACTTTCTGGTCCAATAAGCAATTAACACGAAACTTTGTTTTGACTTGATAACCTATCACCTCTGGTCACTTTTACTGCAGTGCGTCAATTTTCTACCAATTACCTGCTAAGTCACGTACACCCATATACTTCTATTGTAACATCTAAATTCTTAGCTTAAACTACAAAAGCACACCACTATACTTTAAAACCCTCCACCAATTCACTCAACACACTTTCTTATTTATAGCTACAAAAACATAGGTTTGTAATTCTTTTGCTTAGAATCCCTGTCCTGTCATCACATCAGTCCGAATTCTCTAAGGGTTAAGGTCAAATCCGTCATTGCCTGTGGAAGTTTTAACCCCTCGGTTTCCTACATCAGGTTGGGTGTTTTGGGCAGTTTTATTCACTGGATACTGTAAAGTATCATTATATTCTCCAGAAAGTTGTGTAGTTTGCAATTTAATCTAGCTTTGCTGCCCTGTAGGGCAACTGGCTCACTTTGTGCCATGTGGGACTTTGGAAAGTTTAATATTAATTTCACATTTCCTTCCTGGCTCCCATGACAGTCAAAGCAGGGCACTTTTGTGCTCTGGCTTCGGTGGCATGCCAACTTTTTTTGGGTGAAATTTTATATATGTTTAACATTTCTTAGTTCCTGGATCCCAGAATGGGTGTGAAACATTCAGCATATGGAGAAACAGAATTATTAACACAGCAAAAGTGAGAGAGAGGCTTGTTAGTCTTTGAAGCTTGTGGGATTAGGCAATGGGTGAAGGGAATACTGATCAGCTCCGGGGTTGGGTTTCTGCAATCCAGAAGGCTATAGACATAAGGATGGGGTTGCAGGCCTGACAATTGTCTTTGCTGCTGCTCTCATCCTTCTAGGATCACAGATGTGCTATCTGAACTAAGAGGTACTTCACACCCATGGTAACACACAGATCTGGCTTCAGGAAGTGCTAATGCAGAGCCTGACTATTTCTTCCTACATGTGTGACCAGGCAGCAGACTAGAAATGGTCTGAGAGAGCCAGTGGCAGCGAGATGGAGAAGAGATGGTGAGACAACGTGTGAAATGTGAGTGGGAGCATGTGGAGAGCTAGAGCAGGGAGAGGAAGAAAATTCAGTATCCCATGGTGGAGGGATTTTCCTAGGCCTGTATGCAGACAGACAAGGTAGGAATTTGGCTTTCCACAAGCAGAGCTATATGGCACTGTACTGCAGGGCTGAGCTCCTTGTGGGTATGGCTTTGTGAATCTGCCTTCAACACAGCCCTCGGGTTTATTTATCAGCCTTTGGCAGGAAAAGCAGGACACTGAATAAGCCTTTTTTGCCAAAGATAATATACAAGTTGCTTTTATCATCATTCATAACTGTATTTCCAATACAGGAACAAACCTCTCCTCTTCCTGTCCCACCCCACAGCATGGACACTTATGTCTCAGTTTGCAGCATCTCGAGCTGTGTTCCTGTATACAGCTGGCAGTAAGTAACGTGGCCAGGCAGAGGGGAACATTCAGCTGGGGAAACATTCAGCTACTTAATGACAAGTAAAGACTAGAGTTGGCTGGACAGCTCTGTGTAAGTGTCTTGGGGTGACTCTATCATGTGTATCCCCTATCATGCTCTATGCCCAAAAAGTAATATTGTGCCTTTTCTGTGCCTTTAAGCTGAGCTTGAGAAAAAAAACCAAAACAGACGAACTTTCCAAAGCAGCTTCTCAAGGACACAGAGATTACACTCCTCAGGGTTGTCTGGCTGTGGATGTCATGGACGGAGCACCCTGCTTGCTTTTCCTTCAGCCAGCTGGTTTTTTTTTCTCTCTTGGCATGAGANTCTTCCCAGGTTTCTCTCTATAGCGAGGGTTTTAATTCATTATTTAGCATCATTATCCTTTTCCTGTGTGTTTGTTAAAATAAATAGTTTTTATCTCTTTCACTTTCCTTGGAGGAAAAATTTCCTTTTTTCCCGAACCCTGTGGGGGGGAAGGGTGGTTGTAACCTGGTTTTCTCTCAGGGGCTATATTACTAGATTTTGGCCAAACAGGCACAGTAAGGCAGTTGCATTATACCAGTTTTCTAAGTCTCCTCCATAATCTATGGCAGGGATAAGCAGTTTTAGAGAGAAGACATCCCACCTCGGGATGTCTCGGGATATGAGACCCTGCTGTCTAGATAAATGTAGATGGTTGGTGTAGACTGAACCCCTACTTTCTAGATGGATAAAGATGTCGGGACATGGTTTACTGGTGGACTTGGCAGTGTTAGGTTAACTTGATGTTCTTAAAGGTCTTTTCCAATCTAAATGATTCTATGATTCTATGAATCCTGCTGGCTACAGTGTGGTGGAAATCTTTCCAATGTCTTAGTCATTCAAGGTGCTGCCTGATCACAGGGGACAGGAACATGTGGTCCATTAGATTCAAATGCATAAACGTGAATTCCCCAGTAAAATGAAATAAAGGTGAGCTTGTCTAAGTTTTGAAGATCTTTTTCCCTGTTTCCCAGCCTTGTCTGCGTTGCAGAGACAGGCATGGTGCTAGGACTGAATTCTGCGAAATCAAGTGGTTCCCAGTCCCAGGTATCTAGGTGATCACCAAGCCATGGCCTTTGGTACTATCAGAGAAACGAGCACTTGGATGACAGCATCCAACATGTTGTTACACATCCACACAAAGAGGAAGCTTTCAAGATCCTTTTGGAATATGAG
This sequence comes from Rhagologus leucostigma, assembly GCA_013397725.1. Taxonomy (NCBI): domain Eukaryota; kingdom Metazoa; phylum Chordata; class Aves; order Passeriformes; genus Rhagologus; species Rhagologus leucostigma. The sequence goes on along the minus strand of VZTD01005474.1, from coordinate 2,407,379 downwards.
TCATCCAGTGCCTTTTCTGTTCAGGCTGTCATCAGTCACAGTTTAATGGAGTACCACAAACTTTGCTATGAAGACGAATGGGCACCGGTGCTTGTTTGTGCTTATAGGTGTGCAAAGATGGTCCCTTCCTTCCTCTCCCAGCTGACTTCCATCTTCTCTGGAAAATCAGTGATATGAAAGTAAAAAAGGTCATTTGCAAAGGCATGAGACAAACACAACTAAAGGCAGTTCAAGCAGTTTTTAAGGCATTCGGTTTATATTCCACCCCCATACATTCATAACTCAGCCTGCACTCAGATGGGAAAGGTAGTGTCTGGCACCAGTGCCCTTAAACACTAGGAAAAAAATCCAACTATCCCAAACAGACAGTGCCAGAAGTGGGGGGCTGTAACAGCAGTGGTCCCTTGTTTATGATATTATATTATTTCATAGACAACCTAATCTTTTTTGTTTATAGCAAAGGTACCACTGGTCAGGCAGGCTTTAGCTTTTTCCTGACCCCAGGTCTGAGCTACCTGTAGAAATGACTATGGCAGGTAACTGTTTATTTTGGAAGCATTTCTGCTACACCATTCTAGACTAATATTCTGGAGGAACAAATCACAGTGTGATTTGATCTGCAAACAGATATTTAGCAGAATTACTGTGTTCTGTACCCACACAGAGCAATTCCTCCACTCATTATGAGAGACATCGTGTTCAAGGCTGAGCCACAACAGAGTGGGCTGTGTTTCCATGGGCTGAAATGTCAGGATAAAGATCTTATTCTGCTTTTGCACTGTTGAGAAGGAGAAAAGTGATACAAAGCCTTCTTACTGTCAAACATAAGTTTGGCAATTACTGCCGCACAAATGCGTACTCCTAGGATTGCCCACCTCTAGGGGTGGTGGTTTCATACCTTTCCAGAGAAACTTGCACTGACGTAACACCCGGCTAAAAGTTACACATCTGAGCACCTGGCATTTTTGTCTTCACCTGCATGGTGTGATCCTGAGAATATTTCCCAGATGGAGAGCTGTGCATGGCTGGAAACAGCGATGTGGCTGTACACAGTCACGAGCATGGGGCATGTTCTCCGTGGTTATTGGCAGCCTGATGTTGGTTTTCATCACTGATATTTTAGTTTTTTTCAAATGAAAAACATCTTTTGATGATGACTCTTTGTTCCTCAGATTGTATCTGTATTCCTGCAGAACTCCCAATAGGGAAATACTTTCCTGGCTAAGTGTAGGGAATGTCAGTAATTACTTTCTTTCAACTTACCACAGTTCTCAGGATTAAGATTAATAAAACACTGACTCTCAGCAAACAAGCTTAAATAAAGGATGGGTACTTCAAGTTCAGTCTGCTATATTGATTGGATAGCTCCATTTATTTCTCCCTGCTCACTGAAATAGTTTGAAGCTGTTGCTTAGCATAGGCAACTAATGACAGCTGTACTTGAGACCAAGTGGCTTTGACTCACATGCTATTGAGAATAAATTTAAAGTATTGTTATCTAGACATCACAGAAGTGATTAAAATCTAGAATGTAAGCCCTGAGTAATACAGGCAGATAGCTGCTGAACACGGAGCAAGGTAGGAGGGCTGCCTCTCTAATGAAGCACATTAGACTGTGTTTCAGCCTCGCCCCGTGCCACCATAGGCTGGAGCGAGGCACCTGGAAGCAGGAGGCACATGCGAATGAGAGGACTGCTAAAATCATCAGAAGTGAGAAACAAGTACTTGTGCCCAGGTAGACATGTCAGAGCCTCTGACTGGATGAAAGAAACGCATTCTGCAAAGCTATTAAGAGCTTGTAAGGGGCAAATGAGAAGGACAGGACAGCAGAGAAGATGACTCAGCAATATGCAGTGTTAGAAATAGCACAAGGATCTGACCTCCCCTGAAGTGACACTTTTTTATTGGCACAAACAGATTCTACGTGGTTGTTTGTCCTACTGTATAATCAGCAGTAACTGTAAATGCATTTTTAACACTGTAGCTACTTCTGTTTTGGGGTTTGGGAAGAAACTGGAGTTGTTCCTCTGCTTCTCTGGCCTTTTTCGACCTTCACACTTTAATTTAAAGCGTTTGTTTACTTTGCAAATTTCAGTGGCATTCACATTCAGAAGACATCAAGTGCACACCGTGCAAGATTTATATTACGTGTTTTCTATTATCTCATGCCATCAGCTCACAAATGAAATAGCTTAGGTGAAAGTGTGCAGGTACAAGGCATGACATTTCTCAGAGTAACTGTTAAAATGTCCCTTGCTCTATGGTGTAGTTTAAACTGACTGCTAAAAATCTGGCATGAATATATTTGCTGACATTTGTGTGAAAGACCATTCTGTGGACTGGGACCTAAATAGCATTTTATTTCAAGTTTACTCACCCAATAAATAGCATAAATTGCTCTGCCCTGCCAAGGGTTTATCTTTGAGCACTTCATTTCATAAACAATCCTGATCCCATCCCATCTGTTTTGCCTTCTCCCAAGCTTTTCGGATGTATTAAAACTATGGGTTATTCCCTGGGGACTTGAATGGGGAAAGCAGAAACACCATGGCATTGTATATGCCATACTGAAACCATATAGAATAGTCCACAAGATTCCTTCAGGAGGAGTAGAAGAGTGAAGGAATTTAATATATGACTGGATATCCAGTATTTTGTGTTTTTAACCAAAGTTTATAACTATTTTTATGCTGTGAACAGTTGAATTTGTCTGTAAGCATGTAAATATGTGTGTGGGAAAAGTTTTTAGACTGCAAAAGGTTTGGTTTTTTTTTTTTCCCAAGGGTTTACATCTTTACAGGAGAGGATAATTTGGTTTTGAGTAAGCAGAACACAATAAATGTTGTACTTTAAAACCTCTCATAGCCTTGTGGGCCTCTCCAAGGATATGACGAGACCTCCCTGACTTTGGACAACCTTTGCCTCTTAGCACTGCAGAAGTGCAGAGCCTGTGGGTGCTGCTGGAGATGACACCCTGAAGAATGAGGGAAAGGTTTTGGTTATCCTGTGTCATGATTTCACTCTGGCTGGAAGCTAAGCACCCCGCTGCCGCTCACTCACACCTCCCCCGGTGGACTGGGGGAGAGAATCGCAAGAATAAAAGCCTGGAAACGGTGGGTTGAAATAAAGACAGTTTAACAGGTGAAGCATAATCCACAAGCACAAGCAGAGCAAAACAGGGAATTTATTCACCACTTCCCATGCGCAGGCAGGTGTTCAGCCGTTTCTAGGAAAGCACAGTTCCATCATGTGTAACAGTGTCTTGGGAAAATAAAATGCCATCAATCCAAACATCCTTCCGCTTTCTCCTTCTTCCACAGCTTTATATGCTGACTATGATGATATCCCTTTGGCAGGTTGGGGTCAGCTGTCCAGGCTGTGTTCTCTCCCATCTCCTTATGCACCCCCAGCCCTCTCTCTTATGGGGGAGGGTGAGAGGCAGAAAGGGCCCTGACCCTGTGTCAGCACTGCTCACCTGTCACAAACACATCCCTGTGTTATCAACACTCTGATGGTCACAAATTCATAACATAGCCCCATATCAGTTACTAGTGAGAAAATTAACTCTGCCTCAGCCAAAACAGCACATGCTGGAGTCATTAATTACGATCAGTCTGTATCAATGCACTGATCTGGTTTTGCATGACAAAATAATTGTGAACCTCCTAATCAGAGAAATTCTGAACTGCCAGGATAGGAGCAGGTGTGAAGGCTGCATCTCATGCAGACGTTGTTTGGTGACACAAATGGTGATGGTTGCTGTCAATCTGCTCTCCTCTCTTCCTTGTACCTGCAGTGGGAAAGCGGTTTACTGGCTTGCTTCCCATCTGATATTTTTGCAGAGTTGCATGATGGAAAAAGCAGCAGAATTGTATTTGAAACTTTTTGCTTTTGAAATCCTGGGTTCCTCTGCCAACGTTTACAGCCAAGGGCATAAGTGAGGCAGGGAGGGGAGAGGGTCTGATGAACTTTTCCTTTCTCACATTGGGAGTTTCCCACACAACAGCGCTTTTCATTTAAGGTTTCAAGTGTGGGGTTAAAAGAACTCTGGCACGTTAGGAGAGAAACAATATGCACAAAAGACTTCCAAAACTGCCAGTCCACTGTTTCAAGGGCCCGTGGAAGAGAGAAATTTTCCAAGTTGAGAAAGAGCTCACTGCAGGAACCATCAGGTGCATGCTCTCTCTAACATGTACAGACCATCAGCTCTCTGCCTCCCAGCTACTGCTGGTGCTTTTTGCAGCTGAATGACAGATGATGTCTGTGAGCGGGGGGACACACGAGCTGTGTCACATTTCTCACAGTGCTGCCTGCATACATTACAAAACGCCTCTCTCTTTGCCTTAGGACAGCTCTGCCAAAGCATGCTGGGCATTGCACTGTCTGAAGATTTAGAGTAGGGATAAATGTGGAGAGACAGGCAAGACAAAGATGAGGGAACAGTATTACTTTAACATGAGAGTCTGGACCTGTGAATGGAGTGCAAAGCACCAGCTGTCAGGATGGTGCTTTCTACCACAACCCATGCAGCCCAGTCAAGAGTTATTAAAAAGGACTGAGACCAGACATGAGGGACAAATATAATTTTGTTTCCTATCTCATTAAATGCTGCGACATCTGTATTGTTATTTTATTGTGAGCAATTTGAGAGGAAAATACTTTGCTTCTTCAGAAAGGTTGCGTCTGAGCTTGGTCTCTAATTTTTCATGAAGACCAAAGAGCATAAAAGGAAAGCGCCATGGATGAAATGTAATTGTGCTATAACAAAAAGAATTTAAACCAGGGGCTAACTGGGTTGGAAAAGATTTCATAACGGTCCCACTTTGGACATTTCACGTTATCCTTCTTGACACAGGTTTAGCACAAATACTTGCGAGTTGCTGCAGCTGTTCAACGCTGTCTTTTTCCCAGCTCTTCTCAATGCAGACCTGCTTAGAATGAGCGCCTCCTTTCATGTAATTGACTCGACAAAAAGGCATGTATGAAATACAGCTTCAGTCCTGTCACTGGCCTCAGCAAGACTAGCACTAACCCAAAGCTCTGACATGGGCAGTCCATAGGCAGGATGAATGTACAATGTCTCACTGTTCACCCATCCTCACTGCATTACTGAGCAAGTACTTGTTCTAGTTTGGCTTGAAGTGCTGTTGAACTGTTTTATTGTGCTCCAAAATATGTGCTTTGATATAATGATCAAACCAGAAATGAACCTTCACCTAATTATCCTGTTACAATTTACTTTCTCTTATATTCTTGTGGATGAAAAGCTGGACATGAGCCAGCAATGTGCCCTTGCAGCCCAGACAGCCAACTGCTTCCTGGGCTGTATCAAAGGCAGTGTGGCCAGCAGGATGAGAGAGGTGATTCTGCCCCTCTGCTCTGGTGACACCTGACCTGGAGTGCTGTGTCCGTGAGCTCTGCCTCATGCTCAGTATAGAGACTGGAGTAAAGCTGGACCAAGGTCCCTTCTCAGGAACTGGTTTGGCATCAGTCAGCAGCTGGTGAGCAATTGCACTGTGCATCACTTGTTTTGTATACTTTATTTATTTTATAATTATTTTTGGTATTTGTCCTTCCTTCTCTGTACTATTAAACTGTCTTTTTCTCAACCCCTGAGTTTTACATTTTTTTTCTTCCCAATCCTTGCCACATCCCACTGAGGTGGAGAGTGAGTGAGTGAGCGGCTGCATGGTGTTTATCTGCCTGGTGGGTTAAACCATGACACTTTGTGATGCTTCTAATGGCAGAGTTCTAACAAATAGAACTGCAAAATAATTCAGGTTGGAAGGGACTTTGGGAGGGATCAAGTCCATTCTCCTGCTCAAAAGGAGGGCTAGCTTCAAAGCTAGATTAGAAAAAAAATTCCAGTTACATTAAAAATAACACATTGCAGGTTTCAGTTAGCTAGCAGTGAATGTAACTCTTAGTGGATGTTGTGTTCATAAATTTTCAAAGGGAAAAAGGAGGAGAAAGCACTTGAGAAAGTAATAGTTGTAATGGCCTCTTTCTTCTTTTGAATTTATTGTCCTATGCCTGGAAAATCACCTGGCCTTGCCTTACCTAGAGGACTGGAGGCAGCCTGGGCTTGAATAGTGGGAAGATCAGGATAAAAGAGATGAACAGCCTGAAAGAGAGTATAAGTGACTTGTTTCTTTGTAGGCAGAAAGAAAACAGTGGAAAAGAACCTGGAGGGAGGGTAGGTATTAAAAACCCCATCTCAATGTAATTACATAATTTCAGTCATATGTGAGTAGAGCTGCCCCCTCCCCTCTCCTATAAACGTGGTCAGCAGACGTCTTAAGCAATCTTGCAGAGGGGGGAAAACAACAGTATTAATATAACTATTTTTATTCTTTGTGTGCAGATAGGATGTGTCTTACAAATTCCTTAATAGTTTTCTTCTATGACAGGCTCCTTCTTCAAGGTTTGTTTTAAGGTAAGTACCCTCTTTAAGGAGAAATGTGATTCACCCAGCCCTGTTAACAGATAAAGTGCTATAATGAGATATAACTTTATAAATGTGATATAGTTTGATACAGGAAGCAGTCAAGTATGGTTACAAGCACTCTGGGGTAGCCAATTTGGCTAACTTTAACAAACTCATGTGTATGTGGAGGAAGCTGGGGTTTCTTTCACTGCAGTATAGACCACAATGTGGAGAGTCATGAGTTCTAGGGGCTTTGTCTGAGCACAGATCACAGCTGATGTGAGAGGAGCAAGTCTAATTAGTTGCTTCAAAAATTACAGCTTGCAACAAAGCACTGAAAAAAATGTAATCTGGACAAACAGAAACCAAGTTTTCAGGCTTTTAATTTTGAACTTTATTGATTTTCACTTTTCTTTTTAATGCTCTGAATGTTTAATGCATTTACTACTTTTTAACATTCAGCAAAACTTTAATCATCCTTTTTACAGGATAATACTTCTAGCTACAATAAAGTGCAGTGTCTCTTCATCCCATTGAAAAGGATTTATTTCTTCTTCTATTTCTGTATTTTATAGATATAATTAACTTCTAAAAGTATATCCTCTTTTTAAAAGGTATTTTAAAATCACACTTAAAAAACATCCATCAGCATTTTCTGTGCCTTTTAGTGTATGAGCTCTGTTTCTTAAATGCACATCCAGCAGGCACTTCCACGCTTCTTGTCCAAGTAAACTACTCTCCAGCCTTTGGAGATCAGTTTGTGCTTCACAGTTCATCAGTTCCCTGCCAGAGCCCAGATAATCTCTTATGATGATGGCAGCAGTGGAAAACACAGCTGTGGGTTAAACTTCAGGTATCTTCCTGGTTAGGTGCATGGCTGAATCAAAACTTCAGCATATGAGCTCAAGTGCTTTCCTGAATTGCAGTCTCCAGCAGCCTCAGTGGGAAGCTAAGAGAGATCCTTCTAGATCCTTTAATATATCTATACATATTTTTGGAAATCTCTGTGTATTCATGGCTAGCATATGTCATTGTATTTGTATTATTATAGGTTGTGTTTCCAAAATAGGGTTTGGAGATGCCCACATCTCCTGATGGGAGCACACCTGAGCCTCGAAACTCCATCTCTGGCTGATTCATCAGTGTGGATCTAGATACCAACTCACTCCTGGCATTTTCAGTTTACCTAATTATTTTCTAGGAAAGAAAAGGATTGTTTATTTTATTGCAATGATTAGAATAGTTAAATGATACAGTAAGCAATTACTATGGGTTTATTCTACCTTCTAAAGAATAAATGCAGTACTTTTATAAGCTTCAAGAATACAATTAAAGCAGGAAATTTTCTAAGCCCTTGCTTTCCTTGGTTTTAATTATTGCTGAAACCTGATTACAGGAAAAAAGGCATAGAAGAACAAAGGATGTTAAAGGAAGAAGTGAACTGTTGGAGTGGCATGTGAATTGTAAATGCACTTGCATTTCACTTTGCTGGCAGGCATTGGAGCTAAATTTTAGCAAGAACCTGGTCATTTTCTGAACAATTTGTATCAATTCGCCAGATACTGCTCCACTTTGGGTAATGGAGCGGTTTTACGTGCAGCAACTACACGGGTGAATAGCTTTAACGTCTTCTTGGAATGACTATCTCTCACTTCACTGAACCGAGGGATATAATTACACACTTTATAACTAGCTGCTACCAAGTGAAAATTGCAGTATTTGCCATTTGAATATTTTAAGCGACGTTGTCAAGAATTTGGCCAATTCCAGGTCCAGTTGCTACACTTAGTACCTAGGAGACACTGTAACTTTATCCAAGGTAAACAAGAAAGCTGACAAGGGTGCTGATTGTTATTTTTGACCTGCCCTTTGGTAGCAATTCCAGAGAGGAAATTTCCAGGTGAAAACATTTCCAAAGTAGGTCATGTCTCCAGCTATGGCTACACCAACAGCGTTCACTGCACTATAACATGCCAAGCACCACTCAACATTGCTATTATATATTATGACTCCAATTTAAACTCACAGGATGCGTCTGCTGAAGAATATTCTGCAATCCATTTTTTTTTTCTTATGAATTTTAAAACACCAAGAGTTTATCTTTCTTGAGTTTTGTTATTGTGAATGTTGTTCACACTCTGTTGTGGGTCTGTGTGTGGCAACTACTAATCAAATCCTTTTGTCTACCAAAACGATGTCAACTGCATCTGACATTTGCACACCTCAAGGGCTTTATGTTTTTTTGTCTTAAGTATCTAATTACTTTAATAAGGAAAGTGTTCAGGGGAATGCTAATGCAGCAAAGCAATTTTGTATCTCTGTAATTTCCTCAGCGTGCTTTTTGATAATGTATGTTGTTTCGAGTGCCTTTTGCAAGGTAAACAACATTCCATAATAAAATACTGCCAGGTACTAGAGAGGGCTTTTGAGCTGGGAATGCAAGATCTGTGAAGTGCCATAGTTTCAATAAAGGGCCTCCTTGTCTATATTGCCTTTTTATTGATTAATTATAATTACACTACTGTAGGCAGTGTCTGCATGCTTTATGGATTTCTTTTGGCCCAGCTAAGCCATTCGTGCTTTCCCTGTTTCATTGTAAATATGAGTTTTAATTGCTTCCCATCATTTCTTGGTTGAAAGGGCTGATATCAATGGTGGGGAATGTCAGATGTATATTAATTACACCATGACTATTTCTATCTGCCATTTCTCTTCGTTAAAAACAAGCAGGATATGTCCACACCTTGGTGCAGGCAGTGTTGCTAAGCTACTGCTGTGCTGGCTGGCACATGTGGGCAGCATCCTTCAGCTGTGAGGATCAACAATACCTGAGTCGCCAGTACATATGACCATCTCCTTCATGTACGTGGGTCAGGTGACTTAACACCTGGGAATGTCACCTCAGAATGACAGAAAATGGATAGAAATGTAAGATGGAAAAAACCCAAATTCAGCTACTGCTGCTTTCAAAGCAATAGGCTTTGTGCATTGCCCTGTCCTATGTCCCTCTTTTATTAGAGCACAATAAAATACATAATTACAGTACTTCAGGGCTGGAAACCTTGCTTTGGTGACTGTAGCCCCACATGGGCACTGGAACAAGTTGCCCAGAGAAGCTGTGGATGCCCCATCCCTGGAAGTGTTTAAGGACAGGTTGGATGGAGCTCTGAGCAACATGGTCTAGTGAAGATGTCCCTGTCCACAGCAGGGGGGAAGGGTTGGAAGTAGATTATCCTTAAGGTCCCTTCCAACCCAAATAATTCCATGATTCTGTGATTTTATAGTTTTTGGAGCAGTATTGTTACCTGTTGAAGGATGAGCTAAGCTAGGAGTAGCATAATGTGATCCTTATGAAACAAGAGAGAAGGACTGCTACTTGGGATTATCATACAGTCATAAAATCGTTTAGGTGAGAAAAGATATCTAAGATCGTCATGTCCAATCATTAACCCAACATTTCCGAGACCACCACTAATCCAGGTCCTTAACTGCCACATCTACACGTATCTTAAATACCTCCAGCAATGGTGACTCAACCACTTCCCTGGTCAGCCTTTTCCAATGCCTGACCACTCTTCCCTGAAGAAATTTTCCTAATATCCAATCTAAACCTCCTTTGGCCATTTTCTTTTGTCCTGTTGCTTGTTACTTGGGAGACCAGTCCCCACCTGGCTCCACCCTCCTTTCAGGCAGCTGCAGAGTGATAAGGTCCCTCATGAGCCTCCTTTTCTTCAGGCTAAACACCCCCAGCTCCCTCAGCTGCTCCTCACAGGACTTGTTCTCCAGACCATTCCCCAGCTCCTTGCCCTTCTCTGGACGGGCTCCAGCACCTCAATGTCCTTGTAGTGAGCAGCCCAGAAATCAGGATCTGAGGTGTGTCCTCACCAGTGCTGAGTACAGAGGCACAATCACTGCCCTGGTCCTGCTGGCCACGCTATTGCTGGTACAGGCCAGGATGCCTTTGGCTTTCTTAGATTAGGTGCCTCTTCCTTTTTTTCATACTAAGGGGAATGACGGCAGCTTGCTCTGAGCATGTAACTTCAGCTGATGGTTTGCACCTGCTCACTCAGTGCTGTTTAGGTTATATTTGGTTAATATTATTTAACCTACACCTGAAAATATCTTGAAATGGGAGATTTAAACAGAGCAAAACACATAACTTTGGCTCTCAGTGGATGCTTTGAATATTTGATCGACTGCCTAGGTTTCTTTGTAACTCTTTAGACATGCTCTTTCAGCTTCAGCAGTCATTTTGGGAAGGGATCTGAAGATAAAGCCCCAGGATCTGCCATGGTAACAACATCATTTTTCCTCTGTTCCAAAGGATGGATTTGTCAGTGAGAGAGAGGACACTGTTGCGATTAAGCTGGTAAGCTTTGGCTTAAGACCTTGGACTCTGTTTCTCTTCTGCTAGAGGCTTTATTTATAACATCAAAAACATCAGATTTTTAGGCCCTGGTCCTCTATTCATATATGAGATGCTCTTTAACTACTGGCTCTCATCTATCCAAACATTCCCTAGTGCTTATACCTCAGTGTGTTTCAGAGGGGTCTTTCTTCTCGGCAGGAACTTTTAAACATCCCCGTACAGAGCAACAATAAAACAGAAGCAAACCATGAACAGCCTGAAAAGGGAGGTTACAAAGCTGAAGTATGTTTTCTACAAGGGGCAGTGGACAAAAATGTACAATTTATCATAAGAGCATCTCTATTTCTGTTTTCTGACTACTTCTGTCTCAGTCTCACATCCCTGTGGGTAATTTCTTACTCCTAAGAACCACCTGGTTGATAAAAAAAATAAATTAAATAAAGCTTGCCTGCGCATGTCTTTTGGAAGGGAGTTTCTGAATAGCTCCACATCTGAGTACACAGTCCAAAGCATGTATCTGGCTACATTAGGAAAAAGATAAAATAGGTAAAATTCTTTACCTCAGAGTTGCCCTTTCTCTCTGAGACTGCATGAACAAAACTTGTGACTGTGTCTGCTGCAGGTAACTATTTGCAGCCTTAAACTAGCCAGCTTACATCCTGGTGATGGCAGCACAGGGGACTCCTGGGGACTTGGAGGAACCATGTGGGGGTACTGGCTGTCACAAGCACCTTGCTCCCACAGACTAAGCTGCTGTTTGAACCTTGGCTGGCTGGTTTCAAAGTAAAGTGGCTGCTTTTGTAAGACTTCATCCTTCATTTTTCATCAGTAAAATGTCTCAGTGATGGCTTCAAGAAGCTTTCCTGGCTTTGCTGGTGACCAGTGCTCTGTGTGTGGCTCCCCCTCTGTGCCCATAGCATACACCACAACTGGCCAAACCTCCCAGGGGTATCGGTAAGTACCATTTGAACGGCATTCCCTGTGTTTAAAAAAGTATAAGATGAAGACCCATCTTCATTGGACCTTTTGTACCAGCCCCAAAGAGCTCCCTTTGAAAGGCACTGCTCTCAGAGCAAGACTCTATCCACTAAGGAACGTTCCAGGTAGCTCCTAGAGCAGCTGGTAAGTAGCTAAATAAAAGATTGGAGTGTAAACACTGGATTGAACATGTCTACTTGGTTTTCATGAGTTTTAACCCTGTGGATTTCCACCATTCTCTGGCTGCTGAATGAAGTAATAATGATCAGTGCAGCACTAAGGTATTCTCTTCACAACAGCCTACCAGCAAACTCAGCTGATTATTTATAGTACAGCTGGAAAAAAAATTCTTTTCCTTATTATGCTTTTTTTTTTCTCCTGGCAGTTAGCATAAACAAAAGAACAAGAGCACTCAGATTTGTTTGTAAATTTAAAAACAAAAACAAACAAACAAACCCAAACTCTTAAAAAATTCGAATATAAGCTGAAGTAAATAAAGCAGATATAGATTTCAAACCACAACTAAAAAATCAAAGCATTTCTGCTAACAGGAGATATTTTGAAGGCCCATTTTGCATCAATTCAGAATTATGCATTGCAGTAAAAATTGCATCATGTGAAAGAACTCATTTTACAGATTTGGCAGACTTGGCTGACTGAACTCAGCCTCATCTGGCACTTTTCTAAATGTATCCATTGTGAAGGGAAGGCCTTTTGGGTGGAGCATTAGTATCTCCAAACTATTCCTCTCTTCAAAATTTCTTTAAGAAAGATGGTTCTAGGACTACTGAAAATTTTATTTTCTGTCTTTCTTTTTCCTAAAACCTGCAGCCCAAATACTTCAAGTATATACTGGAGTGTCTTTAAAAGTCAGGCATCAGCTTGAATCATAAAATTATAGAATCATAGAATGGTTTAGGTTGGAAGGGTCCTTAAAGGTCATTTAGTTTCAACTCCCCTGCCGTGGGCAGGGACATCTTCCACTAGAACACATTGCTGAAGCCCCATCCAACCTGGTCCAAGATGCATGCAAAGAGCTAATTCTGACTTTAAGTCAGATTTTATTGCAAAGAGTTGTGTAAGTCTTCATGTGAGCAAGTAGAGTGTGATAGCACGTTGCAGCAGTCCCTGGATAGGGCACTAAGTGAATAAATCTTGGTCTGTCCTGGACCACCGCTTGCTTGGGTTTTTATATCTCTGTAAAGATCCTTTCTGCTTGGCTGATTAGCTGATTAACAAATTATCACTTTTCCCTCTCAGTTTGGAGGAATAAGCTATATTTCCCTTTGAAAGATGAATTCTGGGCAAACGGATGCTTTAGGTCCAGCAGAGAAGATAATCTCATGTGAAGTCATTAGCTCTTCAAATGAATTACACAGTTAGTTCCATTAGGAAACTGTCTTTACTGTTCACTTCTCTTAACTGCTCCTGCTTACATGACACCCTTGTAAAGCTACAGGTTTAATTAGTGGGTTTGTCTTAGTTTATGGCTGTGCTGCTGTTAATTATGTTTATGGTAATGCAATCTTACATTTCTTAGTTTTCATATACAGCAACCATTTCCTTACATCTGTTATTCTTGGTTCATGTTTTTCTCCCCTGTTTGCATCTCATTTTTGGGGTTTATGCCAGCATAATGACACACCATTGAAATCAGAGCCAGGACTAATTAGCTCTAGTAATTACCACCTTCCTCTGTCCTGGGGGTTTGGAGCATCACTCCTTTTCCTACTGTCAGCCAAGCTTTTCGTTACTGCAGCCATCCACAGCGTTAACAAATTCTCTTGGAGCAATGGGCTGCTCCTCTGTCCACCTAGAGCATAGGGATGGTCTTCTCACAGCCAGTGGATCTCCTCCCTCTCCTCTCCCTGAATCACAGATATAACAGCCAACACAAGCTGCCAGTGTACATTTAAAAATATCCCTTGTTATGATTACTTATGACTTCTTTCCAACATCCAATTAGAAAAATATTTTCTCTCAAATACCACTCAGATTTCTGCCATTTGTTTCTCCTTCTCCACAGTTTTTACCACGCTTTTCCGCACTGTAACCTTCTAATTGCCTCCTTTCTCCCTGCTTTTTGAGTGTTCCTCTTTGCATTAATCTTGACTGTGCTTGCCTTGTGTCTGCACCTCTTGTAAGGATCAAAAATAAAATGAACAAGAAGGATACATGACTGTTGAGAAACTCCACATCCAGTGTCCCAGAGACTACCTGTTAGTACCATCAATGCCATTTGGAGTAAGATATGTGCTGGGGAGGGAGCTCTAGGGACCTTGTTTCTTGTCATGCTGTAGATTTACTGAAAATCATTTCAGGATTGTGACGTCCTGTTATTTATCTATGCTTTGCTCATGCTACTAAATATTTATTTTATTTTGATATAAGTTTATTTAACACCCTTTTGTTAAAAGAGGTTTTTAGCACTCAGTTATGACAAAGGAATAGCATTTGTCTTATTTGCTTGTTGAGATATGGCATAGCTAGGATTGTCTTTAGCATTAGCAACAGATGGCTAATTCTTCCTTCTCTTGAAAACCATGAGGGATGGGAAGGCAGATACTTTTGGGCACTGAAAATATCCCTTTCTCTTTGGGCTTCTGGGGTTAAATGTCAGAGTTTGGTTTTGATTTCCGACTGTTGTGTATCATTGCTCTTCTCCCACCACTGCTAGCTTTTCACCTGACAGACATTACAGCTACATGACAATAAAAAGCTTGATCTGTTTCCTGAAACCTCAGTGAGCCATGCAAATGACTGTGCAATAATCTGCAGATGCCATAATGTTTCAAGACCCAATCTGAATTTCTATACTGGCAGAAGAGTTTCCCTGCATGGTGTGTCATTGTACTGGATCAAGGGTAAGGCCTTCTAAGGCTAATTAGCACTGCAAAACAGCTTCTGATGTTTTCTGTTAGGAAAGTGACATTTGAAGACTTATGCCATTAACTAGAAGATAAAATGGAGATAAATGACCTGTTTTTTTAAGACAATTAGATTCAGTTTTAACATTCACGTATATGTCTGTCATACAAGCAAATGCCTTTACATAAAAATAAAACAATTTGTTAAAGATGAAGGCACCATTTCAGATAGGAGTCCAATAAGAGAGGCTGCTTGTGGCAAAGCATCTATGTCGTGCTTGGCTAGCCCTGCTTCCCTGTATTCTTGGAGAGTAGAGGTCAGACTCTGAAGGGCAACAAATTGGCTTGTTTCCACTGATGCCAATCGATCTGTGGGCTGGGTTTGGGTTTTTTTTGGTTTGTTTTTTCCCCCCACACTCTGGCCTCAGTCTAGATCTCTATTACAGGATTTTCAGAGGCAGAGTTTGATGATTTTTGTCCCCATCTGGATAAGAGGCATTTCAAACCTTAGAGTGGATGCTGCATCTTAAATGAGCTAAGCCTGGAGAAAAGGTGTGTTTGTACAAGGCCTCTTCCCTTTGCCTCCCCTCCTCGGGCCATGCTCTCCACCCTAGTGGGATTCAATGGCTATCAACTACTCTTACAAGCACTGGCCACCACTGTCACATGCTTTGTGACATAAGAGTTTTAGAAGTCCAAATAATGTACGAGATGGCACAAGAAATGCAGAATCTGAATCTGCAGTTTCTTGGAGTCCCTTGAATCTTGGAGGGGAAGTTTTTTTTCATGTGCTAAAATAGAGATGGCGGTTTCAGATCTAGGAGCTTCAAAAATATGCGGGAATAGGCTAGTCTGGAGCTAACCCATGCTTAAGTCTGTTACTGCAGGTGAAATTACCCTAGAGACACATCTGCTCTGCCATGGCCCTCATCCAGTCAGGTATGTAATCATATGCCTAATTTTAGGCCCATTAATAACTTTCTTCAATCAGGTTGCTTCTTTGAAGCTAATAGGGCTATACATATCTCCAGGTTAGGCATACACATCCAAATATCTTGTTTAATTGGAGTCCGTGGTTCCTTATATTGGCAGAGATCTAGTGAAAAGATTTTATTAACAATGAAGTCAAAATTGCATACTTCAAATTCCTTTTATTATCTCAGCAGGGAGCATTTGTATCGTTAATTAATGAAATTATTATCTCAAATCAGCTTTTACAGTGCTTGAGAATTTTACAAGTATCACAGTGTAAGTGTAACAAAAGGAAGAGACCAGCTCTGTTAGTATAGTTAAACCTTCAGAATTTATAGATTAGATCATAGAGAATTTAATTTAACATTCTCTAAAGAGTTTCACAGGTCTTTTCCTGCAAGATATTTTCTCCCTTATCCGTCTATTTTAGAGCTGTGGTTTTGCACTTCTTTTCTAGCTAGTTAATTTTTATCCTTAAGGGAACACTATATTTTTAAATTTCTGAATCTTCCTTACACATTCACTTCCAAAAATAGCAAAAACTTCATTTGGAGAAATATGTTCTTTATTTTGCATTTGTCAAAATGAGTAAATAACACATCCTGGTGTTATAAGTAATGCCTGCAGGTGTGTAAACCCCTGAACTGGAGAAACAGACACATTTTTTACATAGCGAAAGAGGTAACAGACTGTCTAAACTTTTGGTTTTCCTTCTCAGGCCTTGAAAACATATGTGCCTCTGCCTATTCAGGGACAGATATTGTGCTATTCAGCCAGCTCTTTGCAAAGCTGAAAATGTTACCTAGTATTTGGTCTCAACAGGCTGGTATGGAGCATCCTGGTAGTCATCATGTCTATCTGGAAATTTGTGGATTTCTTATCAAGTCCCTTTCTCTGCCTGTGAAATTCCACATGGCTGAAACAAACCTTGCTCCCAGCATTGCTTCCCTTAAAAAAATCTATTGTAGTTTAAATCCCTTGACTTATAAATTTTTGCATTTCTGAAGTGCATTCGTAGCATAGATGTACTACACAAAAATCACAGAACAAGAAGAAGTCCCTACTTTCAAATTACTGGGAGATGAGACAAATGTAGCACATCACGTGTCAGATTCTTGATTATCTATAAGGGAAAAAAAATCCCAGACAGGCTGGCTGAATGTTCCCAAAATAGGATTAATTTTTGCTATACGTCTGAATTGACTGATGATGGGATGGCCAATATTTGATGTGGTGTTGCTGTCAGCAGCACAGCAATAAGAAAAAGCAATAAGGAAGAGGGCCAGCACTCAGACAGCTGAGCAACATTTGTAAAGGTAATTTTACAGCTTTACAGTTGCTGAAAACATGTGCTTTGATGTGCTAAATTAGCATGTAAACTCAAAGCCAAAGGTTTCAAACACTCAGCATTGCAAAATAGTGTTATAGTATTTAGTAAATGGGAATGACCTTCAGAGGAATAACAAGAGCATAAATGGAACTGAACAGACCTTTCTTAGGTATGTAGAAAATGTACCTAATGATGGCATTTTTCTGTGCCTTGTGTCACACAGACAAATCCAATGATGACAGATGCCTTCCGTTATCCCAGGATAAGATGGAAATCCTGGACCCTGGCAGGCACAGCTCTGTAGCTGGGGAAGGCTGCAGTGTCTGCTCATGGACCTGGGCAAGAGCTCAGCAGTTTGTGCGTGCTGGGAAGGCAGCTCTGCCAGGACATTGCCTGTGAAATTAGCTGGTTATTTAGGTCTAGCCTGGAAGTGATTTTTGTGAGCTGCAGACCTCAGCTACAGCTGAGAGAGTCCTGGGGCTCTGGACGTACCTGGAGCAGTGGAAAGAAGTGTGTGCATGGACACGCCAAAGTGAATTGTTAGCTTACTTCTGCATTCTTGACTTGCCTAAGGGGTTTTAATGGCCAGTTTTTGTTGAAACAGTTCAGCAAACTTAATGTTGATACTTTCTGATAAAGTGGTTCTCATGAGCCTCAGTTCAGCCAGTCATTTCAAGACATGTTGAAATCTAAATCCTTTAGAAAGGCACTGGTACATTGATGAAGTCAGCAGCTGTAAACATGTACTTAATACTTAAATAACCAAATCCTGTGACATGGTGCTTCGCACTGTAAAATATCTACATGTGAGACAAGCTCCCAGACATGGGTATGTAATGCTTCCTTAGATGCCCTTGAGCACCCAAGACACATGGCAAAAATCCTGCAGAAGGCTCACATCCCTCAGCACCCAGAGGCCCAGGGGCATGTGCTTGAAACGCGTGTGTGATTTCTCACCTCCTTGCACATTCACAGTGGTGTAAACTTAAATGAATGGTAAAGTGTGTTGAAAGTGGATTGTAAAGTGAGGAGTATACTTATGAGGGTATATTTTTGTTGCCGGTTCTTAAGATACTTTTTAGATATATTTGTCAGTGTAGATCTCAATATGTTTCTAGGCAGCCATCTTATAACCCCCTAAAACCTTCCCCACCTTCCATTGTGATGACACAGTTCCATCCCACAAGCTACTAGGGGAATCTGCTACCATTTTCTGGCAATGTTACCCTGTTTTATAATAAAAGAAAATGTCTGCACCTGCCTATTCTGCCAAGAAGCCTGTAAAAGGCTCAGGAAACTCAAGAGGGGAACAGCATTGTTAATTGATTTGACAAAGACAACTCTTACAGAGGGAAGAAAGGCTTCTTCATTTCTGAGGTATCTTACAGGGACTTTTAATTCTGCTTTATTTTGAGAGAGAAGTGGTGGAGGGAGATTATCATGTTACTGGTGAATAGAGGCATTCACACAAGGAAATAAACACTGGAGGGCTTCAATGACTGATTTTAATTAGTAGTGATTAAAGTTAAGAGAGAGACAGTGTGACAAAATGAATTTCTGTTCATGCTTTCCTACAGTTGAAGATTTCTAGAATTTACAGTGTTTTAAGCAGCTCCAGGTCAATTACATAAAAAATGGACAATGCTTGCAAGACTGTGTAAGATGCTTGTTACCAAAACAAGGCAAGAAGACAAAGACTCATCACTCAAGTGCAGCAAAAGTCAGCTTTGAAAGGCTTTGCCCGTACGCTGGAAACCCTGTGTGCTGGCTGCTTTCTTCACGAATTGTAGAACGGTTTGGGTTGGAAGGGGCCTTTAAAGATCATCTAGTCCGGGAAAACCAAGATCATCTAGTCTAGAGAAGTGATGATTCCACCTTGCTCTTCGCTTTGTTAGAGCCCCTGCTGTTGACAGCAGATGTACTATGAACAGCTCGGGCAAGCGCCTTGACTGGGGAAGTCTGAACTTCTGAACCCAGTGCTGGTGATTCACCGTCATTCGGCAGCCAGAACCATAATTAGAGTAGAAATAAAAAAAACCCAGTGCTCCGCAAAGGTTGTTTAAACAGTCATTAGAATATCAAATAAATATGGTGAAATATTTTGTTGCTAAAATGTTATTTGCGGTAATTGCATATTTTATCTTTAAGAGCTAGTTGTGTTTGTTACCTGTCTGATTTTTTATTCAGACTTAAACTGTAGCAGCTTATTTAAAACTGCATTTATTATTTTTCCTGTGCAGGTTGCATAAATGAGTGTCAATAGGAGCAGTATGGAAATGAACCAATTTGTAATTACAATAGCATTAAATATATTTTGCTAGTGTTTGAATGGAAAACATTTCACATGAAAAATTAATTCCACCCACTTGAAAGAGGAAATCAAAGTTGTGCTTTAGTCTCTGCTCTTTAAAAATAGCTGATAGTCAGCTTTTTATTTTCTTTTTTTATTTTTCAGCTTTTCTGTGGAAATGAAAGTCAACATTCTTTCTTTAAAATAGAGTAACTTAAAGAAACAAGAATAAAGTCTGTGTTGGAAAAGTTTAATAGCATACTTCCAGAAAATTTAGCTTGAACTGCAAAGCACTCGTAAATAAGTTTAGTTGGTGAATGAACCTGAAAAGAATTTCTCAAACAAACAAAGGGCAAATGAAGAGCCCATAGATATTTTGTGTGGTTGTCCAAGCCTCATGAGTTATGCATGTCTTCCTGCTTCATGTGAAAGACAGGTAATTGCAGATGTAAGTTGTCATTTGAGTGCCTGAGGGTCTAGCTGTGCTTGCAAGTGTGAGGGAGCAAGAATATGCATATTTTAATATATTCATATATTCATATACAGCTTGTTCATCTCCCAGTCAGAACAGCTGCTGCTGGAAAACCCCATTTTAAGAACATGGACATGTGGATGTAATAGCAGAATCCCTAAAAATTATAGGGGAAATTACTTGATAAAAACATTTTTATGTACCAGATCCATCCCTGTTTAATTAAAAAGACATGCATAGGCTGTCTGTAGTAGAACCATTGGGAGAGACATGTTTGGGATATGACAAGTTATATGTACCATAGTTTCTTAAGCATATTATGAATAGGAAGAAAATAGTATCTTGAAATAAAAGTCATGCAGGAAAGCAAATAAAAATTCTAGAAAGGGAGAGCAGGGCCCAAGAACAAGGCAAAAGGGCTGTTGATGTAGTGCCTTGTTTCTTACAAGTTTGCATGGGGCATCTTGAAGTCTGCTTGCAGACAACCAAGTCCCACAAGGGTGAAAAGCAGCCAGAAGAGACTAGTCAAGGCCACTATGACCCATGTGAAAGAGAATAAATTCATATCTTTGACTTAATACTGGTCTTAGCAGCAACAACAAAACCAAGGATGTTGTCCTGGGAAGTGTCTACAGGAGCTTGGCTATGAGGTGGATTGATGAATAGGCCCTGCATTATTTGTTTTGTAAATTATTTCAGAAGCTGAAATGATAAAGAAATATGTAATTGTTAAATGAAATCTAGAGAACCGCTTTCTATTTTAGGCACTTACTCTTCTAATTCCATTTCCTAATGTGAAATTATGGATTTAACTGTTACGTTATTGCAATAAATTACTATTTTCACTTGTCTACAAATCTGGACAACATGTCATGCAAACATAGGATATTCTACTCCTATGTGTGTTACAAACCCAGTGTAAATCCATCCTTGTGTAATTTTTTGAAGAGCTCTTCTCTTCACTGGTGGCTGAGAACCCTGTCCTCTTTAGAGGAAGCAAAAGATGTTTGAAGATGGAATGTAGTTCAAAGATATTAATAATAGCATAAAATTAAATAAATAATTTTAATTTAAGAAAGAAAATATCTTTAGAAATTAGTTGTCCTAGGTGTGTGAAGACGGAGTCTGACTCAGAACAAACGAAGGAAACCTGATTTTGTTTCCTGAGACTCCCAACTGAAAACAAAGATCCTTTGAGGGCTGACTCTGAAAGTCAGTTTTTGTTGTCACTGACAAAATTGCAGATAGAGAGTAACACAACAGGCATGTCAGAAATGAGAAGCTACCGTTCAGCTGAGGATATTGAAACTTTAGAGTTCATGAATTTCTTTTTAATGTATTTTCGCTGAAATGCTATTTGAAGTATTCCCGCTGAAGAGTAGAAGAGAACCAGATTGTCCTTTTTGCAGGAGTTTGCAAAATGCTAAAATGTATTTTTAACTAAATCTGTCAGTTTCCCACAAAAATAGCTAAGAAATATTTGGAAATTTTCTTGTGTGTTTCAGTTTAGTGGTAACACTAAAATGCTTTGAGTAACATTTGCTTTTTAATACCATGACATTGCAAAACCCAACATCATTTCAAGCTGAAAATTCAAACCTGGTGGTTTGAAAAGTATTGAGAGAACTTGATTGGCAGAATGTCATGAGAGGACTTCTTTTTCTCTTTTTTGCAAAACAAAATTTCACTGCAAGTGATATGTGCCTACATAAAGGTTCTGTTTTGTCAAAACATTTTTTTTTTCCATTTGAAAAACTTTGTAGAAAAATGTTTGACTGGTACCAGTCCTCAGGACTTGTTGATCAGCAAAACTTTAGGTGCTTACATCTCATATATCCACTGCATAATGCATGATTTAAAGAAGATTAGATTTTACAATTTTTTAGGACTGAGAGAATGAACTGCAGACGTAATTGGCTTGGCCTGAACATTCTAGTTCTATTAATATACCCTGTGCCAGTAATGTTCTTCCTTTGCTATTTTAGATACATTCTGGCCAGACAGAAGGCACGGCTCTATTGCTAAAATTTCTTAGCTTACAGTACAGGTTAATATTTCAAAAATGAGCCTATGCAGCTTTATTTGTGCCCACGTGAATTTACATGGAAAGCTACATTTGGGGAATTTTTTTCTGTTTTAGCTGTGTTTTGACAGCTATGTACCACAGATTCATCTGCAGCAGGCTGTGTCCAGATTACTGCGGAAAGCAGCATGCCCTTTGTATGCGTATGGAACCCGGGAAAAGTTACTGGAAAACAATAGGAATGGAAGAAAAGAAGGTACTTACACAAATGTCCATTTGAGGTGAAGTTCTCAAATATGTACGTTTCCTTGCCCAAATATTGGTCCTTATTCCCTGGTTGGTTGTTGGCCTTGAGTAAAGTACACAGAGGGAAGAACAGAAAGGCTGTTGCACAAATTGTGTTCCAGCTGGTGAGGTTTGTGAAAGGCATCAAGAAAAGGCTGCATGACTGCAGATGGGAAGAGACAAGCACAGCAGGTTACATGGAGCAAGCTGATGCTCTCAGCTCCTCAGCGGGGTCCGGAGAGCAGGTGAAGGACATTGCACAGGTCACTAAGAAGGAGAAAAGGGAGGATCTAGTGAGTCACATAATCACTTAAACTGGAAAAGACCTCTAAGGTGTAAGAGGTTCATTAAGCTGGCACTGCCAAGTCCACCACTAAACCATGTCCTTAAGCACCATATCTAAATAAAGCAGTTTAAAGGCCCCTACAGAGACTAATTTGGTGATATATGCCAGCTAATATGAATTAGTCAAGAACAAGTCATGTTAATACATCTATTTGGCTGATTAAGGGGAATTAAAAGGTGTGACATATCTTGACTTGAGCATGACTTTTGGCACTGTCTTGCATAAGCAAGTTAGGGAATGATCTAGATGAAATAATGATGAGTGGGGTGAATAATTGCATTAAAATTGCTCCAAAAACTGTTAAGAATAATTCCACCTTACATTAGCAGTGCATTTTAAGCAGAGTCTTGTGGAGGTCTGTCTGTTTTACTCAGTATAAACATTATTGTCTCAGAAGATGGAATCTGACAAATGCTTATAATCTTCTCAAAATAAACAAATTTGATAAGAATTGAAAGTACTTTGATGGGCCAGATTTTAATTTAAAATAATCTAGATACTTTGGAGAAGTGATCCAAAATCAACAAGAGGGAGTTCAACCAAGGCAAGAGCAAAGAATTGTGGTTAAGAAAGAAAAAAGTAAAAGGCAGCTATCAAATGAGAAATATCTGCCAGTGCAGTTGTACTGTGAGAAAACATTTGAGAGTTGGAGTGGAGTACAAGCTGGATCCTTTCAGGGAATGTATTACAAAAAGTGTAATGTGCAAAGCACATGGAAATAAATGTATATCTCTTCACTGTGCCAGTGAGACCTCAGTTGTAGTACTGGTACCAGTCTGTAAAGTAGAATGAGAATGAGTAGGAGACATACGGAAAATAGTAGTGAGAATGCTAAAAACTTTGCGTTGTATAAGAAAACCCTGAACGAATTGTCCTTTTTCTAGAAAAGAAGATCAGTGAGCAGAAATTAGAACCTTTTCCAGCATTTAAACTGATTGATACAACTAGAGTGGTGACCATTATTTTCTGTAACTGGGTTGTAGAGTAGGAACTAACCAACTTAACCAGCAAAAAAAACACAGAGATGTGAACTGGAAAAGGTCACTTTGGGAATTTGTTGGATTACTGTCTTTGGCCAGTATTACAGATGGTTCAGGCCAGTGCCTATTAGAGAGGTTTTTCTGGTGGTTACCTATAGCTATGAGGGATCAGAGGAAGGTGTTGAGTAAACTGACTTACAGAGAGTCACGTAACCCTGATTTTGTTGATTAACACTACCTCTTGGGGATTCTCTCTTCAGAAGTAGATTTGCAAAGATATGTTAACTGCCTTATCACGCACAGTACTGATGGACTGAGCAAGAGAAGGTGCCTGCAGGTGAAGACCTTGGTACATAATGTCTCAATACACCTGCTGCTTGGGTGCGCAGAGACATCAGCGTGCACTGTTCTTGTCTGCCTGACTCTAAATTGGCACTGTCTCTGCAAGAGAAACTGTTTTGACTACGCAAATTCTACATTTTAACTGGGACAGAAAGTAATCTTCGCAAATATCCTCAGCTGAAGATAATCAGGAATGGAATAAAAATTGTCATCAGCAAACTGACATCGTCAGTTGCTAGCTGGAGAAATACATTCTTTGTCTGGTATATTCTTACAACCTGTGCTGAACTGCATGATCTTCGCCCTTTTTAAAATGTAGAACAATTTAAATTTCCTCTGGCAGTATGTGGGCATGCCCCAGATGCCTAATAATCAGGTTTAAAAAATAATAATTCAGAGGTAATAGTAGCAGAGAGCTGATTTCCAAGTTGTCAAATCCTGAGGCTAGTATTGATAACAACTTACTTGAAGCTGCAGTCCTTCCTTGCATGAAGCCTGATGCAGTGGTCTTCGCTGCTGCCTGGAAGTAGGACAAACTCTTGCCCAAAATGACGCCAGAAATTGGGCTCATTAACCTTGGAATAAAGCCAAAGCTCAGTACCCTGGGGAATAACTGTCTTAATTGTTGTTTCAGAGATGCCTTGTGAATGTTGTTGTCAGGCAGCAGAGGGAATCAATTCTGAGATGGAAGAATTTCAAGCTCATAAATCTGAGATGTCCTAATAACACAGTCTGCAAGTAAAAGTGAATAGGAGTGAGTTCCTTTTCTTCGAGGTTGGCTGTGAATAGCCATAAAATCTCTTAACATGTGTCCTGGATTTATGAACAGAGAGTATGAACTTTTCCCGCTCCATCTTATACTGTATTTCATTTGAGGGCAGGAGGAGATCTAGCCAGATAAGTCAGTGGATATCTCCTCTGATCCTTGTCATCGTACGGGTCTTTCCACACTACAGTTGCAATCTTATGATCTGTTGCTGAAAAATTTTGTGTTCTTTTCTGCTATACAGGACCAGGATTGAGCATCTGAATGCTGGCTTTGTACACTTCAATCAACAGGACATTCCTAAAGGAAAAGTTTGTGTAAATTTTATGTGTGAAGCTGTCTTAAAATAAAGTAACTTTCAGGGCTAGACCCATGCTTTTTCACGCTGGCTGTAGGTCTCTCTCCAGACCAATAAACTAAGACCAGTTTAATGTTCAGTGGTTAAAGCAGAAATGCTCCCTTTGTCATTAGGGAGACTTTGAATTGGATCCTTGACAGGGTATTTTTTAAGTATAGAAAATTATCACTTGGTTATTTACACTCTACTGTATTGTAAATCAATGCGATGGACAAGCTGCTGTGTGAATACGTATTACAGAAATATTGAATACGAGTGAGGTCAGAGACTACAGCAAAACAAAGCAAGACCTGAAGGCATACTGAAAAAAAAGATTGCTTCTTGCTTTAATGCAAAATTTTGTGGGTTTCTGTTGAACAGTGATAGTTATATGCTATTTCCGCAAACCAGTTATATTTAGAACAGGTAAAGAATACATTTGTAACTGAACTTTGGTAAATTCTTTGTTTCAACTGTCGAAATTACCAAGTAAAGCATCAGATAAAAATATTTTTCCAAGGAGTAACTTAAAAATCGTCTATACTGTCTGTACTCCTTGATACTTTGATTGCAGACAAAGCTCTCTAGTGCAGAATTGCCTTTAGATTGTAAGGACACACAAGTTTACCATAACATAGGTTCTGCTGAATCAAAAACCCAGTGATCTCATAGGAAGCTATATAATCTTGGCAACAGGCTCTGTGGGACAGTCTTAACAGTTCTTGCTTGCACTTCCACTAAGGGCAAAGACATCTTTTTGAATTAGAAGGTCCCACCCAAGAAAACTCTTCCGCGTGTGCAGAAACACACTCAAGGGAGTACTGATGTGTACTTTGAGTTAAGTAGGTGTCTTGGCAGTACCTACTTCAGTGGGACATGAGGTTAAGCTTGATGTTAGGGAAGTGACATAAGAACATTTTCAATATATATGTTTTGATGGGAGACTTACGGAATTATTTCAGGGTTTGATTTCATGTGAAGCCTGCCATTTCGGGAGAGCTGAGAAGAGCCTCTCCTCTTTTTGAAAACATTTTCAAACACAGAAGCCCAGACCCATTCCACTGAGCCTAATGTACCTTACAGAGGGATAACGCAGGAGGCTGGTTTCCCTGGTGGCACCCATTCAAAGTTGACTCTCCCTTCAGAGGGTCTAATTTTCACCAAGCTGGATGGTGGAATCTCACACTTGGTAGCAGAAGTCAAATAAAATCTAGTGAACTGATCAACCCCAGTGCTGGTATAAGGGATAGAACCACATGGCACATGCTCACAAATCTTGATTTTAAATCTAGAAAATAAACTGCAGCCTTACAGCCCAACTGTGTTCTCTTGGATCTGAGACTTGCACAAGAAACAGCAAAAATGTCCTGGGAGGAGGGTTATGATCATATAATGTGGTCAATAACAAAGCCTGGCAGTAAAACCAGAGGTTCATTGTAGCTTTTTAAAATCTCATGCTTCTCAAACCAAGCTCACAACTTCATAGGAAACGGCTCATCAGTCTGACTTCCTCAAGGCTGGTAATTACTGGCCGATTGTTTTTCAGTGCCAGTGACCTAATTACAAGCTTTTAGCAACAGGGCAGAAGACGGCCCCAAACATAATGAGCCCACAATGCTTCTAGGCTATGTTATATTTGCATGGTCCCTTGCCTGCACATGTTGCTTAGCCAACATGCCCATGAGCCATGTCGCTGTATTCACGTGGTGCTAAGGCCAGTTTGACAGGCACAGCCTCTCAGTTGGTCCCACTGGTCTCTTTGTGCCTGCTGAAAGTAGCTGTGCGGCTTCTAGACAGCTTGGAGTGTAAGCAGCTGTGCTGGTTTTGGCTGGGGTAGAATTAATTTTCTTCACAGTGGCTGGTGTGGGGCTGTGTTTTGGATTTGTGCTGAACACAGGGCTGATAACACAGAGATGTTTTTGTTATTGCTGAGCAGAGCGTACCCAGAGCCAAGGCCTTTTCTGCTTTTTGTTCTGCCACACTGGTGAGGAGGCTCAGGGTGCATGGGAGGTTGGGAGGAGACACAGCCAGGACAGGTGACCCAAACAGGACACAGTGACTTAATTCCTTGTTTTGCTTTGCTTGTGCATGTGGCTTTTGCTTTCCCTATTAAAAGGGATGTTGTCTTTATCCCAACCCATGAGTTTTCCAGTTTTTACCCTTCTGATTCTCTCCCTGATCCTGCTAGTGGAGGAGTGAGTGGGTAGCTCTGTGGGGCTTGATTGCTGAATGGGGTTAAACCATGACAGCAGCATTCATCTGATTGTGGGCATAGCCTACAAGACCATAACAAGTGAAAAGTGCATAGTGTTTGATCCTGCTGTTCCGTGCTAGGGCTGGACAAGTCACCTGCTGTACTTTCGCAGTGTGACGTGGAGTATGAAAGCATGAAAGCTCCTTTTAACTCTTCTCCCACTGTAAATCCACATCTGTGGATGTCTGCAAAATAATAGCTGGACTGTCACAAAGTCCTAAAGTGACTTAATGAGGATCTCTCAGCATCTAGGTTTTTTTTAGGATAAAGTATTTGGAACTTCTGAAATATTTTGCATCATGCTAGAAACAGAAATCTGACATTTCTCACAGTATGACAACGTTGAGAACAAAGCATCTACAAAATGGTTAAGGAAATAAGGAAAGTATCAACAGTAGAGGAAAGAAGAAACAACTCCATGGGAACTCACAGGAGTTTCTCACTCCTGCTAACTGCATAAACCCCCAGTCCACATGAAAATTACTGGGCAGGTGACAAACATATTTGTCCTGACAAGCTTCAAAGTTGATGGCTGGTGTTTGAGTCCTGCTGGAGTGAGTTGCTGAGTGGAAAGCTTGAAGCTGCAGTCATTAGCAGAAATTGAACAGATTTAGATGAAACAAACAGGTGCTAGTGAACATTGCAATATTTTATTTTGGTTTGCATACTGATGCTTTGAAATGTCTGCTACTGAGTCACAAATTAGAATAATTGTCCTAGCTAAACTTTCTCAGTTTTGTTGTTTGGGTTGTTTTATTTACAGGGCAACACATACTGATACTGTTGTCTGAGCTGTCATGATTTGGGCACTAGGGAAAACAGAGAAAGCAATCTGCAAATAATTTTTTTCTATTTTCCCCCATCTCAGCTGAAATATTAGTAATTTCCAATAACCTTTAGCAAATTCTCACTCAGCATGTGTTTTTTGTATGGCCGTAAATGCCTACATTTCTGTTTGCAGTGTCTCAGCTCTCTCTACCTCATTTTTGAAAAATCTGTTCAGGCAACTTTGAAATATATCCTTCAAAATATATTTGGAATGTCTTTAACTTCCAATTTTGCCTTCATTCTCTTTTCTATACTTTTAAAAAATAATAATTCCCCTACTCTTCCAGCCTGATGATTGATTTGTTTTTCTTCAGAAACTGTCTGAAGGTTGTATAATGAAGCTAAAACGAATTCAACTTCCATCATTCTCCCTTCCCTTTGGAATCTTACAGCTGTTGTATTCACTTCTAAAGCATCTGAATCTAAGATGGAAGGAGATTTCCAAACCACAATTCATCTAAATGTGTCCTAGTCCATAATTTCTGTATTTGTGCTTGTCTCTGCCTCATACAGTTTACACAAGGCACAACTGGCTGATGTATCTGGAAGTAGAAGACAGATACTTTCTTCACAAAAATATGCATTGTACTCAGTACCTTTTGTACTTTCTGTAATAGCTAAATTACATTTAATTTAAATTACGCAGAAGCCAGTGAAATCTAGGAGTAACCCCTCTGCATTTGGTAAAATAATGACAATGCAAGTTATTTCTTATTACTATTGAGGCAATAAAAGTAACAATTATGGATTATTTTGCAGTGTTTTGTGGATATACAGCATGTGTAATGTATTATAAAAACTGTTTTTGCTGTTGTTTTGCGTACAGATAACAAGTTACCAGTTTTGGTAGCATCTTTTTTATGTTAAAGAAGTACTTGTAGAAGACTATAAGCATTCTGAAGTGCACACGGGAAAAGTTCACTTCCCCCCAGTTTTTGACTATGAATCTATAGATTGAGGCAAAAAGCTGAGTTTTGAAATGTAATAGAAAATTATGAAGGTGAAGAATTCACCTTTTAGTGATGCTTTCTTACTGTGGAAAAAAAGGAACCCTGTCCCAGCCAAAACCAGGTCAACCTTTTTCTTTGTCTTCTAGTTTCAGAAATAAATCTGGAAGTCTGAAGACTTTTTATTCAATGAGCAGTTCATCTACCCAGTAAGTGACGCAGTTTCCTAGTAGAGATTTGTGTTGCTCAGAAGCGGCTCTTCAGCAGCCACCAAACCTAGGCTGGCCTCTCTCTGCCAAGACTGAACTTTCAAGCCTGGTGTAGCTCCCAATGGAAAGGAAAAGGACAGGATAAAGCTATCAGGCCAGTCATGGGACTTGCAAATAAAGACCTTTAAAGTGATTTAGCTTAATAAGCACACAGTGGAGAATATGAAGTGCATCTTTAATTTATTACTTTGACATCATTTGCTGAGTAAGAGTGTATGTCTATGTCATATGTATTTCAGCAAGATCTTTATCAAGCATCCACTGGAAGACTTCCAGTGTTTTAATCTGATGACAGTTTGCTTGGTCCCTGCATATTATTAATGCTTTGCTCTATTAGAAGTGTCAGAGTTTATCCTGTGTTGTTCTGGGCAGTTTGGGAGCTTTTCAGAGAGCGGAATGATTACCCTATATCTGATAATATTTCCTCTTTTTAGGAAAGCAAAAGCATCTTTGATGTTTGTGATTTGGATCTGATCTCTGCATGAGCTGGGGTGGATCTGGGTGTCTGTGGTTTCATTTGTGCTCTTCTTTTGCTCAGCCAATGAGCCATATGTGGTAAGACACAGTAAACTGAGAGCAAGAGATGGAGCTTGGGGTATTCACCTTCGTCAGACTTCATCATCAGTGTCTTGTCCAGTAGCTGCCCACATATGCTGGGTATGAACAAAGATAGCCCTGAGCTCCATGGCATGTCTCCAAATCCCTCCCTGCTTAGGGGATTTGAATCACTGTCTGCTTGCTTTCCTCTGAGAATACATGGGAAGGGAAGAGCAGGATCAGCTAAATGAAATCTTGTCTTCTCCTTCCAAGCAGTTCAGTCAGCTTAGCAGAGTGAGCTGCAGGCTGCTGCCAGCTCTGATGGTGTTCACCAGGGCAATTCAAGTTTAGCTGAAACCTGGAAAGGAGCTTGTTCAAAAGTTTCATCTTACTGAAGAGAACTGTTGGCCAGAATGCACACCTAGTGTGCAACACAACTTTACTTCTGTTTTTTCCAAAACACCTATTCGACTTCTACCTTCCACCCTTTCCCCAAGAAGAAGTCACAGAAGAATCTCCCTGATAATTTGTGAGCAAACACATCAATCCGTCTGTCAGCGACTCTGACCAACATGATGGAATGGAAAGAACAGCATGAAGTCAAAGTAGCATAGCCAAAATAAGCGTTAATCTAAAGGGTGAGAGTAGTATATCCCCCCATTATAGAAACATTTTTACATCACTTGCCATCTGAAGGAAAGAAGTTTTTTGTTTTTTTTTTTTCTAAAAGCCAGCTGCTATTTGGCAAAAGAGCATGGTAACGGTGTAAATTCTTGTATCCATTTTAGGCCTATGGAGTGGCCAAAATACTTTCTGTACTGAACCCTTTTTAATGTATTTTAGAGTAAATAAGATGAAGTTCCAAACTTGGATGCCTGGCTCAGTCAGGTCTGAAGGCCATTCAGCAAAATATCTGTAGCCACGGAAATGGACTAAAGAGAAGCTTGCAAGTCTTCTGGAAAAGCTTTCAGAGACCAGACTAGCAGACAGGAGGTTTGCAGTCTTTCAAAGGACTAACAAAAGCCTGTCCAAGCTTTTGTGCTTAGCATGTTGATAATGTGCAGTAAGAAAGCGTGTTGGGGAATATCGGAATATGACATTCAAAGACGTTTTGTATGAACTAGGATGTGTGGTGTGATTGCTAATGCCTAGAGACACGAGAGGAGGTAATAACCCACAGGAAAACATGTGATAGTTGTACCCAAAGGCTTCTGTCCAAGCAGCTTATTAAAGAACACAAAGGGAAACTGTCTTTGGGCCTTTTGGATTCAGGCTGCTGGATATTGACGGGGCTTTTTTGTCATCAGTTTGTGGTGACTCACTGTGACGTGCTCTTTGGTCTTGACATCCTGTTGGAACAGAAGACCATACATGACAGATCCTATTTTGAAGGGGCACTTTGGCTGAGAACATTGGAGTGAGCTGTGACGGTGGGAGAGGCAGTCTGGAAGAGTCACTACGAATATTCATCTTTGCATGGAGGAGGATCTGGTGGTGATCCCAGTAGAGTTTGTGAGCTTTTAAGTGGCCTTTGAAAGATGTAGGCATGGAAAGAGAAAGCAGCCAGCAGGTGGTGGAAACATGCTCAACAGCAGATTATCTTTCCTTAGTTTCATAATATTGATAAACTGCTGAAGTTGGTTCCCAGCTGAGTCCACAGCATGGTCCTGATAACGATTTGACATGAACAGATCTGCTACACACTGGGAATCCCCAGGACCTCTAGGAGCTCCAATATTAGGACTCCATCTGTGAATTTCAAAACAGATATACAGAAAATAAACAGTAACAGCTTTACGACTGTAAACAAACTGCATCTCTGATTTGTCTAATCAGGTACCTATGTCTGTGTCTCAAAGACACCAGTAAATCAACACTAAGACAAGTCTGTAAATTCCAAGGCTTCTGCTATATTCTTTCAAGTTTTGCTCCTAACCTGTGTCAGACTTCGCAAAGCACAATCCTGACAGAAGAGTTCTTCTGCAGCAGTGCTATACAGAAAATAAGGGAGAAAGTTGGGGTAGCTGCAAATATCGTAGCATCATAGAATATGATGGAAGGGACCTTAAAGATAATCAAGTTCTAACCCTCTGCCATGAGCAGGGACACCTTGCACTAGACCAGGTTGTTCACAGCCCCATCAAGGTCATCACCCTGGCCTTGAACACTGCCAGGGATGTGTTATCCACAACTTCTCTAGCAACCTGTGCCAGAGTCTCACCATCCTCTGAGCGAAGAACTTCTTCCTAACATCCAATGTAAATGTCTCCTATCTTAGTTTAAAATCATTCTGCCTTGCCCTGTCACTACATGACCTTCGAGAAAGCTTTTCTGCAACTCTCTTTGTAGCCCCCTTTAGGTACTGGAAAGTTGTTACAAGGTATCCTCAGAACCTTCTCTTCTCCAGGCTGAACAACCCAAACTCTCTCAATCTCTCTTCACAGGAGAGCTGCTTCAGCGCTCTGGTCAGCTTTGTGGCCCCGTGGCGGTTTGGCCCTGGCTGAGGTGCCCACCAAAACCACTCTGTCAGTCCCCTTCTCAGCTGGACAAGGGAGAGAAAACAGAAAGCTTGTGAGTTGAGGTAAGGACCGGAAGACATCAGTCACCAATTACTGTCATGGACAAAACCTAGGGAAATTCTCCCAGTGTTCAGCCTTGTGTGCTCTTGTTCAAGCTCAATCTATTTTCTCACACTATAATTAGCAGAAGGAGAAATAATTGGCAGAGAACAATTCTTTTGTTATATTTTTGTCTTTCTTCTGCTTGAGAATTGTCTTTGTGCAAATTATAATATTAATAGATCTGTTCCTTGTAAATCTGGACAAATATGTGTGCAAATACATTTTATCTTTCAACTTCTTCTGGACTAACTATGACTACTAAACCAAAACTTTTCCACTAGGTTTGGGGGAAATCTGTCCAATGTGAAGCGACTACTGTCAAAAAGAATATGTTTGTAATACATTCAAAATATTTTTATGTTTGGGCTTAGAAATATCTCATATTTGAAAAAGAGCATTTCTGAAGGAGCGTGGAAATTAATGGGAACTGTCTTGAAAATCACTCAGATAGATATGTGAATAACACCACATTTATTTCATTTTTTAACAAACACACTTTCTTTGCTTTGAAGTGACTCCTTATCTCTTCTTCCCACAACAAATCCAATGCCTTACAACTAATATAGGCACTTTTTTTGGCCAGAAATCAAACATTAGCCTTATAGTCATAGGAATGGAAAAATAATAAAATACACATTCAAGAAACATGAAGGTTTACAGTAAAATAGATTTAGCAAAGCTACCTCACCCCATCTTCTCTAAAAGACACGTCTTCTCATTTTCATCCATTAAAATAAACTTACTGAGCAAATTGCTGTTTTCTCTCTGAGAGGTGTCTTTCTTTTGATTCACTGAAGTGCCTGGTATCAAGGGAAAATGTCTGTGGGCAAACACCTCTGACGAAAAGCACATTAGCTGTTCCTCATTTTCAACCATTCGTTTTATAGAGTGAGCAGTCACTTCTGCAGGCTGAGATTGATCAGCTGAAATGGCAAATGTGGTGAAAGTGCTCAGAAACATGCCTGGGGTGTAAAAAGAAACATAGTGGATGACTTAGCTCATTTGCTGTCTTTCTTCTAACAGAAGGGGGAAAAGCATGATCATGAATATTCTAGGTCCTTTAAAAACAAAATAAAACAGAGAATATACAGAGTGATTTGGACCACGAATTTCCAAAATGAGCAACGGAAAAATAGCCTTAGATTTAAGCCTTTTTTTCCCCTTTTTTTTGGTGAGATATGGCAAAAATTGAGAGCCTGAGGGAATCAGAGATTTTAATACCATCTGCTTTGTGATAGAGGCAGCAACAATGGTACCAGGAGTGGAACTACCAGCCCAATGTGATGTATTGTTCAGAGTTCACTGAGACCTCTTACAACACCAGTGGTCAAGCTGAGTCAGACCCTAGGCCCACCTAGCTCAGTATCACACCTCTGACAGCAGAAAAAAGCAGATACCCAGAGGAGACCATACGGACAGTGAAACATATATGGCCTTCTCTGAGTGCTATCCCAACCTTCAACCATTTGTCACTCAAAATGCCGTCCTAAATATGCTCTGCTCTTCATGAAACAGTTCCATGAGCAGAACAAAAACATGGCTGGGTTGTGTGGGTCTGAAGACTGCCAGCATAAATATTGAAAGATAACTGGGAAGAAGTTCTGCATTTCTTCTGCCTCATGACAAGGTTTCCCATTACTCTGCTAGGCTCAAAAAATCTCTTTTGGCAGTCACTTACATGTGCCTGTGAGAAAATAAGTGGGGATTTACAATAAATGATTGAAATTGATGAGACAGTAGTCGTGGTTAGATTTTCTTTGCCTCATCCATAAGGTATCTAGTTCACACCCCCCAGGATTGCACTGTGATAGAGATCAGCATGAAATTCTCTTAAAAGTGTATTCCTAGCCACAAATGCTACAGTAGATCCATGCTGCTTTTGCTTGTGTTCCACATGAGTTCTATCAACCACAGTATTAGAAAGTTTTCCTGGCATCCAGTAAAATGTTTTGCATATACGAACCATATTCGAAGAGTAAGGTATTGTAAGTAATACCGTCTTGCTTTGATATTTTGAAGAATTCCTAGAATAGACAACTGCAGTTTTGGCTCTTCCCTTCTACTTTTCTTTTTTTGAGTCATTACATTTCTTGAAAATTATAGATGCTAGATATTCTGAGGCAGAATATGCAAAATTCACAATAGACATATCCAAGCTGAAGCTGAAGAAATTACAGTTTTGGCAATGACAGAGATGTATTTAGAAACATTGCCAAAATTCAGTGAAAATCTTTGACTTAAGGAAATATTAATTCATCCTGCAAAAGAGGAGATCTGAGAAAATCTGCTGACTCCATCTGAAACAAAAAGATAATCCATCTTTTTTTTCTTGTAAATCTTAAAACATTTTTAGATAGATACTCTTTATCCTCAGTCTTGATTTGACTTTTTATGTTGGTTTAAATTTCTTTGCTTTCACTGCCCTGGATTTTAGCATAGTGATTAAATAGTTACATATTATTCCACAGTTTCTTTCAGGATAGAAAGATAAAATTTGGGAATTAAATGTAATTTGATGAGATACAAGACAGGACTGAAAGTGCCAACTCATCATTTGGGGATGGCTCCTAGCTACTGACCATGGCTCTGAGAGAACACGGGAATTATTGAGAAAGGTGATTTTATTGACTGTTCCAAGTGACCAGGCTATCGGGAAAGAGTTATGGCTGTGCTTTTGTGTACATCCATTTTCACTTGACTCAGTCGTAAGCATCTCCTTGTTAAAAAGGAAATTCTAATTTAAACAAAAGTCAAGAACAGAACAAGAACATTAATCTACTGCTTCCAAACTGCTGCTGTGTATCTACCAGCATTAAATTTTAGCCACTATGGCACACATTAATGTTATAAAAGACTGCTCAAGAAAAATTCAGCTATTCTATGTGATACTGGATGTGGTGGAAGGAGCAGTGTTTCAGAGAATTGAGTGAACAGTGTTCTTTATCCTAATTCAGAACCTAATCTTCCTCCTCCTGGAGCAGTTTTAGGTCTTTGCTGTTGACTTCAATGGAAAGAGGATCAGCCCTATTGGTTTTGTGTAGGGAGTGGCAATCAGATTAAACAAAGTCAGCATTACTGGTTTGAAGGATTTATGTCATTGCAAGCATTTATTTATTCATTAAACGGATTTCTTTTTACACTAAGGGCAATATTCAAAACACAAATCAAGATAATAATGTTCAAAATATTGCTGGATACTAAAAAGAATTGGGATCTATGCGGTATTAAGGTTTTCCTTCTCCCTTGCCCTACAACATCTCAGTACGTGGTGAATTCCATGATATGAATGCTCATGTGCAGGCCTGGATGCATGAGACCACCCTTCCTCCCCCCTGAGTTGGAGGCATCAGGCACTGCCTGCAAAGGAAGCCTTGACCCACGTCTCTTGTTAGGCCATATCTTACATGACATCCACTATGAAGTCTTTTCTATTACGATTTTTATAGATATTATCACTTAGTATCTGAATGTCTTCCAAGAGCACTTTATACAGTATGACTAACATCTGTCATATGTTGTTTGTTCTCTCTTCCTTTCCGCACTTGGGGAATGGAAATGAATGCAGTGACATTTCTTGTTCCAGAAGGGATTTTAAAGAAAAGTAAACATATATTTCCATGTATTTATGTGTATAGAGATGACAGAGTCAAAGCAACCTGCTTTGTCTGGAAGAACCACGTGTCAGGGTTACAGTGGTCCCAACTATGGGGTACTTCACGTCATTACCTCACTCAGCCCCCACAGACACTGTCTTTTCTGCACGAACAAGCTGTACTCCTTTTCTAGATAGTTCCATTGTCCTCTTTAATATAATTGCCAGCTACAGCCTTCATCCTGAGAATTTTTGAACGCATTTTTTTCAGACCATTGAAGCCTCAGCAAAGAAATCAAAAGCACTACTCTGAGCGAATAGAAATTGATTTGCTCATCAGTGTTGCTGCAGTGCAATGTGCTGTTGGTCTTAATGCGTTATTACCTCAATTCAGTCTCCCTTTTGGGGTTAAAAGTAACATATTCTTTACTTTAAGCAACAAGATACGGGAACCTCATCATATGGGGTGGCATGGTCTGCCAGCTGACGTAGGATCTCCTCTGTGCCTCAGCCAGTCAAAACAAGATCTAGGAATATAGGCAATTTGTGATAACACTGGACTGAATCTGTCAGGAAAGAAGGTTATTTTTTGCCCTGTTTCTTTCTTTCTTGTCTCAGTAGATAGGACTGAAAAGTTTGGCCCACTTTTGCCCAGACTTAATAGAGGAAGATGATGTTTGGAAAGATGTGACTTAATATGGAAATTTGAGGGCTGTTTTGTTTGTTTATTTTAGTCCCACATTGATTCACTCACACTTTTGAGCCAGTCTGAAGGAAGATGAATGAGGAAAATCTGGAGGGATCTGCTAGGGCTCCTGTAGCTTTCCACACCAAGCTGGAAGGGCTTAGCATCAATGAGCTCCAGAAAATGGCAGCTAGGTGAGATCCCCGAGGACATCTCAAACATTCCTACATCCTTAAGTTTGAGGTACTGGTCTAAGCTTGCAGAACAGCTTACAGGACACTTCAGATCAATCTCGAATGATGCACGTGTGGTCATTGGCTCACCAAACTCCTCTGACTAAATTGCACTTACATGGGAAGGTTAGTACAGATGTTAAACTGTCTTCTCTCACTTCTGTAGAAAATGCCTGCAGGTGTTGGTACTGCAAAGAACTAGAGTTCCTGAATAACAGAGCTCAGAAAAAGTGCTGCACTCCATGAACTGGAGGAAGTTTAGTCCTCTTCCTCACCCAGGGCAGCAGACAGCTGTCAGCTCCTACAGCTTAGAGACACAAAGGCAGAAGGACATCTGGGGCTGTTCTGCAGTGTATGTGAGGGTTGTGTGTGAGGGTTATGCTTCACAGGTGAGGAACTATGCTGAAGAAACCAAGACACCCAAAGTATCCAAAAGGAAGCCAAGCAGGCTCTTTCCTTTCAGTTATTACTTGAGCTACCTTCTGATTGAGTAGCAGAACATACATCTATACAACTGCCCAGAGATGAAGACGTCTTCCATTCCTTGCCTTTTGCCATGGCTTTCTTTTCTTGCATATAACATATAAAGTCAGGAAGGGCTTGAGTACCTCAGCAACTGGACTACTGAGCAGAAATGACTTTTGACCTTGCATTTGGGTCAAAATGATAACACCAGTTAGCTCAAACACAAATTAGCTCAAAGGCCTCTGAGTTGAGACTTTGATTTTTTTGGAAAGATATAAAGACCTTCTTTTGTTAGGACAAATGACTGTGGTCTTTTTTTTAATCTTTTGTCTTGAAAGCTGGCCTATGATCCTTGAAGAGCTTTCTACCATTTTTAGGAAAAATTAATGTGGCCTATTTTTAGATTCAAAGCTTCTATCTACTGCATTTAAGAATCACGTAGATATTGTCTCGGTCCGAGTTTCTACCATAAAGACAATGCAACCTTAAGTGCAATTTTTGTGAAACGCTTTTCCCACTAGTACATGACAATGCCACTCACAGTGTTAAATGTTTTGGTTTATTTGCCTGCTCTTTCTTTCGGTTTGCAACATGGATTTCCAAGGTGTGTAATGCACAGTGACTCAATGTCATGTAGGGGACACACAGTGGGAAATGGATCCCCAATAAAATGCAATTGCTCTTCAAGAGTTGCTGCTCTTGTTTGAACAGGGTGCATGGGTGAGAGTTTGAAGTACTGCAAATACATGTTTTTAGAACTGTGATTAATTTCAGTTAAAAGTTTTGACTTCTCTCCCGCACCTCCATTTCCTACCATGTCTCCGTGTGCCACACAGCAATGTGTTTGTGGCTGGCTTGGAGCTGCCGACGGTAGGTGAAAGAGAGAGTGCAGAGCCCACTCATGACAGCAGCAAAATTCAGCATGGCAGTGGTTTCGGAGCAAGGTGAACTCTGTGTAAGGAGTATTTCAAAGGGCCAGAACAGATTAGTGGAGAATTAGTGGAGCTCAGAGAGGTGTGAAAGAAAAAAGATGGAAGGTGCTTTGGGCAGGGCAGCTGAATCTCTTGATCTATTGCCTCCCTGACCTTCAAGTCATCTACTTCTTACCTTGGCCCTCAGCCAGCTTGGTGTTTCTGGAGAGCTAGGACCAGTTCATGGGTAATTTCACCCCAGAAAGGTTCTTATTCTGGTATGCTTGCTCCTTCAGTTCCCATGTCCCTCTGAGACGTGAGACGCCTTATGCCTCACACCCCCCCTGTGCATACATTCGACCCAGCCAAGCTCCACCACTCTTTGCTCACCTCCTCTGCTTTCCCTGTGCTCATGCTGGAAACCAAAGCTGTCTGGGAAAGACCTGCAGTGTCTCAGCACAGCTCCAGGACAAAATCAGGGAGAACAGAGCCCGGGTCTGGCACTGGTTTACCACAGCACAAGGCAGCCGTGTCCCCTGACACAGCCTTGGAAGGGACCTGTCTGTGAGTTTTGCAAATGAAGCGAGAGTGCCACGCTTTCAGAAAAGCGTATTTTGTCTCACAGCTGATTGAATGAGATGGATACTTACCTTTTATGCATATGTTATGATAGATCTCATGTCCACAAATTCTGTTTCTAGGCTGTAACTAT
Organism: Rhagologus leucostigma; assembly: GCA_013397725.1. Taxonomy (NCBI): domain Eukaryota; kingdom Metazoa; phylum Chordata; class Aves; order Passeriformes; genus Rhagologus; species Rhagologus leucostigma. The sequence continues at coordinate 2,368,541 of VZTD01005474.1, read as the reverse complement.
GAATGCTCCTATGGTTTATTGCAAAGCATTAACGGGAGGGCCAGCTGTCAGTCCACTGCTATACTGCTGTAGCAGAAATGAAAATCTCTAAAAATTGTCACCCCCTTTCAAAGCAGTGGAAAGAAATGAGAAAGTTTTGCTGCATTTCCACTGTCTAATGCAAATAATATTAATTCTAGAAAAATAACACGCATCAAGAAAATCTGGCTTCATGTAAAAAATGCTATTCCAAGCAGAAAAACTGATTGTGTGAAATAAGATACGACCAAAATGTACTTTACAAGGTAAGAATTTGTGGCCTACTCCAGCAAATGTTTTTATTCTCAGACCTCTATATAATTGTAACATAAAAGTCAATAAAGGGCAAAGAATGACAAACACTTCTGATGAGCCTTCTCTCAGTAAGACCATTGAAGTGTTCAACACATAAAATATTTCCCTGAAAGGCAAATGGTTCTTGTCAGATTAGGCTAATTCTCCAAGAGAAAAAATATTGTTTCAGGAGCCATTAGCGACAGGTTGGAGATCAAAGGAAATGCCTAATGAAGCAAAATGGCTGAAAAGTGACAAAAATCAATTAAACATCTGAATGGTTTCTTAACTCTGTGCTGTAGAAACTACACACTAGAAGATGTAATTTCTAGTTCCAAATAGGTGGCAACCCGACACCAAACTGCAAAGTTAAGGTTGGCAAACAACCTAGAGGGGCAAGTGTGTTCCATTATTCTGGCCGTGGAAAATACATTTGGACCAATCCTTATTGCATGAAATCTTGAGAAAATGCATTTCCTTCTCTGCAAAATCAAAACTTCGTACAACTTCAGAGTCCAGAAAGATGAGGAAAAGTTTTGTGTCTATTTAACAAAATCGTGAAGATTTCAAGAGGAATCCAGGTAGATTTAGCTCAGATTTTTCTCCACATTGAGTAGGGACAAGGAAGATGTTCTAGTAGCAGAGACTTGACTCCTCTATTTCTTATCACATGGCATGAATGGCATATACTGGGATAATAATGTGCAGCTTATTTGCAAACTTCTGTGAGTAACCTCACTAAATATTGCCTAGTGATATCAGAAATTAGTGGGAGGTCATGGAAAAGCTCCTTTCCTGGGTTTTAACTCATATCTTGCCTTCCAGCATTTCCCACCTCCTCATTGTCGTATTTGGCTCACTTCATTCTATGTTACTACAAAGTTTCCAGAAAGGATGTCAAAATACCTGTAAAAAGATAAAAACCTAGAAATCTCACTTTATAAAATATAAACGAGATTGACGGCTTGTGAGGTCATAGGGAGAGGATAAAGAGAAATTTTAAACTAAATTTTGCTTGCATTTTCTTACCTTATTTTCAGTAATACTTTTCCTTTGTTATTATAAGATAGTGGTATCATTCAGCTGGGAGAACTGGGATATAAACATGAATTTGGAAGAATTTATCTGGCATATTCTTTGTAACTCACAGAGATGAGGGGATGATATAGGCATTATTCACTTCCAGACTGATCAGAAGTTAGTCCCAGTTATCCAGGCCTGAGGATTTCTATCATCTCGGTGAATGCAGCTGGAATATGGATACAGCTCACCAGCTGTATAATCTTGGACAACCTTCGTGACTGGAGTCAGGTGGTGCCTTGCCAGTGCCATAATTTCTGCAATTGTTTGAGTGCAACCTGTTATGTCCTGAAAATTGTTTTTGTGCCCCATCCTCGTTTTGGGTATCTCATCATATGTCATTCAGCAATGAGGCCAGAGGAATAGTTTGGGACTGGTTTTTGCTTTCATGAAAACAGAATGAGCTGAGCAATTACTTTTAGTGCGTTTCCAAGCGCCTCTGACCTGTGTTACTTGGCTCTTTGTTACATCCTTTCATGTATAGGAGATGTAGCACGCTGCATAAACAGAAAGCACTCTGTATTCTGCGTTGATGGTAGCAGTTCTTTGTCAGTTGTACTTTTTCTCATAATTTATTTCCAAGATGCATGCTCACTTCTTTGAGTGTTTCATAACACACAGTTTATTATGGGGGAGCACATCAGCTCTTTCATTTCCCATTTTAGTAGAAAAGCAGTCCATCAGTCATAATTAGACACACTGAACCAGACTGTGCAGTGTGGCAGAGGAATGCTCAGTGTGAGGGAAAAGAGAGTTCATGACTGCTGACAGTTGTTGTTTGACTTCCTTGGTGTGTCTCCCATATGACCTAGAGTGGAGACAGGGACAGGGAGAAAACTGACGGAGAGGAGGGAGATTCTTTTACAGGGGCTGCCTGAAGACAGGTGACAGTGAGCTTCTTGCTTAGGAGGTCTGAATTGTCGTACTTGTATGGCCTGAAAATGGACAATGTGAATACCTTGGCATGAGAGTATGGAAGAGATGCCAGAGTGGTTCCACAGCACCTGCAAAGCATCAGTGTGAGACCTTGCAGAGGCTGGACTGGGGGATTGTCTGTCGGTAAAACGTGCATCTCTCTAAACCTCCAGGAGTAATCCATGATTGTATCATCTGTCTGTAGAAACATGGCCATCCCACCTTAAAACATTTAAAGAAAGCACCTATGCATTAATTAGCATCTTTCATTATGTGTTTCTTTATGAATCACAGAAGACCCCAGGTTGGAAGGGACCTAGGAAGATTATCTGGTCCAACTGCTCATTAGATCTTGAAAACCTCCATTAATGGGAACTCTACCACATTCCTGGGGAGGTTGTTCCAGTGACTGGTTTTATCACTCTAAGAAATGTCTTTCTTACATCAAGATGAAACCTAGCCGTGTTGCCACTTGTCTTCTCCCTGTGGCTCCTTGTGAAGAGAGATCCTCCCACCTCTTTCTAGCCACCCTGTAAGTACTGGAGAACTGTGATGAGGTCCTCCTGAGCATTCTCTTCTCCAGGGCTCCATGACTCCTTCAGTCTTTCTTCATAGGGCATATTGTCCAGCTCTTTGGTCATTTTCATGGCTTTGGACTTTCTCCAGTCTGTCTGCATCTTCCTTGAGTTATGGGGATGAGAACTGGGCACAGTTCTTCAGGTGAGGCCTGACAAGTGCCAGGTAGAGTGGGATGATCATATTTCTATGTTTACTGGTAAAGGCCCTTAATTCTTTCTTTCTTCCTGAGTGGTAGTTCTATTTTTTGGAGTGAATGTCCCAGGTAGACATGAAGCATCAGGGGAAATTGCAAAAATTGGTGGAAGAATCTCCCAGTCTTGTGTTTTAGCTTTTCACATTACTTTTAATTTCATCTCTCTGAGGGATCTCAGTAATTTATCTTAATAAATGCATAATTTGCTAGTGAGATTTCTTTTTTCTTTTTAGGTTATTCTAAAGTAACTTGAAAATTTAATTTGCTGAATCTAAATCTCAATGCTGAGCTGGATTTTTTGAATCGATAATCAGACAGTAGCTGAATAATGAGGATAATGGATAATTAGAAAAAGCATATGGCTTCCTGCAGCTTCATTATTCATGCCAGAAAATCACTGGGCAAACACTCTTAGTCCAATATATTCCCTGAATGCTGAGTAAGTGAAACACAGCTACATCCTGTGCTGTGCTCAGGCTGGATAAATTGTGGGAGTGGTAAACACCTCCTCCTCACCCCCCTAAATGGCATTAATTCTACTTCTTAGAAAGTAGCAGTGAACCTTTATTATCTATTGTGCCCACTCTCCAGAAAACCCAAGATCTGGTTAGCACCGCAAAACAACGTCATGACATTAATTCCTTCTATCCTGAACATGCGTTGTATTTCTCTCTGTGAGAGAGGGCATCTCAGGTGGACAACCATGCACACAGTGGGCAACATTTGTACTGTGGCAGACCAAGACTTGGTCTTAAAGCGACTAAAACAGTAAGAACTAATGGAATAACTAGGAGTTTCTCAGTAGATATGAAATCTTTATTGCTCCAACATGTCAATATGTCACAAGGTTTGGAAATGCAAATTCTGCTCTCCTATAAGGCAGTGGGGGATAACATCTCTAAGCTTACCTTATTTATCCTATTTAAGTCCTCAGATGACTTAAATGTGAAAGGAGTGGTAAAATCATGCTTAGTAATAAGATGCAGGGCACTGGGCTTGTCCTTAACTGCTCTAGGTCCTCTTAGCTCACCAGATGACATGCTCATGTGCTTCACTGGTGAGATGATGTATAACAGCTGTATTAAGTGTTGCTAGAATGACCCGATTTTGGAAATGTTTATCAGCAGGGTCCTCCTTTCTCCCCTGTTATTTGTGTACTCACCATTTTCTCTTAAGCATTAAGATCTCTTATTAACCGTATCTGTTTGTCAATATGATAGTAATTGAGAAGGTTTCTGAGAACTTACTACCAACGTTTGCTACTTTGTGGTCCTCCTCTCTCTTCTGATGTTTGGTGTCAGTCTCTGATCACCTACTGCAGGCAGCTGATTGTATTGTGCTTTTCAGACACACATTGATTACTGCAAATTTTGACCTTCAGGGTGTCTTTTGGGGAAGAGATCACAAATGAACATATCAGTGCCATTTCGGTATTATTTCTAATGGGAGACAGCTGCCTATTTTAATCAGGATGTACTGAGATACAGGCTACACTACGAATAATTGCAGTGTGAATAACTCTCCAAGGTGAATCAGCATTTAGCTCCTGAGACTTGTTAGTGAAGTATTTTCCAAGATTGTTTCCCTATCATGTGTTCTCCTCAGCCTGTGCAAAAGGTTTTTCAATACTTAACAGCTGTCTTTTATTGTCCATGAACATAGTAGTTTGTGATGTTTGTGGTTGAGATCTCTGCAAAGAAACACAGAGCTGACCAAAGTATTGTATCAAAAATGAGGCTTAACAACATCATCATTTTCCCTTTCCCTTTAGTTTTTTTAATAGGATGATCCAGTATGAAGGACACAAAGCAGTTTTTCAGTCACACCAATTTACTTTAACAAAAAGTTTTCTCTCTTATCTCACAAGGTTTGAAACAAACTTAAAACTGAATGATTCATTTCTATTTGTAATAAATACTCAACGCCACGATAAAAAGCCATTGTGGAGAACAAATGGCAGTAATTGAGATCTAAGTACTAGCTACGTAGGTAGCAGCCAAATCTATTTAATGAGTGCTGGAAAACAACTTAAAAAACACCAGCACTCTCAGATGAGTGCAAACTGCTGTGGTGGAAAGGACACAAGGCAAGTCTAGCTTATCTGTGCACTATATATCCATTTCTGTCCAAACAAAGCAATAAAATATATATAGAAATGACAGAGTAAGGCGTCTCCAACTTAGTGAGAAACCTCGATTTTTTTGTCAATTTTGCAGTTTTTGTCTTCCACCTTTGTATAAAAAAAAAATCTGGTGGTTTTCAAGAGCATCTGTTATATAAGAAAAAATGAAAAATTGCAAAGAAATCACAAAAATCACATCTTAAAAAAGAAAGGGGAAGAAATAGCTTATGGATGCATGAACTAAGTGTGTTAAATAGTACATGCTGCTAAGCAATTTGAAAAATACTAATCAACATCCTTTGAGCATAAGCTCAACACAATTCACAGCCCACAGCTGTGACTCAGAAAGAAAGTTCACTATTAAAATGTCAACCTTGTCATTTACTCCTTTTGCCATTTGCTTAATTCTTAGAGGAAAACTTTGTTCATTAATGCTGGTTTTTTTTTCTTGGCAGCAGTTGTACTCTGGTGAACACTTCTATTTGCATTCAGTCCTGAAATTTGGACTCTCTTATGAAAAGTTTACAGGTGATCCTGTGCTGTGTTTAGTATTTGACTCTTTGCAGCTTTATGTGTGTAAATAGCCACAGAACTGCATAGCAAATGATTAAGTTAAAAACAAATATCCAGGAGAGTTCTTAACACAATCAGGAAGAAGAAGAGAGCAGAAGACAATAAAATGAGCTTGGAACTTAATTTCCTTCTAAGAGAGTCTTCAGGAGCACATACATCTAGGACTTGAATACTAAATATGTGACAAGTCTGGGGACTATCATATATTAAAGGCTGGAGTACACACTATTTTCCAGCTGACCAGGGGACTGGCAATGAAGCAAGATAAAGCCAGGAAGAGAAAGCTATCAAAAATTGCCTATTCCTCTTTCCAAGAGGAGCCTCTGATTGCACTGAAAAGCTGTGCAGTGACTATTGAATGCTCACTATGGATATTCACAGTGGAGGGGGGTCCCTTAGATCATTTTGTCATCTTCTCTGAGAGCCAGAGAATAGGTTGGTGGTCCTGTGGTATGTACAAATCCCTTAAGATCCATGGAGATTTGGGGAGCAAATGTGAACTGGAGTAGCAAATTGCAGTAGAAAGATATGGGGATTCACACAGTATTATTTATTCTCAAGCATAGCTGCAAAGAAATTTTCATGGGCCTTGGTGGTACGAGCTACTTTACTTGGACATGTTTTGCTCCTAAAAAATTTCAAGAGTATGCTTCCTGGGAGGAATGAACCCTGTGATTATGCTTCTGTTATCTGAATTAGACAAAAATGTCATGCTCAAAGGAGCAGTGCATTTTTTCTGTAAGCCTGATTGTGAGTGACACCCATTACTCACCTTTCACATGAGCAGATAATTGGAAATGCGCTCTTCTATCATGTCGGATTGGGCCTCTGAGGACATCCCTATTATCTCTCTGTTCTGTCCTTTAGGGAGAATGGAGCTGCTTCTTTAATAGGCCCTCTCCAGCTTTCACTCACCATGATCAGCTTCTTAGTCATGTTGCTCTGCTGTGTGAGTGATCTGCTCTTCAGTGCTCGAGCTGCCCTCACAGCTGCCAGCAGAGTAAGGGGCTGCTCTGTGTGAGCAGTGCTTTCATAGTCCAGCCCAAAAAAGTCCTGGGACACACAACAGCTCTTGCAAGTTAATGTCACTCCACTGACTCCGCTGTGCAATGGGCTTGCAGTGGTTGGCATCAGTCTGTCCTAGCCTTTGCTGTACTGCTCCACTGGCCTCTGTATCTCCTTTCCTCCACAACATGTTCATTCCTCTGCTATTATTTTCTTTCCCAGCACTTGCCATCCTCTCTTCTCCATAGTCTCCCATTCTGGACCACTGCATTTTTATCTGCACCCTGATCAGATCTTAGCTCTGGTTGCACCTGTGGGAAGCCCTCAATAATTGTCACATCCCAATCCAGCTGACTGTGCTGAGGCATCGCTGATTTTATTAGTTCGAGCCTCACTTCTGGTCTCATCTGTGCATGAAAAGTATCAGGGAGCTGGGAGCTCATGGCTCCTGGGAAGTTGTTCAGAGCAAGCTTCTAGGAAGGCAGGCAAGAGAGCTCCCTGTTCCTGTGAGTTTTTCACCTCTGTCGCCTGAAAGCTAGGCTGTATGCTTTCTTCCTGAAGAGAGAACTATTCCTGATAGATCTCACTTGCCCCTGCTGAGGTCCTGGTTTACACCAAGTTGAAGGCAGCAATCCAGTGTGTGTGAAAAAGAGACAGATGCTTTCAAATGAGGGCTAAACGACTTGCACAGAACAAAAGCAAAATTGTATTCATCTCGTTTCTTACGGCCACTCTGTGTGCTGAGCAGGATACTTTTAATTTGTAATTAGAACTCACTGGTTTCACAAGGTAGGTGTAAGGTCTGCTGTGTCAGCAGTTACTGACAGTGTTACAAGGTTACTCTCAATATTGGATAAACTCTAGGGAACTAATAGCACTTAAAGTGTTTGTAGGATTTCAGTAAGTAGGATGTTTAGGACATTACTTTGCGCCTCAGAAACAATTTATAATCTGAGGCAGGTACTCGTCTGCTTGTATGGGAAAAACAATCTCTCGCTTTGACTCCAAGAAATATCCCTGTGCGAATACCTTTATATAATGGATGTATCTTACTCAGTTTTGGTGTCGTGTTTTTGTTTGGTTTTTTTGGGGCAGGGGGGTTTGGGTTATTTTTTTTCCTTTATATTTTTTAACAAAAGGGGCTGATGAGAAGAAACATGGACTAATTTTCATTGAATGGGCTTCCAAAAATCTACCCCCAGGCTAATCTATATTTCTTTAGATGAAGTACATAAGAGGCTGTATCTCTCTTGATTTATGAGCAAAGGTTTTATGAGAAATAGGAACTGTATAATGTAGCTGATCCATCATTCAGAATAAATATTAATAATCCTAGGCAAAATCAAAATTCTTCTGGGTTGCTATCCAGTGATACATGAGATAATTTCCCAGAGGTCCCAGAACACTACAACATGGCTAAACTGGCCTTCAGACCAAGTGCTACACTAGAATGTGTAATTCCTTGGAAAAGGATCATTAATCTCAATTTTGACCTGAATTAATATACTCCAAGGATGACAACACACTTTGGCTTGAGTTTTGTGTACAGCAACAGACAAGAAGAGAAGGACTTAAAAGGACCTGACTAAGGTTTTGTGTTCTTGCATGCAGTAATTAGCCTATTAGATCTTGTCATTTCTTTCCAGCCTTTTCAGTTATTTAGAACACTATGTTACAGCAACACACTTGCTATTTTCAGAGCAATGTACAGCTTGTAAGGAAGTCACTCCACTGCAGAGAGCTGGGTTATGATCCTCTGATCAGGCTGACGCTCTGTGAGACTGCTTGTGCATCCTCTATGTGCAGCAAACATTTTCATGAGGACTTTGTGTAGACAAGGCAATGCTATGATTTGCCCCAGCAGCATTCCTGTTTTCAGTCTTTTTGTCTTACCCAATGTGTAGTTTTGCCCAGGGATATGTTAATACAGAGTACACAGCTAGAGCTGGAGCCCTGGATATCCCCTCTGCACATGGACTCTGAAATTTCCAGGCCACAGGGTGAGACTTGGACACTCTCTCACATTCCAACACCAGAGACCCCATGTTTACATAACGCAGGCAAAATGAAGGATGCCGTCTTCCTTCCCTGCTTACTTCCAGTCCCAGGCCTAAAGCACTGTCTTGGAAAGAGAGAAATCCAGGAATCTGCGCTGTTTCTTGGTGGTACCATGAGCCATTGCTTTCCACACAAGGGAGAATTTACTCCCATCTTTTATGAAAATGGCAAGGACTCTGCCCTCCAGGCTCTTCTAAAAGACTGAGGCGATGTCAGCCTCTGCCCTGAAGGCATTCCTCTGTGTAGGTGCCAAGTGGGGATACTGGCTTCATGTAGGTGCCTGGTCTGAAGGAGGACACTGCCTTCGCTTTGAGGTTCCCCCTAGGTGACTTTGCGCCCTGCCCCAAAACTTAATGTGCTGACTACTTCAAATCCTATTTTGAGGCACTGCATTTTAGCTCTCCCTGGGCATGCTTTTTGGATGCCAAAATCCGTTTCATGGGTTTGGCCCAGCGGTGACTCTCCACAGTCTCACATGATGCAGGCAAGGAGCAGATGCACTAGTCCCAACATGTGGCCACTCTTCCAGTTCCTGGACTGTAGGCTTCATCTTTTCATCCACTGTGTCCTGTACTTGGCTTTGTCTGCTTCATCTTTTGCCACTCTTCCTGTCACCACAGGGTCCTCCACATTCCCTGGGAAGCCTAGAGAACTGCTGCTCTTCTCCAGTGGCTCCAGGACTGCAGCTATGCTCAGTTGACAAGACAACAGGGACTTCGTTCAGAGTCTGTTGGTGCTGTGCTGAAGCCGATGTTTCAGAGCAGGTCAGCCTTCTGCAGATGTCTCAGAAATCCTAGGGTATTCCAAATGGTGCTGGACATCCTAAATGGTGCTAGGCACCCGGGTTTGTTGAGCTGCTTTCTCTGACTGGTGTCTACAACCTACCGCTGAATGTCAGCTCTAAAACTAGACGACATACATCTCATACCCAGCCCAAGAGCCACACTGCAGCTCTTCCATATTCTGTGTGTAGCACCATCTTCCTCTCCTCATAACTTTACAGTTTTCATATTATTAGTGAATTAGTCCTCAGTGCTGACCATGGCTTTAATTTATTTTCCTCATGGTTGATTTTCAATCAGGAAAAGGAAAACTGTGATCAAAATCCTGGAAGAGGAGTGAGAGACATTCCTGAAATTCAGCCCTACCTCCTATACTGGTTTATCTTAGCAAGAGAATTCTGGTAGCATTAAGCAGGTCACTTAATATCTATATATGTCAGGGATTGGTAGGAGCATTTGTAAAATGATGATGACAATGGTTCCAAGGGCTTTGCCATAAAAATACTGTTTTAAGAAAGCTCGTAAAAGCATTTAAAAATGTAAGGGAGTTCTGACCAGTAAATTGTTATTTAATGTTGATGCTCATTGCCCAGAGCTTCCAGGGCATGGACAAAAGGCAGAATATGCACAGATAGGATACACTGGCAAAATGCAGAAAAGGTGAACTTGTGACTTTTGCAGGGATTCATTGTAAAACCAGGGACGACTGAGATGCTTTGAGTCCTGAAGGATCTGTGAGGACTTGAATTTGCTCTGTTCAAAATCTCCCATCACAGCCAGATGGTCCAAATCTAATGAAATGAAAATACACCATTCTTCCAGCTTCTGATCCCTCTTGCACAGAAGATGTGGTCCTAATCACACCATCTGTTCTGGATGCATTTGAAAAAATACTCTTCCTAACACTGCTTCTGGACAGACTTCCATGTTGCATTGTATCTGCTTTCTCACTGCATCCCACCTCACAGAACATGGTTCAATTTTATCATGTCTTTATATGTAATGAACTTCATCCATTTGCAGCAAGACTCCTGCACAATTAATATACCTATATATTTAGCAAAGAAATTGCCCATCTATTATGAGAGCTTTTCTTGTAAATGTAAAGGAATATGAAGATTTAAATGTCATGGTAGTTGCTGAAAGGAGTTTGCAGAAGATTCTTTCTGTAGTAGTTCTGGTTGCACCTTCAGAATCAGGTCCTTGGATGTCGGCGCCTTCTTAAAGAGATGGGACTATCATGGTTATTCACAGTTTATTACTTGATGATCAAACAAGACATCAGCCTCAGAGGTCGTGAGATTTAGTAACGAGTCACCATAACTGAAGATAGTCATGAGTTTCAAAGTTACATGGCGATTTAAAACTTTTTGGTCCAATAAGCAACTAACACGAAATTTTGTTTTAACTTGATAACCCATCACCTTTGGTACTTTTTACTGCAATGCGTCTATCTTTCAACCAATTACTGGCCAGCTCACGTACACACATACCCTTCTATTATAACATCTAAGTTCTTAACTTAAACTATAAAATCACATTACTATACTTAAAAACCCTCCACCATATCACCCAATACATTTTCTTACTTATAACTATAGAAACCTAGGTTTATAATTCTTCTGCTTAAGGTCTGCACATCTTCGTTATTACATCAGCCCCAGCTCTTTCCAGGGTTGTAAATTGAACTCATTAGTGCCTGTAGAAGTTTTAGCCCCTCTGTTTCCCACACTTGGAGGCAACACTTGTTTTCACCTCTTCTAAATGTTGAACGTAATTGTTCACTTATGTTTGATTATAACCTCCTTTAGTATTCTTGAAAAAGATAAAGCCCAGAGAAAACAGTAATTCTCTGAATAGTAAAAAAAACTTTTAAAAATGAGTAATTTTTCCATGTTGCCAAGGATCATGCCATTTGCTAAAGCCGTTCTTTCTCATGCTCTCTCTGGGGAGTTAGTATTGTCGTTTTTAGTATTTAACCTGGTTACTATAATCACAGAATATACAGAAATACTGATTTTTACACATTAAACTTACTTTTTGGAAGAATAAGAGCAAAGGCATCAGAACAGGTCTTAGTTAGATGTTGCTTGCCCTGCTCAGAAACATGGTCTGTTAAAATCACAGATAATTCCTGAAACACCTTGAGGTCTGTTCTAAAAAGCTTACCTTTTTGCTGGGATTATTTCCTCTTTCAGAAAGTTTGCCTAGCAGATTTCTCCTTATTTCCCTGCATGTTCTCTTCAGATTATGCCTTGGCAGACCTTGCTGCTGGCTATTCCCTCCAAGCAATTACTATCTTGATCTTAAACTCCAAATAAAGGAGAATAATCAGGGAATGGAGGTGGAGGAAAAAAGGGGGTTGTGGCCTCTATAGTGTTTCTCCAAGTATCCTGAACTCTTCCTTCTCCCATAATATGGTGATTTGACACTTACAGAGCTGCTCCCACCTTCAAAGCATGAACTTGTAGAGAAAATAGAAGAAAGAATTTTGCAATGCAAGAAATGTGAAGGTGAGGAGTGCAGAAAAATAAGGGCATCACTGTGAGAGTAAATGGTGACCAGAAAAGCCTACCCTTTGCTATTTTGCAGACACTTTAATTTTGCTATGTTTTTCTTCTCTTTACTAAAATTAAAAAAAAAAATCAACCAGCAAAGTTGGGTGTCTTGCACACAGCATCTCGTGTCTATATATATCAGGTAGTCTTCATCTGACAGAAATAAAGAAATTTACAATAAAGCTGTTCACATTCAAACTACGTGCCAGAACTCCCTTAACAGCCAGTATACGATTACAATTTTAGGATGTGATTCATCCCATTTTAAAATAAATATCTGTTGTCAATCACATGAATTGTGTCCTAAAAGTACCTGTTTCCTTTTGCTGTCTGTAAAAGGAGCTAGGGAGAATAGTTCAGGCACAGACATCTCTGTGTTGCAGACTTCAGAAAATCTGGTTCCTACCAAGACAGCTTTTGAAGGGACAAACTCAAACTACCTTCCTAATCAAACTTGAAACCAGGCTGAATGACCTGTGTACCAGATACTTTAGATGGTTTTGGTATTATTTTATGCTTCCAGACCCAAGCAGTTTTGTACTACTGCTGCTGTACTATTGATAATTGTTATCAACCAGACACTTACACAAGAGGCAGCTCCATTTCAATGCTGGGTAAAATGACCTCTCTTAATTAGTTTCCTTATTATGCTGCAAAATCTTCTTCCTTTGGGTTGAGAGTCATTAGATACATACAGGTTATTATCGTTTCATTACCATTTTTTTCCTCATAATTCTCAGTTTTTCCACAGGTTTCCTCATTTTAATATTTGTCCTAGCCACTTCTGAGCAGCTGTTTTCAATGCAGCTTCCAGCCTTGATTGTCCCAGACTGCTGCCATTCAGAACACGTTAATTAGTGATACAGAAGATGGTCAAGACAGATGTGTTCTCTCCCAGTGGAGTGCTAGATCTATTTCTCCACTTCTGCTGCTCATTAGCAGAATTATTAAAAAAATATGTTGGGGTGATGTCTGCTTGTCTCCACTGAGGCAGCCTGTGCTGACCGTGCTCCCACTGCTGCTAAGTGCCCATACTGGAGGTGGGGGTGAATGGGAGCAGATACCTCCAGGTAGAAAGTTTGAAGCCCCTTTGTCCCCCTGGTAAGAGATCCAGTTGTACAACAGCCCTTATTATTTCTGTGCCTTAGCTGAGTGTGTGCACCCCAGTTCATCCCAAGGGACCAATATCCCACCTAAAAGGCCAGGATTAGGTAATTTTTCACTGCTTTCTGTGCTCAGCCTCTGCTTCCTTCCTCCCTCTTCCACGTTTCATTCGTTTTCTGGATATCTGGGTCTCCTTTTCTGTTTGACTTTGCTATTACTGTTTTCTTTGTTATTTAGGTAGCACTGCTGATGGCCACAAAGATAGGTGGTAAATGGGGTGTGATAGGTAATAGCTGTGGACCCTGAGGGCCTTAAAGTGTAAAAGTAATGCATCTATACCCCAGCAAGCAAAGAGAGATAAAACCAACAAGATCAATTGCAGACTAGGGAGAAGTGCATTGCAGTCAATGTGCTTTTTTGGAATATGAGCATTTGAAAGCCTTTGCTGAGGCACTAGGAAACATGAAGAACAACAAGGAACGGGTCATTTCAGACACTTGGGAATTACTAATAACAGTTTTCCTCCTTTTCTTTAGTCCCACTTTCACAGCTGCATTAGCAGAAAGTAGGTGGTCAAGGATGGAGAGTCCATTGTTGGAGCAGGTGTGAACAGGCATTCCTCCTGGAGAAGTCCACTCTGCAGAGCCAGGCTGGTCCAGGGAGAGTCCAGTCTCCTGTGTGCGATAGGATTCCTCTGTTACCATATTGCTTCTAAGTCTAGGTGAGGTCTAAGCACCCCAGGGCCTGGTCATGTGTCACTGGTGGAAAAATACATCTGTTCATTCACTGTTAACAGATCAGTTAATTTCTAATCAGAGTTCACGGACAATTGTAAAAGTAACAGCATTCTATCAGCAAATGCTATTTGAAAGAAATTAAATTGAATCATGGCCATGGCTGTGTCAAAATATGTGCAAAAAAATATCAAATATTAGTTAGATAAAAGTTAAAACATTTCAGTTTGACTTTATTACTGCTCTCATTTATTTCAGATGCAGCTGGAACAAAATAAAACAAAATATGTAAGAATAGTCAAAGTGAAGGTGTTTCTTTTTTAATTTGTGATGTAGAATGTAACCAAGTGCCAATGCCTTGAAGTTCCCCTCAGGATGAGAAATCTGCATTTCACCAGCTTGAATTATAATACTAATATCCCTTCCTAATAAGGGAATAATAAGCTTGGCTTCCTCATCTGTGCTGGAAAGCAAATGAGAGCCAGACTTCCTAATATTGGATCTGCACATAGAGAAGGAAGAGGGCCATTTCTGGTGAGGTACCATATACTCTTGCTCCTGCTCTGTGCTACACTCGTTTAGGCCAATATTATGATTAAAATCCATCTTGCCTGTACCTTTAAATACATCTCCACTCTAGGAATAGCAGGAAGAAAACTGTATTTGTCTAGGACATGTTTTCCCCTGCCAAATATACAAGCTATCAAAACAAAATGTAGCGATTTGTCTTCCATTTAATGATGAACGTTTTGCTCTGATATTTGTTCACTTTTCCAGAAGTGTCTTAATTAAACTGCTGTAATCTATGTTTTCATACCAAACATGGTAATTTTGTTATTCAGGAGACACAGAGCTGGAACATTCTGATACTTCTGAAGTGAGGGTGTATATGAAAACTTATTTCGTAATTTTTGGAGGCACATAAAAAGAAATAATTGTGTTTTATGCAGAATTAACTCCCTCTGAAAATGCTGCTGTGAAAAAATCACAATAGACTATAAATCAGAGTGACATTCTCTGTTGTTTGACAGTTACTGGCTAGAAAACTTAAATCCAAATTGCAAAGTAAAGATGTGAAACAAAGTCGATTGCATGACAGGAAAATTTCCATTTCTTTTTTTAGTTTTATGAGGGTTGTCCAGATCAAACCTTACATATCAGGGTAGGAGTGATGGTAAAGATGCTGCTGGTTTTTTTGCAATGTTCTTCAGTCTCAACTCCAGCATGTGGTTGTCATCTACACTCTTTCAGCCATCTGTGTCACTGAGCTTTAATACTGACGTAGCTAATTAGTGATTCCTGCCTAAGCCAAAGATAGCTGTGATGGATTTGTATGCCTGAAATGTGCAACTATCGTGTGCTTGTGTGTTGATATTGATGTACCTGCAAGAATTTTTCTTGTAAATGTACAGCCTTATCATCTTGGAAATACCATCCTCCACATTTCTGTCCTTAAGGTGAACAGGTGAACCTTTTTTTGACAGAAACTAAAATAGCTTCTCCATGAAAAAACCTCAAGCATTATTTATAATCACACAGTATATATTTACAAGAAAAGCTTTCATTGTTTTTCCATTTTCTGTGGTGTGGTCTATGTTTAACGACTGGTTTGATGATATAAAAACAGCTAACAGTGTATCTACCCTGAGGGAAGAGTGAAGAAATTTGCAGAGACTTACACTGCCCTTTGCAAGGCAGACGACATTTTGATTTTTAAAGCGTATTTTGAATATACAGTATTTCCCCAGAGAAACTGGGAAGGGGAATCTATTCCCCATGGTCACAAACTAGGGTGCAGCTCCCTCCTGATGGTCTCTGGGAAGTGATGCTGTGCTCCCTGTATCCCAGGTCTGTGAAAACTGCAACATCTCACAAGAATGAGGGCTTGTGTCTATACCTTCTGCCCTCTCTGCTTGGAGAACTTGACTTTTTAAAACTGTTCTCAGCATCCTTTGCATGTCATTGCTTTGGGCTTCTTCCCTGCTACCTTGGTAGATTCTTGGAGTGGTTAATTGCGCCTGAAGCCAGAGCAGAAAACAGCATGGTTGTGAAAAGTGCTGTACAGCCTCTCTGCTGAAGACCAGGCACACAAGCAGTCCATTTGTTTGAGGAGAAGCAAAATAACTCTTCCTTCTTCTCCTAAGGGAAGTATGGGCTAGACTTTTCCTTAGTGCAGTGAATCAGAGAATGAGAGAATAATTTGGGTTGGAAGAGATCTTATAAATATCTAGTTTTGCCTCCCTCACAATGGGCAAGGACACCTTCAACTAGACCAGGTTGCTCAAAGCCCCATCCAGCCTGGCCTTGAACACTTGCAGAATTGGGGAATCTACAGCTCCTCTGGACACCCTGTGCCAGTGTCTCACCACATGCACAGTAAAGCATTTTGTCTCAACATGTAATCTGAACTTACCCTGTTTCAGTTTAAGGTTTTGCAATAACCCACTTGTTCTGTTGGTGCAGCTGCCACAACCAAGCCCACCAGTACTGCTGCAGCCTGGTACGCCTAACCACCCTGTTTCACCCACGTGTCAGTATTGCAGGTGAAAGATTGGAACCAGTTCATAGAAGGAAACAGAGTAGGAAAACAGCTCTGTTATACACATGGCACACACCAAGAAATTGTGAGGGTCTGTGTATGACTACAGCACAGGGCAGCGTTGCTCCTGCCCAAAAGATCAGATAACTGTTTTATTTCAGTTCTTCTCTATTAATCTGATCCCTGACTGACAGCAGAGCTAGCCAGCTTGGATTTGGTGCCTCACGCTGTCACAAAGCCAGTTCTAGCTAGTGGGTCCTTCTCCTGCAGTCCCCTGTGTGCTGCAGATACACTCTAGCAGAGGTTCCCACTTCTAACTCCTCTGCATCCACGGTGACAGTCCAGCCTCACCATCACCTGCAGCCTGGCTAAGCAAGCTTGTACCAGCTTGTACTCGCAACTCAAAAAGAGTGCACGTGTGAGAAAATCGACTTCCCAGAGTTAAAGGGTCAGTGACTGTCCTTACCTGCGCACTCTCCTTCTATCCATTACATTTCTTATTAGAGTGTCTCTGCTGAGACAACCAGAGAATTATGAAGTCCCGTAACCTCTTTAATCAAGTTCTGGTGCAGTATCGGTGTGGTCCAGCAGGTCTCTATGAAGCTTTTAATTTTCATGCTCTTTTCATCTGCTTTCTGGGTATGGGCTGAGAGAAGAATTTCTCATGTCTCCACAGAGGTAAGCTGGAATTAGACTGTCAATGATGGTCTTGCGTGTGCTCTGGCAGTATAATTTAGCAGGTCATCAGTCTATAATGAAGGCTTAGGTCCCTTCTGGCATTTTCATTTGTGATGGCTGAGTGCTTTGCCTCCTTTTTTTACTGCATGATTTTCAGATAATTGTTCCAACTTACACATAATTATATTAGCTCTGCTATTTAAATGCCATATAGTGCTTGGAGGTTTGTTTTTTTTAAAACCTGCTGCTGTTATCAAACTTAAAAGAACACGGAAATGTGAGACTTTCACAGCAAAAATGGACTTCCAGTCTAAGTCGCCCTTTAATACTTTACTCACTCTGTAACCCAAAGCACCAAGTGCACAATCACGTACCACTCACTGTCCTGAAATCCTGCTGCAGTGAGACAAAGATTAGCAGGAGAGACCGAAGCTGGAGGGTAAAGATTTGACCTTTCTTTTCTTAGCTCTTTTTACTTATATTCAGGTAGCCGCACTTCTAGCTGAAGAGATGAGTGTCAGTCTAGTAACTTTACTGAAGGGAACCACTTTGGGCCTTGAACGATGTTGCTTTCCCTCTTGAGAGAACTTAATGTTACAAATGGTTTTGGATTGTGCTCTGCTCACGAATCTTTATGGCACAAAGATGATTTGTGTTTAAGTGTTTAAGCCACTGGAACAGTGCTTATCTTCTCTTGAACTTGCAGGTGCTTCTGACTTGTCTATTGCTCAACTCTTTGTTCAAGCATCACTATTAATTTGAAGAAATAGTTTTTCCCCTGAGCTGAGGTTATTGCGCTTTTTTTGTTAATTATTTCTTGTTCTGTCAATTCCTATGTTTTAAAAAGGTATTATGAATTATGTGCTTCTGAATATATATAATTTCCTTAAACAGATAATATTCTCCAAGTGCAGTTTCACTCTTTGTATTTCCTTGTGTGCCTTTCCTTAGGCCTTTACAAAACAAACCAGAAAGCCAACAGGCTAAGCAGGGTCTGGGTGAGAGTTTGTTTAGTTTTAACATTCAGCACTCTGTGAATTGCTTATCAAGGACTGAGGTCTCAGCCTATGTGGGATTAGGTAAACGGTATTAAAAAACATTCAGAATGAGCTATGGATGAAATACATAAATACTTTATAATTTATCTGTTGGAGGAAGCAGGATGAGAAGTGATGGTTCTTCTGTATGTTTTGAATGGTTGCAGTCAAATTGGGCATGCACTAAATGCGTAATTTTAGACAGGGATGATGAACGTGCAGGTTAGTAAAACTGTCTGATGTGTCTCATGCTTAGACCCCATTTTCAATTGTTTCTTACGCTGCTAGAATTTCACCATCTGAAGTGAAGCTCTGCCTGTCGTGTCTACTCAGGTGGAATTACAAAGTTTTGTTTCTCCTTTTGATTGGCATACAATTTGTGTTGAGAATATGCCATTTATTCTTCTGATGAAATCTTCAAGTCTTCCCATTTGCATCTTGTAGAAAAACAAGCTTGTATGTGCTCAAGAGGCACTTGCTACACTCTGATTTTCCCTTGCTGTTTTCAAGCGTGGACGCTTAGACTTTCTAAGGCAATCTCTGTGCCATCAGTGCTTTTAAATGGACTATAAATATTGCATAAAGTGATCAAGGACCTCTAGCACAGTGTAGATGGGAACAGAGCTTTGGTCTTGAATGCTCTTTCTGAACCACTGAAGAAATGCTGGCTGAAGCTTCGTACCCTATTCCTCATGCAAGACTAAAGGATGGGGCAGCAATGTGGTCTCACTTCCAAGGCTTCAAAGAGCTCAGTTCCTGTTGCAAGTCTGTGGGTTGTTCTAATGAATATGGTCCTTTACAGTTTCTTTGATGTCTTTCTGATGATCAGAGTAGCTGGGTGGAAGAAACTGTAAGGCATATGGCCAATTTCTTTTTTTTCTAAGTAAAAGTGGGAAAAGGATCTGTGGGAGGAGCTGTACTGCCAAAATTCTTCAAAAGTCAGTGCAAGAGGCTTTAGGACTGCTCTCCCACTGCAGCAGTGTTAAGCTATAGGAATAGCACTGTGATCTACCCTAATAAAAAGGAAAGAAACCCCAACATATCTATTAATTTTCCTTCAAATATTACAAAACTTAATCTGAAATCCTCTACTTCCACAAAATTAACAAAATTTAAATGTCTCATTTTCCCCCCTCTCTGCCTGTCTTTAACTGATGTTCTTACTGTGACCATCACTATGATTTCCTCAGAAGAATTAGTGACATTTTATGTGTTTGCAGCCAGATGAATCTCCATGATACAAGGGAACAATTTGTTTCAAAATCTCATAAGAAGCATGTTACAGAACTTGCTTGTGGAGTGTGAAGAGGACTTCACATGAAATAGAGAAGGAAATTCTCAGTGTTCAAGGGCTTGGGGGATAATGCAGTCCCTCCAAATTAGACTCTTTGTTTGATATTGAAATGGCTCTCGTGTGTGACAGGAGAGAATTAGTCATCTTCCTTTAAAATAATTGATTGCTGGCAGCTTGTTGTTCCAGCTGTCACCAAGTGGCCTCTATTTTGGCTTAAAAACAAAACAAAACGTTATCTGGTTTTGGACTGTTGAAGCTTAAAAAGTAATGATCCAGATGAATAACCTCTTGGTTTTTCACTGCCATGGAACCAGCATTAGTCACTCACTGGTGCCAGATGTTATAGTTAGCCACATAATTTTGGCATGCTGGTCGCTGTAGAGGACTTCAGGGTTTCTCTGTGGAACATTAGGGCTGTAGCACACAGTGACAATTCACCTAAAACAATTTTCTGCCATACTTAGCTCATGTTTGGGTAAAACTGGAGCTCAGAGAAATGTGAAGCAGGTAGAATTTTCAGTGCCAGTATCCCAGGACTGTCAATGAAAGAGTAGGGGAGTTCCCCCTCGTCCCCCCTCTTTGCAGACCTGACCTTGCTGTGACCAACCTAAGGCACCCTCCTTTTAGGTGCTGCTAATATTTTCCACTGTCTGGGTTTGTCTGCTGAGTCCATAAATATTCAAAGTAGCAACATAATGCTTGAATGCTAAATAGTCCTGTTTTAGTCGGACAAAACTAGCTATTTTCTATGGTCTTGTCAGAGAGAAGCAACGTATAAAGCAGGTGAAAATGAGAAAGACTTAATGAGAGGTCATGTAAGAATCAACTGCTAGCTCGTGAAGCACACAGTAAGTATTCTTTGTTTCCCTTCCCCACAAATCACCCTGACAATCTAGTATTAAGACAAATGAGTTAATCTGATAACTAGAGAATATTTAAATAATTGAATGTAGTTGGGAAGTAGTAAAAAACAGCAGCTATGCTATGCTCCAGAACTGGGGCTGTCCATGTCACAACTTACAGGGAAGGGTAAGAAGTGAATGCCCTTCTTATTTGCAGTTGGTCAGGCACAGCAAATGATCTTTCAACAGCTCCAAGAGCTGGCAAGTTCCTTCAACCATGGACTATTTATGGTGCTGCTGTGAGCATGTTCTGACACTCTCCTTGTTCTCTGACACAGATTATTTTTAAACGGATGGCAAAATGAAAGGGCAAGCTAAAACGATGCAAAAAGAAAATCACACACAGTGGAAAGAAGAAATAAAATCCAGTTTCCAGGTGCTCTTCCATATGTAGGTGAAGCTGATGGCTGTGGCTGCATATCCAAGGAGATGGGCTCCAGGAAAGCGTAGTCTAGAAGCCCTGAGGATAGCATAAATCATTGCTTCAGTGCCTCTGCACTTTGTCTTGATTTTCCCTTGTTTGAGGGAAAACTATCTTTAAGGCTCTCAAAAGAGGAGTGGAATGACAATAGAGTATTCCTTCCTTGTTTTGCTCACTATCTAGTTCTAGTTTCTGCCACAGCTGTTTTAGTTCATGCTTTTTCAGATTACTTTTCTTGTTTACTGGATGCTATTTCAACACGTTTCTTTGTTCTGTGTTTGGGACAATTTGTCTTAAACCTGAGCTTGCCTCAGAACAGTGGGAGCAGCTGGGGCAGAGCTCAGCAGCAGCTGGGTGCTTGAATATTCACCTGTCTTCCCAGCAAGATTTTGACAGTACAGAGGTGTTGTTATTAGGATCCCATCTAGCAAACAAGGCCAGTTGGATTACATCTGCAGGGCAGGTGTTGGAGGCTCATTTAGATACACTCTGAGGGTAAATTCCTCAAGCTACAGGGGTCCTTGCAGCCAAATTCTTTGATGCTAGTGATAGTCACTGACACTGTGGGCAGTAGTGCAAGATGCCTTCTGCAGGGCTGAACCCTTACTTCTTCATTATTGAAGACACTGCTAGCAGTGGGAAGGGGTATTTTATCAAGTCCAAACTCTTCCCCTTCAGCCCACACACTTTGGCAAGCTCTGTGCTTTAGCAAAGAGGGAAATCAACTCTGGTACTCAGAAAGGTGTTAAAATAAAAATCAACACCATGTAATTATCAGTAGCTCCAGCCCAATAACCAGCGTCCTGCACTGCATCAAAAGCAGTATAATGGAGTCCAATACTGGAACATTAGTGCAAGCTGAATATTGCTCCTTTGAACTTTAATTGTTTTCAGTTTGCTCTGTTATTATTTCCTGTATTGTTTGTTTTACTAAGGAGACAACAGGAAGATACACAGTCTGCCCTGTTTTTCATAAGCAGCACAGCAGTCCTGACAATGGTATTGCAGGAAGCAGGAAGATCCCTCCTTTCTTGCTGCAGCCAACAACAACTGGTCTATCTCTATCTTATCTTTCATTAGGTTTTGTGCCCCTGCTTTGACCAAAACCCCATTGTTCTATAACTTCCTTTTCCAAAGGGAAGAGACCTTTCTATTTCCATATTAAATTATTAAATGTGTGCACATTCAGTTATTTGAATTTATTGTTTGACCTCCCTGGTCTTTTATATATGTAAGCAATTCCTTTATTTAGATATATATATATATACATACATATATATATATTTTTTTTTACACAGATCTTTTCTCCACCATGTCTGGGTTTAATATACCTCTTATTCTTCTCTCTGAAAGGATACACAAATCAAATTGTTTTCCTTTTTTCTGTCAGGACAAACTACTTATTCCTTTGCCCGTCTTAACAGTGTTGCTCTCCATCTCTTTAAATTTCAACTCGAATCCTCAAATAATGATCAGAATTTTACACATTTATCCATTTTTTGTATCATACCTCTATCATCTTTTTATGTCCTTCTCCATTAAGAAGTAGTTAAATCTAAGTGAAGAGCAGAAATATTTGCAGTTAGTCACAATATCGGTCTTTTCAGCATCAGATGGCTAAATTAGTTTCCCTAATTTCCAGTAATGCTCTGTCTTCAGTGAAGAACTTGCAGACCTATTTTCACATGTTCTTCCACTTAATATAAACTCATCTTCTTTGGGATTTTATTTTTAATGATCAAATTTTCTAAAATGGTTTCCGCAATGACAAGACTAATAAGGAGAGCCCACAGTCTCTTGGTTTTATCGGCTATTTGGTGGAGAAATGTGACACCCATCCCATCTAGAAGTAATTTACCCTTCTATTACTCATCACACCTATTCTACATTCTTTATGTAGGATACCAAAGTATCCCTTGATGATAGGATTATTAGTAAAACTCTCCTCCTAATAGCATTGCCTGAATGTGTGTAACAACCAGACCTCATAATGAAATTATATAGTGGTTTCTCAGCCCGGTAAAACCTCTTTCATTTTTTTCCCAGTGAGATTGAGACAGATACTGTTGTGCCCATGCCATTGCTTCTACCTTTACACTTTTATGCTCAGTTCCTTTGTTGATGCACCCCACTGCCTTTAGCTTCATCTCTGTCTTTCTGCACACTGCTTTTTCTCAGTACATCTGCTCTAAATGTGACTGCTGTTTTACCACATGCTGTTATTCCTTCTAGTGTCTGATTTCACATCGTGTTCCAATAGTTTGACCTTGCCTGGTCTGTTTGCCAGGCCTCCTGTGTTAGTGCACAATGGGGAAGGAGTTTCTTACCAGCCATGCTCAGCAATCCATCGGAGAGAGAAACAGTCCCTGAGGAGTGCGATCAGCTGCTTGAATGTTATTTCTATCAGTGTGAGTTTCCTTCCTCATGCTCCATCAGCTGTTGCCGTGTTTGTTGTTACCTCATTTGTTACTCCCAAGAACCAAAATCACTATCAGTTTCCCCCCTAATTTTTTTTCTGGTCTAAAGTCCTTTCTATGAGGCATGCCAACCCTGTTTTGTAGGGATTCAGGATTTCATACAGCAAGCGGCATCCTCTTTCCATGACTGCCTCCCTGCAGCTAGTTTTTCCCAGATGTTTTCAGGTTTGCTGTTCTCAGTCTTCGCTTTGCAAGAAAAGCATGAAACCTGGTAGATTGAACCTGAAGGTGACACAATTTGCAGATAATGGAAGAACAGTTTGGAGTTTGGTGTGGAAATATTAACAAAAAATGATATGAGTATCTTAAATGTCATGTGCTTGACTACAGCAAAATCCCTTTTGTGCAACAGCCACAACAGTAGAAATTAATTTTTTCAGAAATGTCTTTTATCCAGATTATTTTAGACCCCAAACTAACAGCATTCAATGCAAATTTAGCTTCCTTTTGTACTTTTCAAAATTGTTGCTTATAAAATGACAGTCATTTATGTTGAGGGCATGTCTTCACTGAAGAGAGGGCACACATGAAATCCTAGTTGTACTGCTTTGTTCCCTTCAGTGCTGCATAAACCCCATGTCTTAGGCTGAACTTCTGCCTCTCATCACAAGTTGTGCCAATCTGATAAAACTGATGTTGTGGAAAGACTTGTTTGGAAGTGCCATTACTCTTCTGGTTTAATAAGGTAAGCCAACAACTGGAAGGGATACACTGTCATGGCAGTGAATGAAAGTCATTCCAGGAAAAAAGCATGCTGATGTCATTTTGCATTGAAGCAGAAGCATGTTATGTTGTGAAAATGCAGGCAGTGAAGATAATCAACAAAATCCTCTTGAGCTGGTCAGTTGTTATTTTGCAAGGCATCCTTCAGCTCACATTGACACAGGGTAAAATGAGAATAATCATCAGTAATACAACAGAAACTGTATCAGATACAAGTGACCTGTCAAGTGCTGAGCTGCTTTCTTTAGTCATCCTGAACACATTTTTTAGTATTCCATTTATTTCCCAAGCTCAGGCTTCTCTTTTGGGAGCCTTTTTGTTGTTGCCTCCTTAGAAATTTCAGAGTTTCTGATTTCTGAGGTTTTTCCAAGTGATGAATTTTACCGAACTCCTATCAAAAGCGTAGTGCACACAAGGTCAGGACCAGGCATGCAGTTCCTGTTCAAATGTGTTACAAGGATGGCAGAAACACAACACAGGATTGAGAAGGAATTGTTTTTTAAATGATACAATGATCTAGGCAACTTGCAGTGCCAAAATGAGGAGTTAAGTGGGCAAGCAAACAAGGCCCTTCTATGAATCTGCAGGACAGGGTGGCAGAAGTTACAGCTTTTGAGTTCATTTGCAAAGTGGAGATCTGTCAGTCCAGGACAAATCCAAAGAAAGTCTTGAATCCTCAGCTCTCCTATGTGCATGGCAGAGGAAACCAACCTTTGAGCAAGAACCTAGACTAACCCTGCAGCAAAGACCCACCCTAATCTAAAGCAGTAATTCCCACTGATGGACAGTTGGGAGAGGTAGCGAGTAGAGGACATGAAGGTAGGTTTGCAGACCTGGAGCTCAAATCATAAACAAAAAAAGTCCAAAATAACTCTCTTTAGTTAATACTCCTGCAGAATATTAAAGTGATGTATTGGAAATTTGTCCCCATTTTAGGCATTGTTAAACCCTGTAGATGGGTGATAGGTGTTATTTAGATGCACCAGTAACATGCTGTGTTTGGGGAGCCAGAGGGATGCACAGTGATGTCAGAACAGGAGACGGATGTGTGCATTGTTTGCTCTTTTCTGACCTGCTCAACTCACCAAACATGGATGAGCTTTAAGGTGAAGGCAAGAACATCAAAGCTGATGGAAGAGGATCCATGCAGAATCTTAGAGCTGTTTTGTCCTACAAGTCCTCTGAAAAAGAATGAGTTGACCAGCCCTGAGATTCAGGCCAGAGGAAGGACTTGCACTCAGCTTTCTTTTTGGAAGAATAAATGCTTTAAATATTGGTTAGGGTACATTGAGCAAATAATCAAAATTTCTGGTATTGATGCAAGGCATTATTGCAGATAGCTGGAAACTAAAGAGCTTCAGACAAGCAACTTCAGTTTCTAGTGCACCCTATTAGACCAGGAGGATGTAATGGGGTCGTCTCGAACCAGATGTTCTATGGGAAGAGCAATTGATTATTCTCTGCTGGTGATAGACCTAGGACACTGTGATGCTTCTTTGTTTCCCATACTTACCAGACTGCACTACCTTTCTTTTTTTTATGCCTTCACAAAGGTATTTCTTTCTCTGTTTAAGTAGGAAAAAGTAGATTTATGCTTGCTATAAAAATACCTATAATTCAGATTTTTCATCATGACTGATAATATTCTTAGTGTCATTCACCTATGCTAACTTCAAGTGTTTCAAATTTAGTTATGAGAGTTTGAACCAGTCCCATAGACATCCCTTATCTCTGATGCAGACTGGGCACAGCTGGATGTGGATGACGTGGAGGTCTTTTATCCTTCATCTCTACTCCGATGTCCTCTTTATCATGAGAGTTTCTGCAGTTAAACCTCATGCATCTCTGTATAGGATGTCTATCCTTTCCTTGCCATGAGAGGAGTGGATGGACTTGCTTCTTCAGATTGTTAGTTCAACCTTTTGGACATTTATGGTTAAATTCTCATTGCCTTTACTTATGTCAACCTGTCATTAAATTGTTTTTCCTACTAATTTAAGGGCTGAAGAAAGCTTTATTTATAGCTCTTGTTTCACCATTAAGTTCGGAGATTTTCACGCATCTTAGAGTCTGTCACTCTATATTTCAACAATAACAGAACGTTAGATGGCAACGAGCTGCTACCTGGAGTTGTGAAGGGAAAAAACCTAGCACAGATGTATGACAAAGCTCTGTGACGGTAAGTAAACTGCATCCTAGACTCATTATTGTGTGCACCTATAAAATGTTGCCATACATGTAGTTATCTTGAGTTTTCCTAAGCACCTAGACCTGAATCTCAGTTTATAGCATGTTTTGGTTGATGGGACTGAAGCCTTTTCCAGCAGACCAGGAGCAGCCTGGTGCCCCGCTGCAAATCAGTCCCAGGGGTCCCTTCCCCAGCCTTTACTGGAAGAATAATTTAATAATTTTATGCTCTTTCAGTGACTCAGATATACTCCCTGAGTTTGACAATCTCTATTGAGATTTTCTGTTCATGCCATAGTCCCTTCAAAGAGAAGCAGAACCTAAGGGACTTCAGTGCAGCAAAACCTGGTTTAAGAGAAATGCACTCCTGATTACTGCCATGGGTATATGCCATGGCTGATCTGTTGGATTATTTTAGTGGATCTGGTTCTCAGAAACGAAACAGAACAAATTTGTGCATAATTAGAGCATAAAATTACCTGGAATTCATTCACAGTTACTTGTGAGTAACAGTATCTAATCAGACATTTCTCTGGGGACATGACTGCACTGGTATTTCCAATTAGGAAGTCATCACAAAGCATGCACACACATTTCTGAAAAACTCAGTTCTGTAGTAAACAGAGCTGGTGCTCCTTGCTGGCCTTGCTCTTCTGAAAAAAGCTGATCGCATTGTGCTCTGAATATGTGAACTGAAGAGGTTCAGTAATGAAGGTGCCTAAGCTTATTGCTTTACTAATATTAGTATTTTCTGTTAACAACACTGCTTATAGTTGGTGCAATGCAGCCCTGTTTTTCACAATATTACTTTATTGCAATTTGGTTTCAGTGAGGCTGTGTTGGTCTGAAAACAAACCAATGGGAGATCACAAGTCAAGATTGAAATTAAAAATAAGTGAAATAATACAAGGAAAAGCACTGACAAAGTCAGATAGACAAAGACAAACCTGACACCCTGTTAGGGTGGTGGTAGCAGTCCAACTGAAGTAGTTCAGTTCAAGGGGTGATCTTGTGAAGGTCTGGTCTCCAGCTGAAGGTCCAGTGGTAGCTCTTGCCCTCTGGTAACCCAGTAGACAGGGCTAGCTCAGGCACTTCCAAGGCCAGGTTATATCCAGGTGGGAACACCTGGCTCCTCCCTCCTGGGCAGAGCATCCCACAATGGGATGAGGTAAGTCTATGAGTCATGTGGTGGGTCTTTGATGGCCCATTGTGTGTCATCCGGGGTGGGCCATTAGCAGGTGATAACAGC
Source organism: Rhagologus leucostigma (assembly GCA_013397725.1). Classification (NCBI taxonomy): domain Eukaryota; kingdom Metazoa; phylum Chordata; class Aves; order Passeriformes; genus Rhagologus; species Rhagologus leucostigma. The sequence goes on along the minus strand of VZTD01005474.1, from coordinate 2,341,019 downwards.
TAACGGCCCACAGCTGGTGGTAATAGAATACTTAAAAACATCTATATTGCAACCTAGGACAGAGGCTTAAGCAGATGCTTCAATGTAAACTGTTCCAAAAGTGTGGGCCCTCACTGAACCAAATGAATATGCAAGAACATTTCAGAGCATTCAAATGAACCTGAAACAAAGAAATGGGAAGTTGTGTCTTTGCTGGAGCACTACAAGACTTTCTTGTAAGGAAGGATTTTAATTACAATCCCACGGTCAGTTTTTTGAGAGGTTACAGGCATCAATTTTGCGTGTGGTTATTTTCCGTGGAATTCAGCAGTTCTCTATATCCACACTCCTGGAAACCACAGGAACCCTGATTTTCTTCAAGCTGGACTAGACAGGCGGACATCAAAGTGAAGAAAGCAGAGCACTTATGAGTCAATGCTTTGTGTTAAAACATGTTTTTGACAATTTTTTTACTCCACAAGAGGAGTTACCATCACTAACCTAGAAACCAGTCTAGACGGTTTATTATAGATTAATGCTGGTCTCCCTCGATGTTTGCAGAGCAAATTGATGAGCAGCCAGATGAGGAAGATGAACTCAGTGTTCAAGTCTAGTATTCTGTGAAAGGGTTGGGTAGTTTCCAATACAGTTTTCAAACCATCTGAGATAAAAAAGACATCTGATTGGATCATTCTGTCTCACAGCATCAGCCTGAAGCTCAGACATAAATGTGATGTAGTCTTGGTCTCTTTTCCTGTAGTCCGCTGATTTTGTGCTCTTACAGGAAATTCTCTGTTTGGGTTTGAACTCTACTAGCATCTACCTTCCTGAATATTTGATCATGATACTAGATTAAAAAAATATTCTAACTGATGCTTCCCTGTTCTGGAATGCTGGTAGCTCAGTGCAGCATGCAGTGGTTCATGTGCTGGTAGATTTGATATGTAAGAAGCATTTGTCCATTGAGCTTCCTGCATTTCATAAGGCTATGGATTTCCTTGTTATGTGTAGGAGCTGTCACCCTGGATCAGAACTATGGTGATTCACTGGCTTAATGCTTACTGGAGCCAGAAGTAACATTCACATGAGAATTTGAATTAAAACTCAGAAGAGATGTAAGATACACACTTTTAGCAGAGAGGGTGATTCTTTATTGGGAAGGAAGTAGCCTTGGAAGCAGCTAATTTTTCATTTGTGTTTACAAATTAGAACTGGAAGTCTTTCTGGAAGATATGCTGTAGCCAAAACAAGGTTATTGAGTTCAGTACAAGGATAGCTGAGTGAAATCAGATGACATATGCTAGAAGAATGGGCTACATGAAGAGACAGTTTTTTCAGTTCATTTGTCCCACATGCAGAAGAACAAAGTCCCGAGAAGCAGAAAAGACCAGCTTTCTTGGCAGAACAAGGGCCACCTCTGACTTCTCCTCCAGTCATCTGAAGCTGAGAAAGTTTCTTGCTGCTGGCTTGGTGCTTGCCTTTGACAGAGACCATTGGCACAGCACTGATTCAGTGCTAAAGGTATGCGTTTCTACTGAAGGGCTGGATTTAGAAAATATAAGGCCTTCTGCAAAATCAGCATGTGTTTTGTGTGGGAGAAAAAGGATGTAGCAGAGTGTATGCATGAGGAGTAAGACAGGAATATCAAATTCATAATTTTCGGTTTCTAGAAACTGTATTGGGAAAACTGTTCTAGGAAATGCAATTACCTGGGGTTTGGTTTTTCTGGTGCCTTTGAAATATTCAGTAAATTTGTAATACATTGTGTCATACTCTAGTACATTATTGTGCATTGGGGCCACAAGTAACACCTCTTTGTTTCTGAATTTTTTATTCATGCAGGACAGAGCCCAGTAGGTGTTTTTGTTTACAACCTCCTTTCTAAGACCATTGTGATCTCCTGTTGTTTTCTACACTGGAAAGGATCATATTTCATCTGTAGCCGTAAAACAAATACATATGTAAATCAGGGCCTCACTTACTGCTAAGGGACAACATCTGCAAGGTGATATTCATTCATGCCCTTATTTTTTTTCCGGGATTGTATAGACACTTTCATTTGGGTATAGTTTTCCTTTTGTGTTTCCTGGTCTTGCCTTTAATTTATCCTTCAAGACTTACACTCCTGGACAGCTACCAGTAGACACCAAACATCAAAGAGAAATCCCACAGTCCTCCCTGTGCTCTAGAGTTCGGGTCTCTTATAATCGGCAGATTAATGGGAACTGAAGAAAAGACCAGGTGTTTGCAGAAGCTTGAAGCACATATAGTTGCAAAAGTAATAGCTCTTGTCTCAATTGTTTACAGGCCTTGGCCGAAGTGGTGACAGCTAGCTGCCAAAAGCTTGCAAAATCATCCTATAAAGGTACACTACCAATAGTGTTGTGTTTCTCAAAGCTAGTGAGTATTGTCCCACTAGGATTCAGAGTGGCTGTAGGGCTGTAAAGGATGTGAAAGACAGCTTTGGCTACAAGCAGCATGCTGTGTCATCTAACTTCACCCTGCCAGATCCCAGGAGCAAAATCCAGCAAAGTGTGTTCACTGGTTCTGTGCTGCACACAAGGAGGCTGACAGCATTTCATGTTACATTGCTTCATGTCTCTGTTCCGGACAATACCAGAGAGTTCTCTTCAAGACAATGGCAAGATGTTGCTGCTGAGGATGATTTGCTCCAAGCAACATTTTCCACAAGCAGCAGGTATGAGATATAACCCTACCCAAGGATTACATCTCTACCCCTCCAGAACTACCTTCGTGCCAGTCTCTGTGACCTGTAACATACACTTTTAGCTTCATGCTATAGCAAGACCACTCAGCTTGGCTGAATTTTCAACTTTTCAGATACTTTGCACTGTGAAAACATTCACAAAAGAGAAAAATTTTGTCTGAGTGTCACAGGTGTGGAACATGAAGACCAGCTGATTGCTAGGTGGTCATGGTCATTCTGATCCACCGCGGTTATATGAAGCAAGGATCCTTCTCTGGTCCATCTTAATGAGTTTTATAGACACAGACTAAGACGTGTTAGGAAAAGAATCAATATAGCAGCATTTTCAGTAGATGTTCCCTTATTGCAGAATGCCTGGAAAATGGCATTCTGTCAGAAAACTGGCCTGAAACTGTACACTTGTCTGGAGCTCAGATATCTGACCTAAAGTTTCAAGGAAGCCCTTCTGCCGAAGTGGTAGCTACAGGTCTGATTGATCTGAAGGTATCCTTCTTTAGAAGATGATGTGACACTCAGGGTCTTCCCTCAAGATGATGAGAAAAGCTGTTGCTGCTTCTTTTGACTACCATGGTGAGATATCAAGCTCCTAGGCTACAGCTAAAGTCCCAGCAGGTTCGATTTCTGCCTTCACCCCGTACGGTTCAAAGAGAGCCTTGGGAAGGAAAGGAGTGTCCCTTATCTCTCCTCCTGAATATGTGCCACTGTGCAGCAAAGACACACTTGCTGCTTAGGGTTTTTCCTCAGACCAATTCTAAGCTGAGGTGGTCACTAACAGGATAGGGAAGAGTCCTGTGCTGTATGTCATGCAAAGTCTGACAGCAAACTGGAAGGTTGGGACCATGAATCTCAATCTGTACATCAGCCATTCCAGCCTGGTACAGCCTGCACTGTGCACTGTGCACTCATGGGCTCCTTCTGCCTTCAGTCTCACGGAAGGGAGATGTGAGAGTGCCCACTGTGCCTTCTCCGTTAGCCTGTCACCTTGTATTCAAGTGATAACCTCCTACAAGATATGGCTTTGAACCACTTCAGGTTTCCAAGGCTGGCCTGGTGCCCCAATGCTAAATGATGGGAGAGTAACAGGTAGAAATTGCCCAAAACACTCCCACTGCCTTCTGGCTTTTGGTAGAGGGAAAGCAGCAGCTACTTCATTTCATAAGAAACTTGATGCTGACTGTCTGGTGGACTGGGGAGTTGTGGGACATGTGCCATGTGAGGGCATCTTGGTCTGCCTCAGTTCCTGGGCTGTGCAGGCTTGGGCTCACTTAAACATGAACTAAAGCTCTAGGTGCTATGAACTCTATCAAATATAAGGCACAGTTGGAAGTCAGGTAGCAGAGGACCCTCAATCTGGCAGTGGGATACTTCTTCTCCATCTAAGTACTTTAAACACAGAAATTCCCTTGTGTCCTGGCTCTAAGTAGCCATTTGTCTGCACTGATTTTCTGTAGAGAGAAAAGTGTTTGACCTTCTCTTGGGTTCTTGTTCTGAGCACTAAAAAATTGGTGCTTAATAGCTGGTAATTTTGAGTGAGGGTAAAGTCTATCTAGCACTAAGGGTGTTAAAATGGGAAAAATCAGACAAAAGTCTAGTCAGAGTGACAGAATGACACATTCAAGAGGAACTCTGAAAATTTCCAAGGTCAAGAAAAGGAAGACTATGTCAAAAAGCCTTGCTTCTAATCCCTCTCTCTCACTGTTTTCAGTGAAGACTGAACTGGAGCATGCAGCAGTTCTCTCTGATGCATTTCCTTCACACTAACATTGGTCTATCTCTGTATGTACGATTTTTGAAGATAGTGGCTCTTATTGAATTACTGAGCTAGTCTGTCAAACAATATCCTGACTTCATTGGAATTTCACATCCTGAGTTTGTTGGTTGTGTTATCTTTTGTTATATTTTCCATAAGGCTGTCATGGCAACAAAGGGAGAATGAGATTTTCCTTCAAATCCTCCCTGTTTGTTATCCAGATGAAGTGATGGTGTGCCTCTGGTTACTGACTGTAACTGCCCTTGTGAAACGCCTTCCACATGGGCATGTCTAGACAGGTATTTGCTCAGCTTCACTGTCTCATCTATTTTCCTCTTCTGCGGATAAGCATGAAAAGGTAGTTGGTCTTCAACAACCCAATAAATAAACTCCAAAATGGCAGGCTTTTCTCCATGTGCTCTGCAGCACGGACATCAGACCTCGCCTCCAGCATGCAACTCCTCCTTGTCCCACTTGCTGCCATTTCAGTCCCAAACTACGAGAACTGCAAACAGTAAGCGAAACATGGTTTAAAAATGAAAGGATAAATTGCTGCAGACTCGGGTCTGGAATATGTCAAATTAAAAAAGAGAGATAAACCACCCCTGCTGCCAAGCACTGTAGTGTATTTGCCTGTGAGATTTTGTCTTTGCTCAGGTTTTGCTTGTGGCAATTTGGCAGCTTATTCTTAGGGTCTTCACAGTCACCTGTTTTATCCCTGATATTTGTATTTTATTTTCCACTGCCTAATTTCTTCTCCTAACTTCTAACTTTTACGTCCTCTGTGGCTGAATCAATGCCTTTTACTCTTTGATAGCTAAACCAAGGATATTTGTATTGGCATTAGCTGCACAAAACTACCAAAAAGTTGCTCTTTGTACTAGTTTCTCTATGAGTTATTAAAAACTGATCACAACCTTCATTTCCTTCATTTTCAGGTAGCCTTTTTATAGGACATGAACTTTAAAACCTAGTTCTTAATGACATGCTATAACCATGAGACAAAGATCTGGCTATTGTCTCATTCAATTTATTTTAAGATTTCACATTACTAGTTGGGAAACATAGGTGCAGAACATGAACTAGAAAATCCATTTTGCATGCTGATGCTCCCACGAGATTGCTTTTCTTTGTTGTATGCTTTGTTGTATTTGAAAGGTGTTTTGAAAATTCATGCACAGAAGAATTTTCCATTATCCTGGGGTCATGCAGATCCATCAGAGGATGTAAAATATGTCGATAGCACGTGAAAATTGCACCAAATTAATTAACGCTAAATCTAACTGTAATTCCCAAGGTATTGCTAGACAAACGTCATTATGGTAATGTGAACTGCATTTATTAAAAATGCTATCATTGTGGATTTCTCTGTTAAGAAAGGAAGCACTTTCAAAGACTGTTTCTTATTGTTGCTTTTGCACATGCAAAAGCAAATATGCAACTCTTGAAAAGTTACATTGCCCTTTCAAATAAACTTCAGATCTGTAAGTAGCTATTTTTTTTTAAGGTCTGTAAGTAATTATTTTTTATTTTGTGATAAACTGGTAATATCCTAGGGCCCTTCCAGAGTATATATGCAAAACAGATAATTAGCCAAGCAGAAATTTAATTCTCTTTAACAATTATTTGCAGCAACATCAAGAACAAATGTACATTCTTTTCTAACAGATGTTGTTTTAAAATAACTTTCATTTTCTTTTGTTTCCTTCAGTTTCTGGTACTCAGGATTAAGGCTTGCTTCATATTTTGAATTGTTTTTTACCTTAATTCAGTTAAACAAATATTCAGCAGTGATGCTTTTTCAATGATTTGGATTTTCTTTCACTAGTCATTTAATTTATACTGACTTTACAGCAATTGACACTTTCTGTCTAAAAATATCTTGGAATAATGTCTAGTATCAGCTCAGTCTAGTATCAGGTCGTAATATTCCTGCTATCACCTTCCTCTGCCACCACCTTTCAGAGTTTCTGTGTCACTTCGGTGTCAGAGTCATAATTTGCCTCTCATTCCGTGTCCCTAAGTACCAAAAGTACCAGGGTGGAGAACAGGTGTGACTCAGAGCTGGCAAGTCTAATGTTGTATGGGACAATGGCTTAAATGTGGTTTGGCCTGCCTCCTACTCTCACCGTGTCTTGAGGCCATCGAGGGACTCAATCTGTTCCTCTCATTTACATCATGGCATTCACTCATGCATGTTTATGTTGGGGTGAAATTCAGAAATCCACATCCTGCAGGGCAAGAGAGCAAGTATAGCAGTCTAATTTACTCCACTTGAACTTGGGAGTTCTGGTCTTCTGGACCACGAATTGATACCATGAACTGATGCCAATTTTTCCACACGTGCCAGATTAAATGAATGTCAACCAGCCACCTTGGAGTGTGCAAATTGGAGTGGTGTTGATACCAACACCACGTCACAGTGCAAGTTCACCCTGCAGTGTGGAGTCTCTTGCTACGCACTACAAGATAAACAAGCCTTTAAGGAATTAGTAGGCGGCTTGTACTGTGGACAGCCAGCCATGATCACCACCGGCTGGGCATTCCAAAGTGGAAATATCTAAAAAAGTCCTTGGGTACTTCTGGACTTTTTGTCCCAAGTGCCTTTGGACTTACGCTCTGCCTTCCCTGCTTCCACTGTAATCCTTGTAGCTGGTGGTGCTTGGTGCTTCACACGTCCTACTTGACAGAATCATGTCCAAATGGAGCAGGGAGAGATGGAGATGACATGAAGCTAAAACAGAGAGGAACGATACATTATAGCACAGTCAGGAAAGTCACGGCACAATATTGGTTAAAGGTATAGGACTTAAGTACTGATGAAGAAGCAGCAGAGGAAAAAAACACCTACCTCTGAAAACAATGGGGAAAATAATCCCATGGAATTTTGTCCTTCCAGACAATAGGATAGCAGCAGTTCAGTTTTCTGTTGGCAGAGAAGACATGCTGGCAGGGTGAAAGCATGACAGGTGTGTTGTCATATTCTCCTCAGGGCTGAGTGACAAACGTTCATCTGAAATCTTACCGATGCAAAGCAGAGTGAGAGTATGGAAAGGTGGGAGAGTGGCATTCCCAGAATTCTGAAAATATGTGCTGCAAATGAGCAACAGATGGAGCCTCCAGCATCAGCAGCCTTTTCAGGCAGGCTTGCTCACATTGCAGGCTTGTCAGGTGCTTGAAACTGTGAGAAAGGCTCTGATGACGAGGTCCCTAGTACCCATATGCAGCTTAAGTACCACTAACAATTACCCCAGAGAATGTCTGAATGAATGTTGAATGTCCGTTCTTTCACGGCCTCTCCTAACACTGCATACATCTTCATCTTACTGCATACAAGACGTGTTTTTGGGAAAGGATGGATAAAATGCCTGGGTACATGAAGATACTCGCTAAGCTTTGATACACCAGCTTTCCACTGGACCAGTGCGTCTGATGGTGACTGGAATCTGTGCCCTGGTGAAAAATTGGAGCTGCAAGTTGATTGTCCAGCTAATGTTTAATATCCAGCAGCTAGTATCCCTCATCCTTGCTGCAGTTGTTTCTGTAGTGTAACAGATAGTAACCAGACGAGAGCATGGGAGGGGAATCTGTCCAGAAAATCCCACATGCACCCAAATTAGAGATAACAGGTGGAAAGTAGAGACACTAAGCTCCTCTGGGCTCTGTAGCAAAGCACTTCTACACATGAAGATTTGCCCTCTTCACTGATAAAAGATAAGTGGAAGGGCTTACTGTTTGCAAGGCCTCATTTTGAACCTGAGGAAGGGATGATTTTGATCAATTTATCACTCATATAGTTTTTTTTTGTTTCTTGCTTGTTTTGTTTAAATGTTTACAACTTTGCTTGATTTACTGTCTGGCTAACAGTTTATTCTTCTATTACTTCTCAGACAGAATGTCAGTGGCTAAGATGCTATCTTAATGAGCTATCAGTTCTAAAATACTCCAGACTTATGCCCTAATTAAACATAAACATGATGCAGGGTTGTGAAATTGTTCTGTAAAGCACTGCTTACAGCTATAACTGAAAACTGTTCCACAGGAATATTAAGTAGACAGCTACTGTCTGCAAGACATCTGCTGAAGTCACAAGCAATAACAAAAATCAAGCACATTTGTGCTTTTACAGTTTACAGTTTGCTTGAGTTGTGAGACAAATAACCCCTGACTGTGGCAGTGTGCACTTGGTGGCTGCTGAAGGGGAGTGGCAGGGCTTGGTCATGCTGCTGGCAGTGGCACCAGCTCACCCGAGTGCTCGGGGGCTCGCTGCCACCACATTGCTGTGCCGTGGCTGTCACCAGGCCATGTTTTCAGAGCTATTGCCTTTTTTTTTCCTGTGAAAATGAGCACTGCTGTGCCAAACAAAACAGAATGAACAATGATTTGGAGTGTTTGCTGAAACACAAATGTTCTTACAGAGGCTGAAGTGGCAGAGTGGGACAGGCGGCAGCAGATTATTGTTCAGAGCAGTGATTTCCATCGCATACTTGTGACTGCCCTGGAGGCTTGTGCTAGCCTGTAGAATCTCACAGTCTCCAAAAATATTTTGTGGATCCGTTCTGATTCAGAGATGTTCTACATGTGCTGTGTTAGTATTCAGAAATTATTTGAGAAGGGCTCAGAATCCTTCTTAGGGAGTAGAAAAGGAGGTTGTCTCAGAAAAGGAAGGAGGACATAAGGATTGAAGACTTCACATCTGTGTGTGCTAAAATCAAATGGTGATCAGAAGGGTGGGGATTTGTGCATTCAACTGCCTTCTCCACTCCGGAAGCCCATCCTGTCCCTGGGACAACCCTCCCCATATATCAGGTTTGGTTTTTCTCAGATCAGATTGTGGGGAAGGGAAGGGTGAGAGTGTGAGGATGGCAGCATGAAAGTAACGTCGCCTGAAGTTTCGCATTGGTCCATGTAAAAAAACCTATTATTTGATAGCTCTTACATTGTCCTGTATGTGCACATGCTCCGTGCATGTCATCTATTGTTTTGATCTGTCTTTATCTGAACCTGTTGCCCTGGCATCTCCCTATGGCCCGTAGAAAGGAGAGGGTACTTCCAGAGCAACATTTTCCTTGTCCAAAGACAGATGTTGAAGACAAGACACAGGAGTAGCAATCACTGAAATTTAAATCAGAGGAACCGAATTCTTCATTTCTCAGTGATATAAACCTGGGGAACTTCTATTCCTCCTTTCTACACCATGTGATCAAAGAGCCGGCATGCTCACCAGCAAATACCCTGGATATTTGGAACATGTCTTGAGTTCCATTGATGGACATTATTTTGAGGTGGTCATTCAGGTTGCCAGGCTGTGTGTCCCTGGGCCATTTGGAGTGACAAAGGTGCCAGGCCAGGGGAACAGTTCACCCTTGTCAGACTTGCATCCTTTTCAGGTAAGGCTTTGTAACTGCCCAAGCTGCTCCTGCAGAGACTAGTTATTGCAGCAGCTCTAGGCCAGATTGTTAAACCTACAGACTCACTGCTTTTGGCAGTTCTGGGCTTGAATGGATTGAAAAAGAAGTAAAGTTTTCAGGTTAATTTAATTTACATGAGGAAAAAAGGTGAAGAAAAAGTTTTTTCACTGTCTGTATAGTTCTGTACCAGCAAAACTAAATTCTGGAGAGGGGATGATAACTGTCTTGTAAAGAAAGAAAAGAAAATATCTTCTCAAATACCTCATACCTTCTCAAAGGATTATATTTTTATCACTTGTCTTTTGCAAAAGTCTTCAAAAGCACTATGAATATATGTGAAGAACTGAAAAGTAAAGGCAAAATAAAGAAGGCATAAGCTGTCCCAGTTCTGAACATCTGTGTCATGGTCAGGTGCACTGGGCACTACAGCATCAGGACCTGGACTCCCACAGGGATTTGTTTTGCAGCCCTGGAGCAATTTGAACATCCCCATGTCCCTCCCTTGGACAGCCTGGGTTCTCTGATCCCAGTTTGTAAACCCACATTCAAAGTGGTTCAGCTCATGGTAGCCAGGACAAAAAGCTGGCAGCCCAGAGGCTTTCCCAGGCCATCATTTTGGTATCATGCATGACATAACATAATTCTTAAAATGGCAGCTTAACCATGTGACCTGTGGTTCTGTTTCCAAAAAGACAGCAGATGTGTTTGTGTATGCTTCCCCGCTCTACAGACAGTGTCCTCCTATAAACTAAAAATTGCACGTAAACTGCCATATAATGTTCATAATATCCAGGGACTTTTTATATTATAGGTTTTTTTTTGCTTAGTAGTTCTCAGCAGTGAGCAGTTCCGGGCACCACATTCCCTTTGCTCTCTGTTCTGATTAGGGGGACTATGTGGAGAAGTTACTCGGGGAAAAGGCACAATGAGAGACAGATCTTCATCTCCTGGTTGACAGTACCTGCTATGGTGTGTCCCACCTGCATGCCCCTTCATCATAGCCCCACCAGATCCTGCACAATTAAGCCAGAACTACCTCAGCTGCACCCTGGCCTCACATAAAAGAAAAGCTGGGTCCTTACAGCTAGATCCTGCCTTTTCCAGGCAGAGGCACTGAAATGAAGGGAGAAGGGAGAGTTCTCTGCAGCCTGCCAGCTGCCTCCTGTGCAGTATGTCTTTACTGAATAGGAATAAATAGAACAGGGCCCAGATGGGCTACTTGTGATTGACAGGTGTCAGGATGCATGTACAGCTTTGTCAGTCAAGCTGCTCCATGTTTATCGAACAACTAGATGCTTTAGGGTTCCACTTGTTTTCCCAATCTGAAATTCTTATTAAAATCAAGCCAGAAGATATGGATTCCAGTATTTAGCATTTTTAGCCACAGCTATTTTCTGTGTCATAGAAATTCAGCCAGATTCTTAGTAAATTCTCTTGTGTACAGTTTGGGTTCATCTGTGTGAACAAGGATGTATGTGTGAAGTGTATTCACAAACTGCATGGGTATCATTCAGCATTTTTATTGCCTCTGCAGGTGATTCTGGATAAAGAAATTCATTTTCAGATTGCATGTCTTTCCAAAATTTGTGCAAACAAATAACCAATACAGCTCTTGCTGCATATTTGTTATGATTGCCACGATGAGACTAGCAAGCAGCTTTTAACTTAGACATACAAAGATGCCATTTTTTCAAGTGCCACTCAATGCTTGTTTGAAACTTTGTTTATATCTAGCTGTATTAACAAAAAACCATGTTTTGTTAGCTGTGGGAGGGAGGGTTCAGTCTTTTTTTGTGTTTTTTGTTGGTTTGTTTTTAATTATCATTAATTATGCCTGTCTTTTAGAAATGTAGTAAAGACCCACAAGTAGCCAATGGCTTTCCCTGTGTACCACATTCAAAAGGACCAGGTATTTTTTGTGTGCCTCAGATGTCTGTGTTGTATTTTTGCACATGGCTTTTTTGTTAATTCCCTCCATTAAGTGAACAAAAAAATGTAGTTGCTAAGTTGAGTCAAAGCTGTTTTCTAGAAAGGAGGCTTAGAATTTATCTCTGTAGTCTCAGAAGGTCCCTTGCTCTCCATATTCTCCGTTTGTGGGAGGTTATGTATGTTTTGGTAGATATTGCTTGTGCTTGGCAAGGTAAATAAAATGTTGTATTAAGAACTTGTGTCTTCATTCAAGTCTCGAGGCAAAAAACCAAATAAACATTCTTTTTCTTGTATGCAGCCAGTTCACAGGAACTCCCCTGTGGAAACACACATGCATACTTAAGGCTAGAGAATAAATGCTCTGACTCAGAGTCCTAAGGAGTAAGCAGCTCTTGTTCCCGCAGCAGGCAGCTGCTGCCTTACAGCTCAGCCAGGCTCTGTTGCCTCCATCAGCTCCCTGCCAGACACATGTACAAATAATCTTCTGTCTCATGTCTTAGGTTTTGTTTTCCTCTGAGAATTTTTTTTGCTAGTTACAAGTTTTTTCTATGACTAGGAGAAAAGAGTCATTCCTTCACCAGGGGTGACACAGCTTGCACAATTACTTGTGTATCTCACGTTACCTTAGTGCCTTCTCCTTTCAGTTCTGTGTGGATGCTATTTCTTTTGCAAAGAAAGAGAAGGATTCAGTGAACGGGGATGTGACTGAAACGCAATAGCACAAGTCAGGATTTATAATATCTTTGGCTAACTTTGGGTGGCATTTTGCTGTAGTATTTCTTGACCACTTTCTGACTCTGGTGTTTCTTGACATACCATCATTCTGCCAAGCATTTTAATTTTATGCTGATGATCTCTTGTCCATTGCAGGAGCAGACAAGCCCAACAGTCAGATTTCATACACAAAACTGAGTCAGTTATTGAAAAGACATGCATAAAGCTTAAAAGCTGTTTCTAATTGCAGTGCAGTTCAAGAAAAGTGTCACCCAAAAGCCTTCCTCGTCAAAAAGCCACATCATAAAGTAACAACTAGCAAAGAGTTCTTTGTTCTTTGTAACTACCACTGCACTCAGCTTTGAGTTGACAGGGTCTAATAATAAAGACAGGTTAATGTCATCTTGCATTTGTAAAAACCTTTTGTTATTATAAAAGAGTAATTAGGTCATCTCACCTTCAGTATTAAATTTCAGAAATTCATACAAGTTTTCCTAAAGATTGGATAAGAAGCATGCTAGATTTGTTTGACCTGTAAGAAAAATAAATTTATACCAAGGTCTCACCTCTCTTTCAGTGAGATAAGTTATATGCTTTCAAAAACTCACTTGGCTATGCAGCATTTGCCCCTGGCTGTTCTGCTTCATGAGCATGTACAATTTCACCTTTTTTCTTACATTAAAGAAGAGTGATATTTACGACTTGTCCAACTATTTTATTTCAGGGAAAGTGATTTTTTTAAACATAGACTTTTTTTACCAAAAGTTTAGTTGTTGCTGATTAAGTTTACATTTTATGCATGAATTAAAAACAGCAACAACAAAAAAAATTTTTTTTGGAACACCATCCCAAATCCATACACATGGTGAATTGAATATTTCTGTGTGTTTGTATGAGATCCTGTGGTGACTCACTAAAATAATAGACCAGATACTTCCATGTTCTCCAAGTCCCTTACTGCTTTATCTTCTTGACTGGGCTATTCCACCAAGACCAAATATTTTATGCACATTATTTAACCATCCAAAGCACAGCCTCACTGGTGATCTAGTTTAAAGATGACTCTAAACTTCTAGGAAGAATGGGAGACTAAGACATCTGGATTAAAGTCTGCATGAAGTTTGCTATAGTGTAAAATGCACATATAGCTGATACTGGCTTGAAATAACCTGTTTTCGGCATTTTCACAAAGAAAACTCTATGGAGATAGCACACTCAGAGAAAAATAAATGCTGCTGAACTCAGTGTAATGCTTCCCTGTTAAAAACAACTACCTCTGATGCCTTAGGTTTTAACTTTTATATTTTTCAAATCCTGTACTGCCCAGTGTGTAACTCTGAAGTTTCGTGCGGCCTGTTAGCTGCTGCTCTCTCATGCTGGTTAGACATAACAAGACTCTCTAGGTTTGCTCTTCAAGGATACCAGGCCCCAAAATGTGTAAACTAAAGCCTTGAGCGGGGGGAAGAACTTGGGGTAATTACATCATTAACTGAAGTTATAATTGGATAATGGATTCTGATATGCAAATGGATCAAACTTATAAAAGTGTGAAGAACCTGAGACCCGGAGTCCATCTGGGGTGTGGCCTTTTGACTGCCCAGGGTGTACCTTTGAAGGCCCTTCAAATCAATACCTACTTTTATTCTCTTATTTTTGTCTAGCCTCTGTGTTTTAGGTGGCCACCCCAAGGCATCACCTTAATAATCTGAATTTCCGTCAGGATGAAAATTTTGATGTTTCTATTGACCCAGCAAAAATGCAGGAATTTGAAGCTCACTTGGGAGAAAAAACATTCCAGGCAAATCATATTAAAAATATAAGCTGTCTTTTCTGAAATTAAATAATTTTCATAAGCTCTACAGGGTTTTAGGTACATTTGAAAGTGAAACCACTTTTATAAACATCAAATCTATGCTCAGAGGCCTAGAAGGAAATATCCAGTTTTGAAAACCTTGCTTGTTACATTTTATAATGTTCCAAGCTCATCTGTAATTAATGACACACTTTGTTGTTCTGAAGATTATGAAGTTTTTTTCTGAGATATACAGTACACAGAACTGCTCCAATCTCCCATATCTAGCATAATTTGGCTGTTTGAGTCCTGTCCTAGGACCTCCCAAAAGTCTTCAGCCCCACCCTTATTCCTAAATACATTCTAGGATGGACTGAATATCGCATACTTGAAATAAGGATGGCAGCAGCACAGCCTGATAAGCCTTACCTGTGCATCCTGTAGTATTCCAAAAGACTTGTTAATAGATGCTGTGTAGTGCTAAGTTTTGATTTTGTCCTGGTTCGGAAAAATATAGGGAAAATTCACAGGCGTCCTGAAGAGGATGCTGAAGATTAGGCAGGCATTTCAAAACAATTGCAGAAACGAGTCTTGTAATGTTGTCTCCAGTCAGAGTTATGCTTAACAGTGAGAAGAGCTTTGCAGTAAAAAAGTAAATGTAGTTGTCAGAGTGTAAGGTAAGTTTGACCATTAAGCTGGCAGTGATGATTAATGAACCAAAATATTTTTTGGTCATAAACCCTTGATAGACAAGTTCCTTATGCAAACAACAACCCTTTAATCCCTTGCCCAAAGCAAACTTCCTCTGAGATGATAAAATACTTTAAATAATTGATCTTTTACTTACAGCTTCTGTGTACTAGGGGGTATCTAGAGAAAATTCAGCAAACATACTGCGCTTTTCAGGAGGCCAACAGCCTGAATTTTATGTGCAAATTCACTTTCCTGAGATCCCCAACCAGTTTTGCAGGCCTGGGGTGTGAATATGTTCTGCCTGTGCAGCTCCATGAAAACTGGATGCCACACCTTTGTTGTTGTCATAATACTGATGGTACTTGGGAAAATGTAGTCCAGGCAAGTAAATTAGAGATTTCCAAAGTGAGCTATAACATATTAAGAAAATAGCCTTTTTTAAAACATATTCTTTAAAAAAAAGTTTTTATTTCCCAATATTTTATTAATAAAGTTTTACCATTTATCTGGTGCTGGCATGTCACTAATTAAATGTTTATCTGGGAGAGAAACATTATTAATCTTTCTCCCCTGGAGTCAGAAACTTTCCACAAGACACTTTGATACAGTTTTTGGAGAGGCATGCAAAATCTGTTCACAAAAAGTACCACCTTCCAGTAACATGGGGGTTTGTTTTCCTCTTCTATAGGCAAAGGTGACTGCAAATACTTTCTGTGCCTTGTTCAAGAAGTTTCTTCGTACAATACACTTGAGTTGTTCTTTAAAGATGTCATCCCTCAGCAGGATATGAGACTGACTAGCAGGCAGCAGGGCAGGCAGTAACTGTTCCTGCATCAGCCACTGGGTAACCTGGAACAGAGTTGTGAAGAAGAAGGACCTGGCCAAACTTCCTTCTTTCTTCCACTTTCTTCCAGATCTTTCTTCTGCTTCTGATGGAAGGCAAGAAGAGTGAGATGTCAATCAATTGTGTTTTGTCCCTGGATACCCTCACTTTAACCAGCACGCTAAAATACGTCTCCACCCCTGTCCCATTCACAGATGGAAAGAAAATAAATACGTTGTGATCTTCTTCGAGTGGGAGTCTCTTTGTCCTGCTCCGAAGTTATTTTGTGCCATATTAGAAGTCCTTGATTAGTGTAATGAGCTGGAAACATGTAGCATTGTAACTGTGATTGACCCCACAGTAGCTGCAAACTTCCATCTGGCACAGAAAAAAAAAAAAACAAAAAAGGACTTCCACAGAATAGAAGAGCAAGTGCTCATTAGATTTGAACTAGAAACCTATTTTAGGAAGATGTGCCATGAGTGGTAATACATCAGATAAATCATTCCAAACCAGGAGAAGATATGAACACTGCACTGGATACTGCTAAGCAGCTGCTTTCTTCAAGCAGCCCAGAAGCACAGGACTGCAGTGAATGCGCGTCGGGTCTGCAGCATGTTGTCCTAACTCAGCTTGTTCCTGGCAGGGCAAGGGAAAGCCCACAGTTGTATTTGAGTATCACGAGTGGTGTGAAAATGGAAACTTTGTGAGGAGAGGACCAAGCGTAGCACAGAAATAAAGCCTTTGTTTTAAAGGTCCCTTCCCACCTGAACTGTTCTATGAATCTACTGGAGTGCTGGAGCAGCTCTCCTGTGAAGACAGGCTAAGAGAGGCTTGTTCAGCCTGGAGAAGAGAAGGCTCTGGGGAGACTTTGTTGCAGAATTCAGTACCTAAGGGGGACCTATAAGAAAGATGGGGTCAAGCTTTTTAGCAGGACCTATTGCAAGAGGACAAGTGGTAATGACTGTAAACTAAAAGAGGGTAGATTTACAGTAGATACAAGAAGGAGGTTTTTACAACCAGCTTGATGAAGCACTGGCATGGGTTACCCAAAGAGGTGGTGGATGCCCCATCCCTGGAAACATTCAAAGTGGGTTGGACTGGGCTCTGAGCAACTCGAACTAGAGGAAAATGTGCCTACTCATTGTAGGAGGATTGGACTAGATGACCTTTAAAGGTCCTTTCCATCTCAGACTTTTCTATGACTCTTTGATTCTACGTTAAAGAGAAATATGCACCTGATGAAGTTTAGAATTTCTGCCCTTGCAGCAAGAGTCATCAACTGGAAACCAGAAAACAGAGGTATGCAAGGGAGGTAAATACT
Source organism: Rhagologus leucostigma (assembly GCA_013397725.1). Taxonomy (NCBI): domain Eukaryota; kingdom Metazoa; phylum Chordata; class Aves; order Passeriformes; genus Rhagologus; species Rhagologus leucostigma. The sequence goes on along the minus strand of VZTD01005474.1, from coordinate 2,323,876 downwards.
CCAGACTCATTGAAATTTAAATTTGGATTACACTGAAAATCCAGAGCCATAACTTACCAGGACTCCAAATGCCGTGCTGGAAGCCTACAAATAAAGCCAAGGACAAAAGACAGCAAATGACCCAACATGCAGAGGAGGCAAGGGTTGATCTTTACTTGTTTGCAATCAATCTCTTTTGCGAGGGCAGCAAAGACAGCGGTGCTACAGGTCTGTCAGGAGGCAAAGCTGAGCAGAAGTGCACCTGGCACATGTCCCCAAGGCAGGCACAGAACCAATGCCTTGAGCCGTACGAGGGCAGCACAGCTGTGCAGTCACGAAGCAGCAGCTTGTGCCTCTCGTGTACCCTAACAGCAAACCAGCACTCTGGAAGAGGGAGAAGATGCCTCATCACTACATGATCCATGGCAGATGTGTTTCAGCCCATGTGGAGACAAAAATGTTGTTTGAGAAGAAAGCTACATCTTTCAACACAGCAGGAGATAAAATAAGATGTTAACAGCCTCCTTACCTCAGCTACCCAACAACTAGAAAGGATTAGATCTTCTCTGAAAATCTTCCTGAGAGCAGCACCTGCTGAGATCTGGAAATTCCTGTCTTTTAGCTCATTAAAATGCGGACGCAGTCTGTTTCTGCTTCCTGAATTACAGCTGCAGTACAAAAGGGCCAATCTCACAGCCTTTAACCCTGTACACGATCCTTTTGCTGAAACTGGGTTTGAAAAACAACCTTGGAAACAATTCACAGGGGTTAAAATGTAACCTGAAGTAATTGCCAGGATAGAGAACCCTTGAAGCTCCCTTTCCTGATAGAGACAAATGAAGGGGTCTCCACAACTGAGAAGAAGACTATGCAGGTGGAACATAGGTGCTAAAACTGTCCTTTGTGATTGACACCAGAAAGCTTGCTACGTGAGTGACCTCAGAGGCTCACACCAGTGGAATATATGAGTGCCTGACCACTACTTCAGCCTGTCTGAAGACAACTTTCCAGCTTATGTTACTCAGGAATTCAGACTACGTGATCACAGCTGTCCCTCTGGTCTTAAAAATCCAGGAAATCTGCTTCAACTAGAAAGTTAATATTCTTCCAGCTGTTTTCTGATTGTAAATGTGACTATATGGTTTGTGAAGTGAGGATTGTTTCCATTCTGAGCATCACTCCATATTAACAGTGTGATACAGGAGCCACATGAATGGTATTAATAGCATCTCCATCCTTGGGGATACTCAGTAATTGACAGGAGAAGGTTCTGAGCAACTTGCTGCAATCACAGAGTTGATCTTCTATTAGAAATACCTGCAGAGCTCCCTCCCAATCCAAGTTATTTAGGATTTTATTACATTCTTGCCTAGACTATTAGGAGGTTTGGTCTTGTATTATTTAAGAGGATACATGGTCTGTTAAATACGAATCTAATTATTTCCTGGAATCAGATTGTCTAGTGTTGTCTCAGGTATCTACTGAACTTGCATCACATTCTGGGAGGGGAGCACATCCGAAAAAACAAGTGGACTGTTGCAGAATGAGACAGGAAAAGCTGAAATTCAATTCCAGGAGGAGACTAGAGTGCATAATATTGCTAAGCGAACAAAATAACTAGAGCATTCAAAAATTTGCCTAGTAATTCTTCTGTACACAGAATAGCTAGGCTTTTTACTTGTTATTCTGACAGAAGGGGTTTCAGTTTTGTTTGTATAAAGTTCTGAGCCTGAGTTAAGCCCTTTTCATTATGCAGGGTGAACACTGCCTCACCCCTTCCCCCAAAGGACAAACAAGCCCGAGCTTAATTTTGTTGTCTGAAATTTTAAAGATCTTAATTCTTAGAATCTTCAGCCCTCTCTCGTGAGGCCAGGACTCACTGCCATGAGTAGAACCACTGAATCTCTTGAACTATCAGTGCTTGCCCTTGGCTATGTATGAATTTCATATTGATCCAGGGGATCAGTGCAAATTCCATGTATTCCAAGTGACTAAGTGTGTTCAGAATACACACTGCAGAAATACTAAACCAAACCTGCAAATTTCTAAAGCAGACATTCTTACAGGAATGCTGAGTGAAAACTGAAGTATCCGGTGAGGGGATGTACGTGTGTAGTACACCTCACATACTTACCCATACTAAGTAGGCATGCTAATGAACTGTATCTTACTAATTAGGGGAAGTAAGATTTTTCTGGACATGACTTTTGGTAGTGATCCTGGTAAATTCAATTAAGATTCTGCCCATTGTTTTAATGGTTATATCCACAAGTTAACAAAATGGGCTTTAAAAACTAGACTTGCTAATAATTTCAATAACTGCTTTCTAATTTAAATGTCAATTTGAAACAAATCATTTTTGTGTTTTACTACCTACATGCACGGATTTACTCTGGATGCATTCCAGGGCCCATACACGTACTCTGAATGTGTTTGCTCTGCTTTCTAATTTCACCTGATATTTTACCAGTCGTGGAAAGCTTCTGGCAAATTACAAGTCAGCATTCTCCTTCTGCATTATTCTGTGAAAAATTTAACCTAAGTCAGATATAGATACTTGTACTTTAGAATCTGCATTGCTGTGGGCTATATACCACTTGTACACAAAATGAACAGCCCGATGGCTGAACGGAGTGTCAGTGTGCTTCAGCACACACATTAGAAACGAATTTTTCTTGTGGAGATTCTGAGAGGGTTACAGCACACTGAAATTACTGTCTCTCTGTAAGGGATGATGTGTTCCTTGTACAAGCAGTTTGTCCCTGTGGCTTTGGGGACTGTAGGGGACAGAGTGAAAATACTACCCAGACTTTCCCAACTTCTTGCTGCCAGAGAAAGACAATGTTATTTGGACAAGTTCTTAGACAGTGTGGCTAAAATTTACAAGAATGTTCATGTCCAATCTCCCATATTTCTATGAATTCTCTCTTGGCACACCTGCAAATGTGACCATAATCCAGCAGTGAATTACACTGTGTTGTAATTCACTATTTTGGGGGGTCTTAATCCATTATGCCAATTTCTAGAATTGAATGAATGGTACCACATAGGACTGCTAAAGAGCCTGTGCCTCATATTAGGCAGGGCTGGCTGAGTTAAAAAAACTTGAGTGGCAAGAATTTTACCACTACTGCCTTGCCTTTCCCCCATCACAACCTCTACCAGTTGTTTGTTTTTTTTGGGAACAATTATTAGAACCGTTTAATAAAAGAGTAGAAGAAGACTGTGGCCATGCAAAGTGCACAGCTAAAAAACTCCACCATAATCATTACTTATTCACTACAGGGGAAGGATGGGAAAAACATGCTTCAGGGAAAGCAACTCCTATATCTGGGAAGATAATTCATTGTAAGTTAATCCAAGCATACCGCAGAAATATCTCTGTTGGTGATTGTTCTGCATAGATGCCATTCTTGATTTGTGAATAGCCAGCACCAGGGACTGGGGAAGCATCTCACATTGACTCATGCATTCCTTCATGGGTTATTCATAAATAAGCAGTGCTATCTAATTCTGGCTAACAAAAATGCCTTATGTAAAATTAATAGAAGCAACACCCAGCAGGATCTTTCTGCATTAAAAATCTGTCCCTCAAAAGCAGTCCTCTGATAAAGCTTTAACAGAAATGCTCCTGACTACTCAGGGCACCTGCAAAGGGAAGGTGTTGGGCACCCACATGTGAACTAATAACTTTTCATTCCTTATTACTGAGGACAGAAGAAGCAATACTCCAAGCAGCAAGATTCAGAACAGTTTTTTCCACCGTCTGTATGCAATATATCAGCTACTGAGACATTATAATGTTTGCTTCCTTTACTTTTACGTGATTTACAAGAAACATTAAAGCATACAAAATCCCAGTGAGGTTTTCCTTGTATTAATAATTGGACTATTCAGTGAACCTCTAAGAAAAGCTGAGAGAAAGCAGGCAGGGTGAATCAGGCTTTCTGTAATACCAAAACTGGCATATTTCTAGGTCATAGGGGATTGATTTCAAAAGCACAGACCTCATGTGGGAATCATCTTGGCAGCACCTCTTGCTTTTAATACTGAACTCAAATCGAAACAATGTATCTGTTCCCTACAGAGGAAGTCCTCTGAGTATAAAGACACCCTGATGAGATCAACCTCTGTGACTGATTCTAGCCTTCAGTGCTACTTCTGTGACTGGTTAAGACCTGTCTACAAAACAAAGAACCGCAAAACCAGAGATTGGAAAAGCCATGTTAGATGATGCTGAGGACAGAGATCAGACACCTCTCTGGTGTCTGGGAGCCCTTGGGTGCTGTCAAAGCATGTGAGAAAAGACATAAACTTAGGTCCTTCGCAGCCCGAAGAGGTGATCTCGTCATTAGCTGAGTAGGGGGTTCCTCTCTTCTGTAGTATTGTGAACAGAACTCCTGTTCCATCCCTGGCCTTCTACACTGCTTTGAAAAAAATGCTTGTGAGAAAGAATACAACACACAACTCACAACTTTTTTTTCTCGTTGATCTCACTTAAAACTCCAGGAAGGTTTGGTTCTGAGTTTATGTGTGCACATGAACACATGCAGAGATTATTTTTTCCATTCTGCTGTTGGGATGAAAAATAAATGGTTAAGACGGCTGTTGTACAGACCAGCTCCACAGATGGTCAAGGTGTAGTTTCTGCAAATTGTGTAGACTGACTGCAGGTGAGGCAACTGAAGGCATTGAATGGCCACCATCTGAAGGAGATGCTCCAGGAACCAGGCTTGAATTTTTTACCAGACTGAACCTGAGTGAAGCTTACAACCTGGTCTCCTATGAGTTTGTGATACTAAAAAACTGGGTGAACTACATGAACAGGAATGGTATTCAGAGATGAGTTAATCCACTGATCACTGGGAAAAAAAAGATTTAACCTTTTCACTCATCACTTGAGTAATCTATTCTTATTAGTCAAGGTCTGAAGAAAGCAACAACCCATTTGCTGAGTTCCAATGGATAAACTCAGAACTGTTCCAAGAACCAGAGATCTTCAACTCCAAGGAAGAATTGAATTCCCTAAGAATTTCCTGTTACATCCTGGTGTTCATGAATGCAAATATAGTGAACGAAGGTAAAAGTTACTTATCTGTCCTGGCAGCATGGTCACACAACAATGCATCTTAGAGATGTCACCTACAACAGGAAAACTACCTGTCATTTGATGCTGTCAGCATGAAGAGCACTAGAGATAATTATACTTAATGGTGCCAGATGAAGAGGCGCAGGGAAGGCCAACCTGTATTCATTACTGCTTCAGAAACTGCTTTTAGCCCCATTTAAGAACAAGCTCTGATGGCATCTTCCCAAATGACCTAAAACTCAGTTCTGATTTAAACTTCCATGATGTTGTTCTGCACCATAACTCCCGTAATTGTTGTCTCTGGAGGGTAATTTTCAGAGGCTCCAGGACAGGAGCTTTGCAAAGAATTGATATTTTCAGCTCTTCAACTAACCTGAAAAATTAAGATTTAAATTGTTTGCAGTCTCTGTCAAATGGCAACTTCTCTCTTTTTTTTTCTTTTCTCCTTAAACAATAGACAAAATAATTGCACAGTAAAATCCATTTCAGGATTCAAACCTTGCAATTTTTGCCTTTGGTTTTTGAGATGTTAATTTGTTTAAAAAGCTTTAAGATTAAATTTTTAATGTTTTTCCTGTCTCTTTTCCTCCTGGGGGTGAAACTACTTGCTGTATTTTACTCCTATGTGCAAATAGCTCTGGTCCCCTTTATCATCCCTTTGTCCTAGCTACATTTTCAGTGTAGAGAAACGCTTCCTCCCTCTCCCCCTGCCAAGCTGTCTGTCCTCTTCAGGATGGACAGAAGCCCACCACACAAGGCTGTGGTTATTAATCTAAACTGAATCTCCTTGTTTTGTCCTCTAAGAATGTCTCTCCTAACCACCATTTGGAGGAGGGAAGATGCTGTCCAGCCAAAGCGGTCAAGAGCTTGTAGCTAGTACGGTAAGCAACATGATATCTTGATAGCACCCTTCACCTAAGGAAGAGAAACTCCTGGGTATAGCTAGCTGAGAAAAATATTTTCGTGTGAGCTAAGTCTAATGGACCTTGTCTCTGTTAGCTTAGCAAATAGACTGCGATGCCTGGATGAGTCCATTATCAGAGACAGCTCCTGGAGACTGAGTGAGGCACCACAAGACTGGAAAAAGACATATGTAGAGTCTGTCTTGAAAAAAAAGGGCAAAGAGATTGAAGAATCAAGAAACCTAAACAGTCAGCCTAATTAAATTCTTGGGAAAAACTGGTACGCAGCAAGCAAAAAATGAAACTCTAAGCCTCTAAGGAGAGACTGAGTAACTGTCTAGGTAGATTAGTTAGGAGTAAAATATTTTAAACCAGTGTACTTCATGAACTAGGAAAACTGGGTGGACAGCCTTTCTAGAAAAAGAAACTGTTGATGGTTCATTGTCAAATGAACAGTGTCTTGGAAAACTTTCATGAAGTCTGAGATAACCTCAGTGTTGTTTCTGTTACATGTTTTACTGGTTACTTTAATGGTAGAGGGAAGAATAGAGATATTAAGTTGGCCTATAAAACAAGTTGTTAGAGACTGAGACAGGCTCAGACTCCAAAATAAACTTGAAAAATTGAAAAAGCATTCTCTGGAAAAAAAAAAAGCAGCAATTTAATAAGGACAAGTGCAAGCTACCATGCAGGCAGAAATGCTTCAGTAAGTACAGAATGGGGGACGACTGAGTGAGTCAGTGGAGTTATGATTTTTTACATCCTGTCCAGATGTGACCTTTTAATGACACTGAACCCACGGAAAAATCACATCCACAGAAGTGATTATTCAAGGGTTGAGCAGGAGGAGTTGATATTAGTCATTGTGTTGCTGTTGGATTGAAAGTCTGTAATTCCAAAACAGATAAGATGCTGACACTTCAGCTGGACTGCAGATGGACCCAGTTTCATCACTGATACTGCAATACAGCAGGAAATCCTAAAACTGTTGGACTGATATAGGTAATGGCTATTTTGGTGCCTACAGATTTCCATAGGGAGTGAAATGTCACCACATTAATTTTGCGGATTTTTGCTCTCTGTTTATTTCAGTCCAAGTCTAAGGGAAGCTTGCCAGCTGCCAGCATGCAGGGGAACTTACAGTCTGGACTGCTGCAAAGTTTATTCCCCTGCCCCATGATTGGGAAAGAGATAAGCCCATGCAGCAATGACTCCATTCTCACTGGTGGCTATGGGAGCATGGAGGACCAGATGTACACCATCCCTCTGCCCCTGCAGCTGGCAGGAAATGCCTGTCAGTGGAGGAACAGGGTGTACGACTGTATTTATAACCTCTTGAACCAGATGAATTTAACTACAGCTGCCATTACGTACTATTACACAGCCTGTATGAGAGCAAGACTCCTTTGTCATGGTAGTAGACACTACTCCACCTTCCAAACTACGGCTGGCTTTTCTCCTCAGTTCATTCAGCAGTAATCTTCACCTCACCAAGCCCTACTTTTCTGGCTGTGATGGCAGGACGGACGCCACCCTTTGTGCCCAGACGTCTGCCACGCTACTCAACTGGCTACATTGCCAAGACACGATGACAGGTTTGTTGGCTACTCTAATTTGCTGTCCGAAATTCTTGGTAGCCAGTGCAAGCATAGCTTGTGCCTATTCAGAAATGCTGCCTAAATATTTTACTGAGAGCTTTGTTTCCAACATGGAGAACACTGCAATCAAAACTGATCACACGAAACAAGTAGAAACTCCTGAGAGCGATAGACTTCATTTACTGACAGTAGACTACAGGATAAAATGCAGCAGTAGTAATGAAAAGCAAGGACTGCAGAGCAGATAAGACCTGCTAGCTGGAGGTATTGGTGAGAAAATGGCAAAGGAAGTTGTGCTGCATAGCACCTGTAGCAAGAGATTCCAGTGGTATCTAGAGGTTTTAGAAAAAGTTGGCACATGTTAAACAATGTGAAATAGGTCTAAGAAGTCAACACACCCCACAGTATTTCAGTATCTGCCAGCCTTCCTAAGTCTTTTGAACATTTCTCAGTATCTTTCCCCTTATTTCCACTATTTTTGGATGCCCTGCACTACAAAAGCACATGTGGGAAGCTTAAGGGTACACGCTGAATAATTTCTAGAAGAAGAATTCACTCATCTTTTCTCATCCTTGCTTTTCAGGCCTGAACAAATGACATTGTGGGAAGACTGGTAACATGGCAAAGTTTCCTGGTGTTGCAGAAATACCTATACAAAGTGTATTTCAGGAGGAAGTTGTTGTATCAGTGCAATCCTAGGTGAAAGGATGGCTAGAATTGCAGGCAATTGTGTATGAGGCTTCTGTTTGTTAGGCCACACCGGGACAGACAGAGGTTTTTTGCTGCTGCCTCAGCAGAAATGACTCTCAATTCAGAGACTCTACATACTTACTGAGATGAACTTATGTTTGGAAGAGACAATTAGTTAAATAATGTATAGCAAAGGAAGTTTGCAGTGGAAGCGAGTCATGTTTGGAGAGGAACAAGTGTATAGAAGAAACTTTTTGGCAAATACTTTCCAGATGCTGCAGCTTTCACATTTCTGTGCTCGTGAGAGCACCTGTCTACACCAGCATTTGATCTCAACCAGCTAAGACTGGGTGCTGAACTGCTGAGAGCTGGGGAAGGCAGAAGAAGCCACTGCTCTTCAGCTGCTGCATTCAGTGTCTTGGAAAAATCGGTGCAAGCCTGGCAATTGGGAGCCTCACAGAGGCTGCCAGGTGGAAACCTGGCAGGGCCCCCACTAATTAAAGCAGTCAGTCATTTTCATCAGAACTCAAGGCCGTTAATGTTTTGCATTCAACCTCCCGCTTCTCCTCACTGCAGTATGGCACAGCCACACAGAGGCACAGCCTGCCTTCAGTGAGGCAGGGCTCTTCCTCCTCACTTCACTTTACTTGGGAGAGCTGTTTAAAGAACGTGAGGAATATTTCAACCTGACGATCCTCTCTATATTTTCACAGGCAGAGCAATCTGTTTGGTGGTGCTGCCTGACAGCTGCTTCCCCTCAGGGGCACACACAGACAGCATCCCTCAGAAAGGCAGCAGAAGGTAACGTTTTAATGAAAATGCAAAATGTTAAATCCTCATTGATGCTCTTCTGGACCTGAAGCTTGAGTGTTTGGGGAGCTGATGGCATCTACACACTAAAATAGGCAAATCAGCACTTTGCGACTCATACCCATGCCATTCTTGGCTGATAAGTGATTTTGAAACACCACTTGTAGCAATGCAAACTGGAGTGAAGGTCAGGCTTTGGTCCATGTCATGGTTCTCACTCCATCAGAGGTGGGCTTATGTCCTCAGGGGAATGGGATAAGGCAATAAACACAGACAAAGAATCATAAGAATTGAGGTTGAAAGCAACTTTTAAAGGACATCTAGGCAACCCCCTTGCAATGAGTAGGGACACCTACAACTAGATCAGGTTTCTCAGAGCCCTGTACAGCCTGTTTCCAGGGCTGGGGCATCGATCCCTTCTCTGCGCAACTTGTGCCTGCATTTTACTGCCCTCATCATAAAAAATGCCTTACTTATAAGAGAAACACAGGGCAACAGGCCTGCCAAAAGGTCTGTTCCCATCTTTCTTATAAAGCCCCTTTAGGTAATGGAAGGCTGCAATAATATCTTGCTGGAGCCTCCTCTTCTCCAGAATGAACAACCCAGCTTTCTCAGTCTGTCTCCATGGGAGAGTGGTTCCATCCTTCTGATCAGCTTTATGGCCCTCCTCTGGACTCACTCCAACAGGTCCGTGTCTTTCTTGTGCTGGGAACCCCAGAACTGGACACAGTAGTCTGGGTAGGGTCTCACCAGAGCAGAGCAGACGGGCAGAATCCCCTCCCTTGACATGCTACCCATGCTACTTTTGTTGCAGGACATGTTTGGCTTTCTGGACTGCAAGTGCACATTGCCGGGTCACATCCAGCCTCTCACCTATCAGCACCACCAAGTCCTTGTCCTCAGAGCTGCTCTCAGTCCTTTAGTCCCTCAGTCTGCACTGATACTGGGAGATGCCCCAACCCAGGTGCAGGACCTTGTGCTTGGCCTTGCTGAACCTCATGAGGTTCATGTGGGCCCATTTCTTGTAAATTGATGTAAGTGCACATACATGATCTTATTCATAAGGCAATTTTTATACATTCTTTTATTCTTTTAAGGGGATATTTAAAAGAATTTGGCAACTACCTAGGATCACAGTAATGAGGTTACATGCCCACTGACTGCAGAAATATGCCCAGTGACAAAAGGCAGCTGAGCCATGAAATAACAGAGCACACAAAGAGCTAAGCAAAAGGGTCAGAATAGTAGCTGCAAAGATTTTAGCTGCACTGTGACAGGGTGATGCATGTGAACTGAAGCAAATAGAGCTGGAGGAGATGTTTGTGGGACTATTAATTTTAATGCAATATAAAATATCCAATGACAAGGAAGGAAGTTACACTTCAATGCCATAGAAGATGATTCAGACAGTAACAAAGGTCAGATGAGGAGAATCTGGGGAAAGCTATTAAGACAGATGCCTATGTGATGTCTCCTATTGAGTTCTTGATTGGATCTGAATGAAAAGAAATGAAGAAAAGGGAGCATCTCCATTTGGAGGATGTGGTTTGAAAGATTACCTAGACTAGTTTAGATCTGGAACTGATAGCTAGGAGGAAAAACAAGTTCTTGCTGTGACATTTAAGTTTTTAATGAGTATAGGGCAAATTCAGATTAATGCCTATATCTAATAGTGTTCATCCCAGCCAGCCAACTAGGGTGTCTGAAATATATTTGTCTAGATGAATATAGGATTTTAAGATTATTTAATAGCAATCAGACTTGAATGAATGTCCATAGACACTGATGGATTAAAGAAATCCAAGTACAAGAGCCTCTGGCACATTCCAGAGTTATCCTCTGTGGAGAAGTCAGAAACAATGCTCAAAAATAATATGTGGAGATTTAACATGTGCTTTGCAGTCAGTATTGAGAGTGGTGTTCCTGTATCTGCCACAAAAGCATAAGAAAAATAGTCCATAGAAGCATGAGGTGTGAAAATAAAAAAAAATGAAGGAAATGCAGTGTACCTTTAGACTGTATCATAACCCTTCTCTGTGGCCTTATGTAAGCTAAGTTTCATACAAATCTTTCACCCATCAAAACATATGGGGCAAAATTGTAAAATGTGGGTTTGGGGGGTTTTGTGTGTGTTTTTTTGGTTTTGTGTTTTTTATTGCTGGTTTCCTTATCCTTTTAAGCCTGAGCATCTGTATTTTATGAAGGGTCTGATTTAAGAGTCAGCCTCAAGCACTTTAAGATTTCTTTGGTTTTTTCTATATCAATTTTTTTCTATACCATAGGAAATTTGGCTCCTTTGTCAAACTATGTCTGCTTCATTCAGAGTAAATAACTAGTTTATTTCAGCTGTCAGGTGAAGGTTGTCCAGCTCTACTAAGTGTTACAGAAAATGGACAGCTCTGGCATCTGGAAGGCATGAGGGGCAGCCATAAGATTAGAATTTGTGTTTGAATTGCAGTAAGTGCCAGAATTTGATCTTTATCTCTTGAGTGAGCATGCTGTAGAAAAATAATTCTTTTTCTCTCTAGACAGAGAAAGTGGAAGTCAGCAGTGGAACTTCAAATTTAGTAAACAACAGATCTTGAGAGACGACTGGAATGGGACCCAGTGAAAAACAGAGGAACAGAACCACTGGTTGAAATGTGCAAAATAAATAGTGCCCGGTTTATAAAAGGGGCCACAGTTTGATGGGATACGACACCTTGTTGGAGGCTGTGGAGCCTCAACACTGGAGCAAACTGGGGGCAGGGGGCTGGAGCAGAAGAAGGAAATATCAGCAAGCTCAGTGAACACGCAAACTGCAAACATTTGGCACTAAACGCAGAACTGATAAGGATCAAAACAGAGTCTATATTTTGGACGTCGGAAAATCAGCTGCATGACTCAGTGAGTCCAAGATAAAAATAATGAGATTATCCCCAGTAGGCAAAAGCAATGGGATTATTCCCTGATTTGAAGCCATATCTCCAATCTGTATTTAGATCTGGACACAACGCTGCAGTCATTCACACTTCAGGGATATCATCCCTGAATTAACATGTAAGGCTTTCTCAGCTCCTCCAGCAGCACCCACTCCCCTGACCCAGGGTTCAACAGAATAAATAAGCCTTTGCAATAACCACATCATGTGCAGTTTGAATTGTCATCCTTCATTCTCTTTGCTGCTCCAGCAAATTAAAAGTCTCACAGTTTCTCCAGAAGGATTGCATTCAGCATGTTTGTCACGGAGGCAGGAAGGCAGTCCTGCGTGCCAAGGAGCAATCTATTTCTATTAAATAAATGCATTTATAGTTTTGTATTATCCTGACCATGCCAGGTGCCCCTATTCATGACTTCATACAGTGTCTTGAGTCTCTCTTCTCAGTACCTGTTTGTAATTTTTTTCCACAACCTATGCATTATTAAAAATTTTTATGATACAGAAATCTCGCAGCTGTCCCTACAGGCACCAAAGAATTGTTTGATTCATTAGATAAATGCTGCATACCAGAGAGCATCCCAGAACACAGTTTTGTATAATTTGTTGAGGTCATTCAGGTCAATACAGAAGAACAGTTTGAAATTTGCTGAAACACATTTTTAAGGCTGTCCTGAACCAGGGTCCCATTTCTCAATTTTCAAGTCATTATTTTAAATCATAACTAACTAAAGCCAGCAGAAATCGAATGTTCATGGGGAGGAAAAGCCCCATAAAGCAGAGAATGTGCTAGCAGTTGACTTGTCTCTGAACTGTTGTTTTTTTACATCTACCTCTGTTTTTTAATAAACATAATCACATTACTGGTTTTGGAAGTTACATACACACATGTTTTAAAACATTTTAAAGCACCTTTGACACATAAAGAATAAGGAAAACAACACAGTTGTGTTCAGGGAGGCATTTTCTAGTTCTGATATCCTGGCTTCTCTTGCATAGCACTGCTTTCTTGATTTGTTCCCCTTGTCTTTATGGATGGTTTCATTCATCTTGCTCTGTACAATGTAAGATGTGTGATGTGAGTCACTGTTGAACTTGCTCCCCTTTCTCTAACCAGTCATATCAGTCTTGTTTATTGCCATTGCCGTAGAAAATTAGAGCTCCCAGCAACCTCAGAAATTTTTCTTCTGGGCTTCTCAGGCATGAATAGACAGTGGGAATAGCAGAGGCTTCAATGTTATGGCCGAAGTATTGCTTTCTACATTTCTGAGTTTCTGGTCCCAGCAGTGACCCACCAAGAACTGCCTGCCTGTTCCTGTTACATCCAAACAGGCCACAAAATCAATAACAGGCAGCGTAATATTCTGTGCCATACTAGGTAAGTGGGGTATGGAATACGGACAATGAAATTTATGAGAGACAAACAAGAAATCAATTACAAAAGGAGAAAAACCCAGCCATAGTACTGAAAGAACAGATAACATCTGCACGAAGAAAAATATAACTACAGAGATTCAGTCTTAAAAATAATGTTGGTAGAAAAGCAAGATTATGCTTCATCAGGTCCCAGAAGGTCAACATTCTTTCTGTTTCCTAAGACCTGTGAATAATGCCTGGCGACACACAAAGAAGTGGTAGGCTTTTAGTCATGTGGGACAGAGCTTTTTTGTGGCCTTCAGCAAAAGTCTCTCACCAGCTTGGCAAAGAATACCAAGAATAAAAGTGGAACTGTCATGAGCAGCAATCATGGTGACAGTGTTCATGCAGCTGTGTTCAAACTACACAAAGTAAATCTGAAGGTTTTAAAACTTTCTTTTTTTTTTTTTTTCTGGAGGGGTTTTCTTCCTCTCCAGTGCACTCTCTTCAATTTCTCTGGCATATCTTCAATCTGCCTTAGACACCTTTAAATTCCGTTTTTGGGTCTTACTGGCTCACCAGAGAGGCAAAGCACAAAGCACTAAAAAGTTTTCTGCTACATCATTCTGTATTTTAGGTGGTAAAAGATATCTGCAGTTGGGGCTTCAGATGCACAATGTTTCACTAAACATGAATTAATTGGAAGCACAGAGACTACTACCATACTTTGAAATCAAAGCAGCCAGGTCCTATTGTGATTTATTGATAAAAGGCAGCTAAAGAAGGACAGGAAAAAGGGCAAGACAGAGAAAAGAGCAATCACTGTCTAGGATTTGAGAAAGTGTGTGGGGGCAGTGCTTGTGTTACTGTGGCTTGGAGAAACTGAAGCAGCAAGGGGGCTAATCAGCCGAACTCATTAATGGAGGAAAACAGAGGGACAGAAAATGTGCCTGCTGCTAGGAGAGACTTCTGAGAGAAGAGTCTAGAGAGCCTGGAAAATGTCATGGTGCTACTGCTAACTTGCTCCCTGCTGCCAGCAGCTGTGAGGAGCCAGTCCAGAGGAGGATCCCTATGCTGGGAGCATCTGCTAAAACCCTGCTCCTGGTTTGCTGACACTATGGCCAACGCAGACCCGTTGGAGGAAACAAGTTGTGGTGCAAAATGATGGGGTGCCCCCCCTGTGCAGTAGCAGGGGAAGCTGTTCCAGAGTCAGACCGGCCAAGGACATGGGGACTGAATTCAGGGGGAGCTCATTGAGCTGCTGTATGGTTAATTAGAGGCGAGGGGGCTGCCAGCAATCTTGGGTGTCAGTGTCTTCTATCTGGTGATGTCAAGAGCAGCAATAGAAGTACAACCACACGACAACTAAAAAGGCGGAGGCAAAGATTATTCTGCAAAGGTTTCCTTCTGCGTTGAGTGATGGCTCTGAGAGGCAGTAAGTGGATTGCCAAACCTCAGCATGAGGTGCAGCTCAATAAATAAATTTTTGTCAGAGTACAGCCAAGGTGAAGTAAAAGACTGAGAAAAGGGCAGAAAATGGGCACAAAAAAGACTTCAATTTAGGTCTGGAGTTGCGTAGACACACAAGAAAGGGCAGAACCTAAAAAGAATAAGAGTCCACCACCACAGTTAAATCTAAAATTGGTGAACATTTGGCTAATATCATGAGGAATGAAGGGGATCAGCGTACGTTTTAGTATACAGTAATGCCTTTGACTGGTTGATTGGACTCTGGATGTGCCAGCAGAGTACAACCATAAAGACTAGGTGGAATAAATCCTGAGCCTAGAGCACTGCTGTGGAAAGGTATTCCTTCTTCAGGAAGGACATTTGCAGAGCAAATGGAGAGAGAAATTGTTGCAGTGACCATCATGAGTGAAACCAAAGGGAGAAAACGTGGCTTCTTCAAGAGTTAAGAATGACAAGAGAGGGAAAGTAAGCTGCAGAGGGGTGCAGGGTGTTTGCAGATTAACAGAAGGATTTACCTCTTCTCTCCTTGTCTGATTTCACTGGCTTTCAACATCCTTCCCTGCCAGCACAACATCTCTTGGTCGTTCCTGCTCTCTGCCTGTGCTATGGAGTGTGGCACCGAGGGTACAGCTGAACATAGGGCCGGGGCAAAAAATGGTGGGGTGTCAGTGTGTGCAGGTTGCTACGGGTCAGAGAGACAGGGGGAAAGTGTTTCAGGAATAAAAAGTTCTGGGAAGAGTTAAGAATAAACACACAAACACAAAAAGAGAAAACAGCATATAAAAGAGTGTGAGGAGGGAAAGATAATGAGAGGAGCCTGAGGGAGGGGAAATAAAGGGGCTTGTGTGAAAATGGGAAAGTACAGAAGGGGGAAAGCAGAGAAGGGAAGCAACAGAGGGAAGGAACAATAACGCTCTTTGGAAAGAAGTGAGGAAGAGGAACAAACATGAAAATGAGATACAAAAGCAATGGAATAGTATGAAATTTAATTAATTAATTGAGGATTTAAATGAACACAGGCAGATTTTTAGGCATTGTCCCCCAGAAGAAACCACATAAAACTCAGTGCAAAGAAAAGTATATGTGTGAGTAGGGTGGTGTTACCCTGCTTTTGCTTCTTATTCCCAGTTTTACTGTCTGTGGTATCTTACTCCTTATGTCATGCTTACATGGTAATAGGACAGAATTATATCTCTAATTAGATGATTTTATATTTTTTATTTTGCTAACATAACCTTCTCCTTATAAGTTCTTGCTTAACTCAGAAGTCTGCATGTAGAAATCAGTAAAAAGATGTGGCACAATGAATCCCATCCATCTCATGAAGGTCAAGAAAAAAAGCCTTACTGTGTGGGAAATCAAGATAGCCAGTAGACTGGTATGGCAGAGCAGTGGAGCTTTCCCTCTCGTACTGTGCAGAAATGTAGAGAAGACTGCCAGGATTATGAATTCTTAGAGTGTGTATCCATGGAAATTGTGTGGGCTCACTTCAGAGTCAGTGTCACAAGGGCCAAAGCATTTTCTAGCCAGCAGAGAAAATTTCTGTGGCATATACAAGGGTGGTAAGCAGAACATGTGGATCCCAAAAGCCCTGAAGGAGTTTGTAACAGCTGAATTTCACCAATCCAAACAAAATAATGGAATAACAGAGAAAAAATGCAAAACCAAGGGCTTCTTTGCTGAACTTTGCCTGAGGAAAAATGGCCGAGACCTGACCTGCAAAGGGAACCTTTTGTGTGGTTTAAGTTTGAAAAAGGAATGGAAGCAAGCTGGAGTTTGGTGGGGGGAAGGTGTGTTTTCCACATGTTTCTAGCTGACAGCTCTGTAGAGAGAGGTTGATGAACAAGTGTGCTCAGTCTTGGGGAATGGTTTCAGTTTCCAGCTCAAGAGTGGATTCTCTGGTAGGAATCAAATGAATTTATATCAGCAGAGGGCTTGAGACCTATTTCTTCCAAGAACAGGACAAATGAATTCTAGTCCTTGTTTGTGGAGCTCTTGCCTTCAATTAATTCTTTTCATAAATGTGTTCTCAAGCAGCTTATCCCCATGTGACACAAGAGAAGTTTTGTGAGGGTTTTGGCAGTATCTGCTAGGTTAGAAAACGTATTATCATTTGAACTATGATAAAAAGTGACAAGAATATAGGCAAGATTTCATTTACATTGTTTTTAAAGACATACTAAATCTTTTATAAAATTGGTGAAAAAAACAACAGAAAAAGACGATCAGTCTGACTTGAAGTTCTGTGCAATATTTTATAAATCAAAACACACCATTAATTCATGTTATAAACTACTGGAACTGGTGAGAAGCCTCATGAGGGAATCAACACAGAGAGTGTTTCTAATAAAGTCTTGAGAATAAAATAATGGTTCTTCAGTGGAAAAGGTGTGCTGGGCATAGAAAAATATGTCATGAAGAACAGTAGAGAAGCAAAAGTAGAAGACACTGAACTGGACTTGGAGGGTGAATAGCCCTAAATGTATTGTTCCTTAGTTTATATTAAATGGTAGTGGATGGCTGCATCAAAAATTTATTTTTTATTTCTTTACTTTCTTTCAGGCAGCTCCCCTGAGCTTAATGAATCAGAATATCAATGGATATGCTACGAGGCCATTTGTTCCCTGATAGGTGTGTGCAGAGAAGCAGAGGGTCTCACTGAGTAGGGTCTTCCCTGCAGGTGCTCCTCTGGTGTATGTCCTTGCCTTGCTGAGTCCCGTGGCACATGGCAGTCAGCCAAAGGATGAAGATGGAAAGTGGGCTCCTCTTATTCCTGTTACAGTCACTATTGACAGATAGGTTCTTATCAAGACTATAACAGTCCATCATATTTAGAATCATAATCTAAATTCTTCTTGTTATTTCCTGAGAAGATAACTGTAGTTGGAAGCATGTGGGGAGAGAGACTGTTTATCCAAGCTTCCTTCTCCTATGCTCCTCCAAAGAATATGAGAACGAGAAACGTGAGGAGTGATGGATGTGTTGTCTGGTGTGACTTACATTGTCTGGTTGTGACTTACGGTGACACGGTTGACAGAGGGCAAATATTTATCTTCTCTGTGCCTCCTGCAGTAACATCTGTCCAGAGGCTGAATCCTTATTTATTATCCTTACTAAGCTAAACTTAATTATGACCCTTACAAGATCTACTTTAAGATTTTTGTAAGATTTTAGGTGACCACGCAGGTTTTCAACTCAAAGCATGGCTTAGTCCGTCACACCCAGAAGCTACGGGCCATGTACACTTCTGTTTGCCAACACAGGCTCCCAGAAGCAGTGGTTTGAGCCCAAATCTGACTTGGTTTCTGAAAAAATCATGATACTGGAACAATGTTTCATCTTCAGAAGACAGAAAAGATGTAGTACAGCTGATTAGTTTTGTCTCCAAAATAATACTGCTAGCACTCAGGACAGGCTTTTGATTGAAGATTTAATTTTAAATTCCAGCTGTTCAGGAACTCTTAGTGTACTTGGAATTCTGGATCTCTAAGAATTTATCTTACACTAAAGAAACTTCTTTAGGTTTAAATATGTGGGAAAATATTACAGTTTCAGTATTTGCCAATTGTCAGTATTCCCTTGCATTCCTCAGTTGTGAGAAACAGACACAACTATTTTGAGATCGTATGGAAAAAAACCCCAAAAAACAGAAACCAAAAAAACCCCCAAGTTTGGAAATATTAATGATTAGTTGCAGTTTCTGTGAAAAGTATATATTTGCTTGTTCACTTTAATTTTTCAGCTACTGCCTATCTGAAATGTAAATGTTTATGCTTATGCGGGAAATACAAATAAAAACATAAGGGAAAATCAATAGATTTTAGTATGTAGGGTAGGAAAAGCTTAGCAGAAGGGTAGCATTGGGCAAGAGAATAAGACAAATTCAGACCTTTTGCTGTATATAAGCCAGGCATAAAAAGGATGCAATGTCTATTGAAGATACCGGTTTTGGTACATATTGATTCAGGCCTAGAAACGCTTCATTTGATATCAAAGAAAGTAGGCATGAAAGCCCACAAAAAGTCTTTGGCTTTCTCAGGAGCAGTCAAACACCTGAAAGGTGATTTTCATGTTGACCAGCATTATTAGGTGTCACAGTTTTTAAAGACCTGTCTTTGAGTCCAACAAAAATACAGCTCTTCTTGTCTTGGGTTAACGAATGTGCACAGCTGTCCTGAGCACAGCTGGAGTTCCCACTCCACATGCACATTTAAGATGTCAAAGATGCTCCCTTCCTTTGTTATGGGAGAAAATCAAATCTTTCACAGGTCTTCTGAAAAGGTAGAGAGTGTGACAACAGATGATTTTAAACAGGCAACAGCCTGGTGGTTATGGCATCTCCAAGATTGCTTGGGTAAGTAGCAAATGAATCTGCTCCACTTTTCAAGAGAGTGCTGAACCACTGTTTTATTAGTTTTTCTCAGGAGGAAGCAAATTTGTACATTCTGGCCATCCTATTAGTTGTTCTGCACTGTACTGTGCAAAAAAAACCAAACCCAAACAAAAAGCCCCTCTCTGTTTCCCATATTTCTAGGAGAGAAGGATTGCTTAAGCTTTCTCTGTAACCCAGCAGGCAGGAGACATGCCCAGCCTGCAAGAAATACAGATTCATTTTTCTCCCTCATCTGCTACCAAATTGGTTATACAAACTGTGTAAGACATTCTTCCTGAGACAGTAGTGGGTTTTTCTTCTCAGAAACAGTGGAACAAAACAGATTTAAGGTTTTGTTGAAATTATATTTCTGAATCCTTATGCCCCTTAGCTCCCTTTTCTTCCTTGCAATACCCTTTCTTCTTCATCAGATGTAACCAAATAATAAGGATTTTGTCAGAATAACCCCAGGCAAAGGTATAGACCAAACTCAGCAAAACTACAGCACTGTAAAACTGAAATACTTTGTCTTTTGTATGTGTGTTCTTGCTACTTGTTTGCTTTCTTTTACATTAGTACAACAGTTGTGTGTAGCTTCAGGGCAAAAAATGTTTTAGTGGAAAGGGAAGGTCTTACACCATTGCACAAATTCAGTGATACAGATGGAAATCTTGTTTATTGCCTTCAGAAATACAAATGTCTCAAAAGAAATAAAAATTTAACATAATGTGAAGAGTTCAAGTACTGTCCTTTGCAAAAAAACTTGTAAAATGGACTTATTCTGAGTTTTTCACCAGCTCTTTATTCTTCGTATCTGACTCACAGGGACCTTATTGATGTCTTGAGAGGAACATCCTGAAATCTTTAAGTTGAAACATCCATGGCTTAGAATAGCACAGGGCATTTTTTCTTCCAGACTTCCCAGAACTGGTACGAGACAGCTATTTTTATGCTGCCAGATTTGCCAGCTCATCTTCCACTTTCTCATTCCATTGCTGGTATTCTCAGAACCTCCTGACACCAACTGAATCATTAGGGAGAGATCCAAATTGCTCAAATCTTCCAGTGTCCTTCTGGTAGACAGTCACTTCCCTAGCATGAGTGTCTAGAATTTCTGGATTGCCATTGGAAATGGGATTAACCATTTAAAGATTCAGAGCAATCATGTAGCAGTGTGTGGCTTGAGACCTTCAGAGTGAGACTTGTCTGTGAAGAACGACTGAACATGTGAAAAGCAGATGGAAGAGCTCATTATTCTTTAAGACTATGGGATCCCACAGTTTATACTATGCAAGGATGAGGAGTTTGTTGGAGCAGCCAGCTGTGAATATGGAGCTGTAATATGTCATTCAGGAAAGTAAGGTCTAGATAGAATTGAAAGAGCTGACAATGGCATCATTCTTCTCTTCTCCTTCCAGCTTTCAGAACCTCTTCCAAGGAAGATGACTCACAGTCTTTGTTTTCAAGAAAACCCAAAGTAGAATCACCTTGCTCAGGATTCACTGAAAGAGGGAGCTTTTGGAAAACCTGGAAGTGCAGAAGGGTCTTTTCTGTTCAGAAACCTCCTCATTTTCCAATTGTGCAAAAAATATGCAATGCAAATCCATCAAATCCATGTTGTGTGATCTGCAGTGGACAGTACCCATAAAAAACAAAAAACCTAAAAGTGCATTTAATTATAAATATTTTTCTGCCAATCAGTTGCCACCTTTAATATCAACAGTAGCTCAAGGCTGTCAGGGTTCATAAAGGTCAGCAGACACTTGGCAGAAAGTGCTCCATGCACAGATTTGAAAAGGACCGGTCTCCAGACTTGTATCTTTGTGTATATTTGTAATGGTATTTGATATTCTTCCTCTGCTTCAAGGAAGTGGATAATAATTCTCTAAAGTGAAGTGTGCTCTGCTCTTTTAAGTCACTCCTCCTCATGTTACCCCTTTTCCTGGAGAGACTGTGTGGTATGTCTTCAAAGCTCTGCGTGCAACATGCAAAGCTCTTTGGTGTGAAGTTTCCAAAGCTGCTGTGAAACGTTTCCCAAAAATCCTTTATTCAAACTTTTTCCTATCTTCCTAATATGAAACCAATGCATTTCTGCTTTATTTTTTTTATGCCTGTAATCAAACCTTTACTGGCTGAAATTTCTCCATGCTACTTGTCTCTTTGAATGTAGCTGATGTACCAATATATACTATATTAAGGATTGACAACTGGGAGGAAAAAGAGTTCAAGGAATCAGTTCCCCAAATTTTCAAAGTACTCAAACCCCCTAAATCTAAAATAAATTTTGCTGAACATTTTAATTGTTGAAAAAAAAAGGGGAAACAAAATAATAGAAAAGCAAATACTGCGTCCAAGAATGCACATGCAATGTAATTTAAAAAGAAAGAAAACAGTTTTAGTAGTAACATTCATATACTTTTTAAGTTCTTAAAGCACAGGCCAGCCCATTTAGGATAAATCTTGCCCAAGCATTAGATTTTAAGCAGAGAATATTAAGGTTTATTTTACCTGCAAATAAAAACTGCAGTCTGGGCTTGAGTGCAAGGCCAAGAAAGAGTGCTGCCCAAGGGCAAAGACCTTCTTGATCTAATCACTAGTACGTAGTTTTAGTATACTAAATGCTCCATAAAATCACCTTGCAAATACAGAAACTAGAAATGCTTAAGCTTTTTCTCCAGACAGACTAGATCTACCTTCTAACTTCCATTTTGTACCCAGCATGATAGTCACTAGTGAGTCCCTGTTGAGAATCTGAAAAAGCTCTCCTTCACAGCCCTGTCTGTGGCCTATGCCTTAGCTCATAAAATAGTTTACACATCATCTGAGCCACTTAAAATCTTCAAACATTTACTAGCACCGTCATATCACCTCTTTAAAATGGCCTTCACTATTCTCAAATGTTTGTTACTTGCTCTTCAGGTCAGCAGCTGTCACCTTTTGTGTGTGTACAGCAGCAATTCTGCAGGCTCCGAGTACCACTGTTGATTTACAATTGCTTAGACAGCTAAAAATAACATGTCAGGGTGAAACTCTGCTTCATGGCACCCACCTGCATGCAGCTCAGGTGCCCAGCCTGGGACCACAGGCTTGTTCAGGTTGCCTCATTGTCACAGCAGAGAGAGAGGGTCATCACCAGATAAGAATTCAAATCACCTTGCAGAGATGTCTTGCTTTTATAACATCTTAGGACTGAGAAATCCTGGCTTCCTGGCTTAGGCGCCCTGCTTTTCAGGAAGGGATGAACCTGATCCTACATCTGCCACAGAGTAATCCCTTGTGTTCCTGAAAAGCAGTGGCTCATTCCAGGAAATAAGGAAGAAATTCAGGTTTTCCAGTCATGTATTGGTTCATATTTTGAAGTAATTTAACAGAATGTTCACTATTTGTACAGGCTTCTGATGTAAATACTGAGTAGACGAAGCATTTATCACAGCAACTAGGGGACTATCCTAAGACCAGACTGCAGGGTAAATCCAAAAGCAGAGGGGTGTTGAACAATACCTATTTGTTATGTCTGTGGACAGACAACTAATCCAGCACAGTTTGCTAACCTGCGGTAACACACGTGTGTGACTGAGAACAAGTTTACGATTGCTCTGAAAACTAACAAGCAGGTTTTGATGGTAATCCAAGAGCAGCATTACATGCTGTTGAAACAAAAGCAATGTCCTAAGTTAGAGTGAGGATAGGGCAAATATACAGAGTATGAGTTATTTCCCATGCACAGCAGTATACTGATCCTCTTTACTTCTGTTTAGGTTAAAGCTAGTATTGTTAAGTCTCCTTCAGCCCAGCAAGAAACTCAATATGCCTCAACGAAGTCGTGGGCTCCAGGCAAGCTGGAGTACCAGCACCTGTGATCTCTGTGCACCCTGCAGTTGTAAGGGCCTTGTAGCACTAGACTTTGGAGGAAAAAAATCACCGGTACAGACATTCACTTGTAATTAGCTTTGCAGAACAAAAGTTTAAGCAATAAATAGAACAAAGGATCCATTCAAATGGAACTTTCAAATTTTTTTTTTCTGGAATGGCTGTTACCCTCATAAACACACTTAGCAATAACGGGAAAATTATCTTGCTAATGTCTAAAAAGATTACATGTGTTTAAATTTATGCTGTATTTAATTTAGCTCTGCTTGAACTATTGTGATCCATTGAAGAGCTACTTACACGTGGGAAAGACTTTGTATAATAAAAAGAACCAACAATGCAAAACCCCTAAGTCCCAAACTCCCTTGCACCTTAAAGCCAAGTCCATGTCTTATGGTGAATATTTCCATTCTAGTAAACCATGACATCAGCCTCACAGAGCTGCAAGTCAGGAAACCTCCCCCAAATGCTTCCTCCATGGAAGCTTGAACAGTGAGCCAACCAGTTATGCTGCAGCTGGGATCATTAGCAGTAGCTAATGTCGGTACCAATGGGCACAGTTTTACACTAAACTTTCCATTTTGATCCTGAAGGGTACCAGCCTTATTTGCAATGATGCGTATTTCCCAGCAACAGTCAAGTGCTACTTAAACACTGGCATCACTGATAAAGAGTTTAAAGAAATTGGTCTTGCTCTGTTGGTCCATCTACCTGTCCTTGTAGCCTGAAAGGTATTCTTGTTACAGTCAAGAGAATTCTTGTGCAGTGCAGAATGCTGACTCCAAGGCAACAGGATAGATTTGTTTCAGCATTTTCTATTAAAAAGTGCTATTTATGTTTTACTTCTACCATTTTCCAAGAAAATTCACTGGGTAGATTTCTTTTCGTATTAGGTATAATTCTCCTTTCAGACTTTCATTATACAGTTCTACACAGTCTTGCGTGTGGCTAGAAAAAGCGGTTTGATATACAAACTCAAACTAAAAAGCTGACTGTTTCTGACAAGGACTTTCACAGAATCCAGTACCAGATGCTTCAGAAGAGCAGAGAAAAAATGCTGAAAAATATGTTCATGAGAAAACTGTCCTCTTCAAGTCTGTGCATGTCATACTTATGCACAATGTATATAAATAGATCGTTATTCCGTCACATAAATACTGGTTATACATAAAACCTCATCTGTGTAATTGCAGTCATTGTTATCTCATAAACTGATAGTTCTGTTTTCAATTTCATGCAAGATTTGGCCTTTGAAATAATTTGTGGGAATGCTTTCCCCTTTTTAATGATGCTTTGCATCTGAAAGCGTTTAATCTAGCTGATTCCAAAATGTGTCACCTTCTAGTTCCGAAACACAGTGACACGGATGTGCAATTAGTGCAGTCTTTTCGGTGAGGCAGCATGGAGTTATGACGCCTCTGAGGTACAGCCCAAGGGGCACTGCAGTCCAGGCTGGCTTTTCAATGGCAGATTATGAGGTACATCTTCAGAACAATGTATGTGTACATCTTAGAACAGTGAACCTTACTCACTAATAAATAACCCTGCATTCATAGGAATAATGGGGAAAGACAGACTTTATTAGAATAAATTGCTCTAGTTCATATATTTGTGGAAATACGTTCCTCTTTGCAGGTGAATCAGCTTTAGAGAGGGAAGTTTCCTTCTGGTCAGCTATCTGCCAGAATCCAGGGAGCTGTATTTTCTATGCGTGTTTTATTAAATGAATTGTGTGTACACAGACAAGATTCTCTTAAGTGCTGCAGATGCTTTGAAAGATAATCCTGCTGGAAACTCCATCTGTACTCAATGTAAAACCTTATCAAGACTTAAAAAGCTTCAAGAAAACCCACAATCCAATTTCAGCTACATCTGGGCTACCTTACTAATTGCTACTACTTTTTAGTTTATAATATTTTAAAGATATCTTCCAATCACTTGTTTCCAGAAAGAATAATATATTGTGATGCTTTCGCCTAATTTTATGAAAACATCTTTTAAAATTTTTCTTCCAAGCTCTCCTTATCTGCAGAAGTGACCAAAATCCAAAATGTTTTAGTTCAGATCACTGGAAAAGTAATGAGGATTAAACTGATACTGGGTTTATTGTATCACTGATAACCTCTTAGAAATTATAGAGATGTTGCACGCTACTTTTCAACCCTTTTCCTAGGAAATGCAAGCACTCATAATTCTTAGATTTTGTTTAGCACCGATCAGTCCTTTGAGACTATAAAAATAAATGCTCTTCTTGCCCTACACTATATTTTAAAAGATCTATTCTCTATTTCTGTCTCTGCTCATGCAACCTCTTAATTTCTGCTACTTACATAAAAGAAAGTTATGGTCCTTCATTACTCTTTCCCACCCATACTTGGAGTCTGAAATTCATTTACTTTAAAAAACCAAAAAACCAAAGTATGATTAATTCTGTTATAGAAATAAAATGAAGTCAAGAGCTAATCTGCTGAACTGTATTAGCTTTTGCCTTCTCCCTGTGTGCTTTTTCTACTAGAACATCTTGGAAAGCAGAGCGATGCTTCTCAGAGTGCTCATTCAGCAGGTAGTACAATGAGGTATTGATCATCAGGAGTAATTCTGGACACCAGTACAGCATCAGGCAGCTGCTAATGAAGGTCTTCCCTGAGCATTGTTATCCATAATGGTCTGAGGGTCTGACCAGGATTTCTAATCTCCCCGTGCCCTCACAGAGATCTCGAGTTGCACTACAAACCCTTCATGTTGGGATAATCCTGCCTGTTTCTTCTCCATACGCTTCTTCCCTCATTCATTGTTCAAAATCTTTTAATAAACTGTTTTTGACCTGATGACCCAGTTATTTATCAATAGTTACTAACAATTCCAGCTTGTGTAAGTGTCCTAGAACAACCAAATGACACGGCATAGAGCTTCACACTTCATGAATATTTCAAGATACCGGACAAAATCTAGCAGCAAACATATTTTTCATCCAGTGCCTTTCTCATAATTACAGAAAGGAATTTTTTTTAGAAATTTTATCTACTGCAACCACAAGCAACAAAAAACCCCAAATAAAACAGAGCAGGATTTTTTTTCATATTGTAGTTGGACATCTGCAGTGGCAGAAATGCACCACTTCATGTTTGATAAATCAGTGAAACCTAATGCTAATGCAATGAAGTTAAAAGAAAAATTCATCAGTTTCTCATGTTTATGTGGGGACAGGTGACACTGACTGCTATGGCACCTTCAAAACATCTGCTAATTGACATTACAGCAGTAAAGGTGGGTGACATTAAATTCTATGCAGTTAAGACTCGATTTACCTCCAGCTATTGTATAATAAAGTGAGAAAAGGTTCTGTGAGGTTTAGCTCTGAATGACAGTGAAAAGCACTTACCAACCCCTAACAGTGCCTTTGATACGAGATGCTGTGCTTAGGATATGCAGTCTGTGGGTGAGACTTGTTCCCAGATCATCTGACATTAATAGAAGCTTTCACAGGGAGAGGCATGCAGAACTGGAACTAAAGTTTGAAGAAATTTAAAGAAGCTGACTTGCACCACCTTTGTGCCATGATTTAATAGACAGAAGGAAACTATCAGAGTTCCCATAGTAGGCAACCGTGTGAAGGAATACACCACAGCTCCAGCTCAGTCCCAGGTCTACCCTCTGACATGCCAAAGACTCCAGAGGGATGAGCCTTAACACAACAAAAACACATTTCTGAAGTATATGGGCTGAATGAGAGCTATATTTTAAATCTGGAAAAACCCCTTCTAAAGACAAGGCCTTTAGAGAACTTGTTCAAGGGTAAAAAACCAATAAAGGCCATTAGCTAAATGTCTGGAAAAGAGCAGATTACAGCACCAGGCTTAAGGATACGAGCAAGAGAAAGTGCTTGAATTCCTTATAAATGCAATGAATGTATATACATGTAATATTTGGGGTGGCTAAAAAGAGCGACAGTTAAAGAGACGGATGGGTTTTATGCAAAGGCAAAATTGTGACGTATTAAAAAAAACATAAAATTGAGGAAGTGGGAGGGAAAGCAATTATTTCTGAAGTATGGATGGGTCAGATAATATCATGCTGAGCACAAATCTATTGAAGCTCAGTATTGTCTTCAGTTTCTTTAAGTTTCATCAAAGTTGTGACAGAGCAATGGTAACCTGAGGGGCTACACAGATACTGTCTTTCTCCTCTCTTAGGTGAGACACTTCCAGACTGCATTAGAAACAATGTTTCGGCTCAGACTCTCTTTCTTGCACCTTAGGAAACAAAGGGCAAGGCCAGTATTTGTTCCTAAACTGATTATCTGCCTTGGTGAGACCAACTGACACCAACAAGTGTTTATTTGCTCATGAACATAGCCTTGAAGACCTCAAAACTAAACTTCTACTAAACAAGGCTCACATTGCAGAATTAGACTCTCATCCTTAAGGACCTATTTTTGTTTTGGTCATCAGGGAAACAGCCATTTCTTCCTATCCTAAAGATCTGAGAAATTCCAATCTGTTTTTCTAGCAACACCTGCATGAAACAGCTCCTCCAGAGATGCAGACGTCATTCTGCTGCTGTCAAACTCTGTATCTGAAAATTAACTAGACATGGAGTGATGTCATCGTGGTCCTGCTGACTTGTGTAATTCTATCATGAGCCTTCCTGATATTTCATGTATTTATTAGGACTCCAAACTATTTCCAGACATATTTTTCCTTAATGCTAGTCCTGCAATTTTTGATGTGGTTTACGGCTTTCAAATAATCAATGTCATGATCACCAGGTTGATGAAAAAACTTTCAGAAGGCATAAATTAGAAGCAAAATGGGATTTTGACTGTGATACAGAGGTCATGTTAATCCTCATGAGAGAGTTAATGCCTTGTTGACTTGTACATTTACCAAGGCAAATGCTGTATCATCTAGATTGAACTGTGGGCACAGTGTGCTGTGAAATCATTACAAACCCACACACTTCAGCTGATGCAGATGATGATTCTGTGATTCTATGTGGGTTCAATTCTTCAGACACGATCTTTCCATAATGCAAAAAGCCAAGAAAACTTCTAAGCAGATTTCTCTCCTTCAGCACAGTCTGAAATTATTGTAGGAAGAAAAAGACTATAAGGCTGGAACAGGAATTTCATTCTCCAGTGCTATACCTGAAACACTGAAAATGTTGTCTGATGGAAAGAGGTTCTGAAAAGTAGAGGTGACAGAGGTCCTGATTGTCTATTAGATGCATACTAGGCAACCTCAGAAAAAAAATTGAAACTGCTTTGTCTTGCATCCTGCTCCCTGCTTTGTTCCAATAAAACAGAATTACAACCTTTAATATTTTGGTGGGAATTTCGCATGACCTCATATTGACTTTGTTTATTTTGATAAGTGCCCATCCGTAGGATTTTGCTGGATAAAAAATTGCAGTGGTTGTCATCAAAACTGGCTGCCAGTTAGCAGGTCAATGTCCCAAGAAATTAGTGGCGTAATTACAATACTGTAGGCTGTTACAACCCACTCCAGAAGGCGAGGGTAACCCAGGTTCATGTTAATAGATCCCTTGGGGCAGATTAGAGTGGAAGGACACTGGATGATAAGTGTTTGCACATACACACATGAAGGGTTTATTTTAGAACAATTTGGTTGTAATGGAAAGCAAGTATGTAGCCATTTTGCTTACTGTTATCTATAGTAATGTATCAATATGAAAGCATAAAAATATTACTTAAGAAAGTGCATAAGAAAAAGAAAGAAAGGATAAGAGTAGAAAGATACATATTCACCACTCCTAGATCTTGGGATGAGACTTGATTGTTGCAGCTTAGACATCCCTTGGTCAAAGTGATGGTCCATTGCGGGTAGGAAAAGAAACCTATAAAACACAAAGTCCGATGGGTTCAAATACACTCAGGCTCGGTGGGAACGCCCAGGTACCTCCCCTGGAGAGGAACTTTCAGTCTTCCGGTGGAAGGCCTCAGAAATGAGTCTGGGGGCACTTTGGGGTTCTTTGATGGTTTATGACACCTTCTAAGACAGCTGCCCCTCAGATCAGCACAGCTGAGCCTGCAATGCCCCATCAGGAGGGATGAAAACCCTCAGGACCTTTCATGGGGAGGATGTGGGGGGGAGTTTTACAATTGAGTGAGTTGTGTAAGGGAGGGCAATTGGCATGATGAAAAGCACCATCCCACCTCACAGAATCTGCCTCTTATCGGCCTCAAACACTGGCTTGTAGACTCTGGTGGTGATTATTCACCTGCTCTGGCTTATGCAGACAAAGGTTTGCCATTACACACCCAAAAACTAACATCTCTCCCTGCGGGGGTGCAAACATGGCTTCAGCAAAGCCCCCTGCCCCTTCGCAAATAGGCAAATGTTTTGAGTCATTAATCATTAATAGACCAGCCTCTCACACGGGCAAATGCTGAGGTTCTAGTGTCAGGCATTGGCTCTGATCTCAAATAGGGGAACAGAAAGTATTGACTTTCCAGAACTCACAAGGAAAGAATTGAGGAATTTGACTCCTTGGCAGAGAAGACTTTTTTTTGTTATAAAATGTATATGAATCAGAATTTCCAGGGCAACAAAGACAAAAATAAAAAGCCCCAACCCAATCCAAATGCTCTTAATGTTATTGACAGAAAACACTTCAGCAAAATACCATCTGAACCCTCTTGTCTCAGTGATCACCCCATTTCTGTGAGGGCTGCTACGGGAAAAATTCATTGCATCTCAGACAGTGACAAATGACAAATATCAGTTGCAAATAGCATGGCGTAGGAGGTCTACATGGGGTCACAAGAGGAGTTCCAGGAATACACATTATTGGGGGGTGGCTCCCATTCTCACACTTTAAAGGTGATGAAGATAAGAATCAACAATGCATTTGCTTGAGTCTCATGCAAGCAATATGGACAGAAGGACTGAGACAACCAAGCCCTAGGACACAGCACAGACAGGGACGTTTCCATCGCTGCCTTTAGCAGTGCTGGTGGGACCCACAGAGGAGAGCATGCTGATTTACCCAGCAGTGAAAGGAGGCTTACAGAGTAATTAACCATTGTTTTCTGTAGTATGGCATGTTTAACTTCCCTGTTGTGATTATTATTCAAATGTGAGGCTTGGGAAAGCAAATGTGGGGAAGCGCTCTTGGAGCAGCTCATGCACAATGCTCTCAGTGCTGAGTGTTTTCTTCTGCAAATGGTCTTTGTCAGAAGCTCATTGGGATCTACAGAATCCACTTGTGGTCCCTACACTCATACTCCTTGCCAGAGAGGTCTCCTAGCTATTTTCCTTGGCTGTTTCATCAGTACCACTAGTGTTTTCTTTCAGGCTATGCTGGATGCCACGTAATGGTGTGACTAATTGAAGTAGTTTCTTTCCCTTCTCCTCCCCCAGATCTCTTGATTAATATTTTGTTGTATACCTTAATTAGCACTTTTCTGGCTTCTGGCTGTTTGTAACTCAGAGCTTTCTGAATAGACACTAGTAAAAGTTTACACATTGCATTAAGACAAGTATTTCAAATACAAACCCCTTACTAGATTTGCAATTATATCATGCCCACAGAATTCCATTAAAAACCCAGCATGACACTGCAGATGGTAAAATGGGGAATGGGCTGCTTCCTGTATGCATGGAAGTAATTCTGGTAAATCCCATCATAATCATGTTACAAAGTTAGACCATTAAAAGGAAAATAGCAATTGTTAGCCTTTCTAATAAAGTTTGCATTTTCTGGGGTTTTTATTTCAGTGGCTCAGTTTCCTGCCTACTGAATCACGCTCTCAAATGTGGTTTGTATACAAACACACAGAGGAAACCAGCTCTGCTAGTTTTCTTGCAAAAAGCATTTGTATTAGCTGTAAGAAACAGCCTTCGTAATTTCACTTAAAGAAGTTTAAAATGTCTTAAACTTCTGCTTTTGGCCTCACACACCTGTAAATTTATCCTGAATGAAGCCCAAGACATATTCACAATGGGTGGGAAAAGTTCAAGTTTTACACAGTTTTAAAGAGGGTCAGGAGGAAGATGGCATCCCAAACGTGGCACCATGGTCTTCTCTTCAGAAGCAATGAAGCCATCAGCAATTCTGTGCCTACGGATACGAATCAGATGAAAAGGAGCTCCTTTGAGACTCTGCAAACATGGCTCAACATAAGAAAGTGCCTATTTTAAGCCTTTTGCATACACCTTACTTGATCTTGGAGGGGGAACAGAACATCACTAGTGTGAATTTATTTGATGTAACCACTTTTCTTGACTTTAAAACTATTGCTTTCACATTATAGCTTGCTAGTGAAAATTCACATTTTCTGCGAAAGGGTAAATGTCCTGGGGTTTTTTTTGGTGAGGATCTGGCTATACAATTTCTCTTAATATTGGGATGAACCCATATAGCAAAATCTCTGTGAGGAGGTATGCTTCCTTCATATGTCAAGACTCGGCAAATTAATTTCATTTCCATAAAATGAAGAAGGCAATGGCACAGAAAGACAAAAAATTAAGTCCATTGCTCTGGGCATGTGGTCCTTGAAGGAATACTTATTTATTTTATTTATATATTTTTAAAAGGGATGCAGGCTTTAAGCATTGCTTGCAGTGAAGATTATGGGAGCTAAGACTTTACTGACATCAACCACAATACTATAAACCATCTTCATTTATGAAAGAAGAAAGACATCAGTAAGTGAAACAAGCAATACATATGTTCTTCCTGCTGAATAAAGCCCAATTTTGAGGAAAGATGCTTGGATGGTGTGCAATAATAATCTGTTTTTCTATAAAAACTGTCAGTCTGTGCCTTATAAAAATTTAATAAAGCAGGCATGTAGAGCCAGATGGTTATTTCCTGTTGTTAAAGCTTTAAGGGACAAATGAATCTCTGTTGTAGCCTCCATTGACTTCAACACTGTCTCTATTGACTTGGATGAAATTACACTGCAGATAATTTGGATGTGGGTTCTGGAGAACGGGAACCATTTAGGTACCTTTTTGGAAGTCATCTGTGTAAAACTTCCACATTTCACATAACTGTGATGAGCTGTCAGTATCTTTGGACACAACGTCACCATGTATTTCCTTGCCCTACTAAGACACCAGCTTTGCCCTGTACCATGCAGCATGGTGCTTTGGTTTTGGAAATAGCATGGTGGCCACAACTGGGATAAAGATTTCTAGAGCTGAAACAATGTTAAAGTGTTGCTGGGTTTGGAGCAAGTTCAAATATTTCTGTGGAACTGTGTTGCATAGATGTACCCCAAGTCTCATATGGCCCACAAAAGAAGTTTAATCGGTTAATGTGTGTTCAGGCTCAGGGGGGAACACGCCGGTACCTCCCCTGGAGGTGGGAGTTTTACACTGTCTGATGCAACACTGTGGATCATGTGCAGTCCTCTGGTGGAAGGCCCCAGAAAAGAGTCTGGGAGTACTTTGGGGATCTTTGATGGTTTATGGACCCTTGTAATGGCATGACCACTCTTTGACCCATGCTTAGCTCTTCTTCTGAACCTCCGCCATCTTCTGTCTAGTATTAAATATTAAAAGAATAAATGGCATGAATTTTATTTTCCTGGGATCTGGAGAACAGATGCAAAGATTTCACTGGTTTTACATATGCCAGCCAGCCAGAATTTAAACTACTTCAGCACTGGTAGCTGCTGAGCTGGAGTTTTGAAGAACCAGACGGTTTGAGAAGCCAGTGTGCACCCCAGGGGGCAGTCAGTGGGACTGGACAGGGTCTGACCAGACCCCACATCTGCTTCTCAGAACAATCATCCAAGTCAAAACCAACCTGGGCTGCCCCTCACTGCTACAGTCTCTAATGCTGTAGCCTCAGTTGAGGAAATAAATCTCAATTTAATGTGGGTATAGAACTATATTAGTTGAAGATTTCTGTAGATATGAGACAAAAAAAATCTCACAATGGTTTTTTTTGCATAAGACAACACAGTGGTGCCTTTCATCAATGATATAGGCCATCTGATCTTATGCAGGAATGCCAGTATCAAGTATATGTGACAATCTGAAAGGTAATTCTTAATAAAAAACCCCATGGTTTTAATCTATTTTCTCTTCTCTATGAACAGAGGATGTTTTTCTGGTTATAATGAAGATGAACAACTTCATCTCCGTGCTTTGTTCTACTCCGGAGATACTAAGAAGTGGGGAACATTGTGATTCCCCTTTCATTTCAAAACTAGGACTTAATTAGTCCTAGTAGAAACAAAAGTGACAGTAAGATAAACCACAGAAGGAGTTCAATGTGTCTTGCTTGGCCTGGAAATTATGGCCAAATACAGTAATTTGCAAGCAAAAATATCCTTACCTTCCTTAGTTTCCCTGAACAAGTTATTTGAATGGGAAAAAAAAAAGTAAGAAGCTTCCTTTCCCTTTACCACTTGAAAACAGCACTTTGAATCAGAATAGAGATTGTTTATCCACTTACTTACAGCAGCTTAGGTCTTTGATGAAGCCCTTATTACTGTTGAACAGAAATGTTAGAGACAAAGGCATTAGCCACTGCCTGAATGTGCTGCATGTAATGCGCACTGGTTACAAATTGCTTGGAGAAAGCTGAGAACTCATTAAGCGTTTGGCACTAAAAACAAAACAAAACAAACCACAAAAGCTCTTTATTGAGCCCAAATAGCTGCAGTTGTGTACATATTTCCAAAATTGTAAGATAATGAATTTTGGTGGGTTGTTTTNTTGGTTTGGTTTGGTTTGGTTTGGTTTGGTTTGGTTTGGTTTGGTTTTTTTGGCTAGATGCCTTTAATTTCATTCTAAGATATGATCTGAATATACTGCACTTCGCCAATGTGATTAGACTGTCAACAAAGTGAATGCAAACAACAGAAATAAAAGATGTGGTAATCTGACACTTACTTGGACCAAGATTTTCAACTCAAGAGGTCTGGGTTTGGAAAAAAACAGATCTTGTGAGGCAAATTTCAGGATTGTAGGTGTACCACTGGTTCAAACACAAAGCTGCAAAACTGAGGAATTGACATTATGTTGTCTATCTAACTCAGCAAGGACTTCAGTGCATTTCAGTGTGGCACAAGGAGGACACTGAGAAGTAGGTACTTGCCATACAGAGCCACATGGGGAGGAAAGAGGGAATATCAGAGCAGGTGAAAAAAAAGTTGTTCTTGGATTGCTCAGGCCATTGTGACTAATGCTATGAAGAGACAAATCTCAGGCTCCTTAAGAGATGTTTAAGAGATGTTTTCAAAGGTGTTGGAGTGTACAGATTTTGAAACTCGGGCCCTTAGAGACGTTTTTCCATTTCTGGTGAAGCACAGATCAAACTTAAATGCAAACTCTCGGGATCATACCTAAGTCACCTAAGCCTGACTTCTAGTGTGGAACAGCCCAGGTTTTTATCCTTGCTGCTTGGATGCCATGTGAGGAGTCAGAGTCCAGGCCACAGCATGTGGCTAAGCACAAGGTAATTGTCCAAGGCTTTGTTACAAGGGGAAAATGGATCAGGAGGATTGCCATATTGAAGAATGACCTTTTGCCTGTGCTTGCCCCTTGCTCTTCCCAGCCTGATGTTACCAAAAAATACACTGAACATCACTGGCTGTTTTGGGACCCCAGGACTTCATTCACACCTCCCAGAGAAAACATGAAGAAATGCAGACTACTGAGGGGATAGAAATTAATGTCATCCTTCTGTTGTTAGGTCCTGTGTGATTCCTATTCTATCCCACAGGACAGTTTTGCTACTGCAAGTGATGGGATATGACAAATAGACTGAACTTCATTGTTTGCCTTTCTGAGATAGAGGGATTAATATAAATCATGATGGATCTTGTATGGGGCTGCCAAGTCAAGCCATGGCATCATAATCCATCAACTCCACTGCAAAGGTTTTCCCTGTGTTTCCTCTGCAATGCACCACCATAACACTCCAATAAAGGAAATACAGATTGGTTGCAGGACTGTTTCCTAATGGCTCCCACATGTACAGTTCATTGAAATACTGCATTAATAATTCCATCTGAATGCCTCCTTTCCAAGAACTACTCAGGAGTCAAGAAATGGAAGATAAGACTGCTCTAGTTTAAAATATCAATTCTTGACTTTGGTCTTTTTCATGATGTCATCTGTCAGATCAAAACATCTTTTGAGAAAAATTACCAGAAAGCTATTTCCAGAAAGGTACATGACAATCTTTACCCACCTCTTCTTTATCACCTTGATATTGTTTGCAAAGTGTTTTCCATTCAGTTCTATATAATGATTGTTAAAATCACTCAGAACCTCTTTTTTTATCTTAAATGTTTTAGTCTAGTTTTAGCCTTTCACGGCATGTGCCCTGAAACAATGCTTGATGCTATGAAATACACGTTTTTCCTTCAAATCAACACTGCCTTACTTTGGTGCAGTTCAGAATTAGTAAACTGAGGGTAACTTAACAGCTCTCTGGTAACACCTATGCTGTTTTCCTTACTGTGAAATGTCCATTCCAGCTGGGCACAGAACAAAATCCCTCACAGTGCAAACGAAGAAGGACCAGAGCAGAGACTCAAGGAGGCTGTGGAAATCTGCAGCCTTGGTAATTTTCAAAGTTTTACTAGACGTGGTCCCAAGCAACCTGATTTAACTTTGTGATTTTCCCTGCTTTGAGCCAGGGAGCAGACTAGATGATTGTAAAGGCTCCTTCCAAACTAGGTTATTCTGTGAGTCTATATTACCTGCACAAGTTTTTCTATGTCCTTTCTTTGACTCCTGGGGGGAAAAAAAAGGGAAATCCTTACGCATAAAAGATAGTGATTATTCCAAAGTTAACATATATATTCTCAGTAAAATCATTACAGGAGTGTACACATTCCTGGAGGGCATTATGAAAGGTAGTTTGAAATGCAGCTTGGACATCCAACCCAAACACATGAACCTTCTGTTTACACTCTGTAGTTTGCAGAAATGGAGTAGCTGCTTTTGCAATGTTGCCTGTCATAAAAAGTTTTCTTTGGGAGCCTATAATGACCTTTAGGTCACAATTTGAAGTCTATCCTGTAATAAGTTTTTCAGGTTTTCACAAAGTAAATCTTGTGACTTGAAAGACAACTACAGTTCTTACACATCTTCTTAGAATTGCATAAATACTGTTGGAAAACCATTTTAGATTACAGAATATTTTCAAAAACTTAATAACCTCTGCAGACATCTTTGATCTGGTCTCTGCAGATGTCACGACAGGTCTGTTGCAGAGGAACTGAGTCCGGTTTTTCCCTTAATAAGATAAAGTCCTTCTAAAACTGAGGAATATATCCCTTTTGCCACTGGTGCAACTTTATACAGAGCCAAGACTCACCTCAAAAGGGAGTGGGCTCCATTTTGATTCTGCTTTCTGTCTGTCAGCATGTAGGTGGGAAGAGTTGAGAAGCAGCTGGCAGTGGAGATGAGGCTCTCTCTGGTCATCCTGTGATAGGTTCAGAGTGGTACTGACCAACACTACATAGGAACATCCTGGACTCTCCAACAGATTTTACATTCTTTGGCTGTTTTATAGGACACAAAGCCAAAATCTTTCAAAATGAAAGTGCCCAATGATGTTGGGGATGAATGAGCAACCCTGCCCTGTGGCACGGGTGCATTTTCCAGGATGACTGAAGTGTTACTGCAGATAACAATCACTTGGCTTGTGTTCTCTGGCAGGCAGTGCTTTTCAACCAGAAGTAAGACAACTGTCAGAATAAAGCTGAAGATTATCTTAAACTGAACAAAAGTTAATTTAGTTTCCAGGCTTAGAAGTAGGGTTACCAGGCTGTCAGGTCACAAGAAGAGATGTTTTCAGGAAGTCCCCTGGCAGAACTATAAATGCTAACACACCAGGTTGTCAGTGGTCAGGACATTCTGTGTGTGCGTGTAAATATCACGAAAAACATCCCTGGTACTAATACACTGAGCATTTAAGCAAAGATTAGAAGTCACAGGGATGTCAAACAGTACCCACTGTGTTGCTTTCTGTGCGCCTGTACTTAATGGCTAAGCTGGACACTCTCCTCAGGAATCCTCACACTTCATGAGATAAAATGATTTATTTTGCTCTCAGCAAAGCCTTAGATTGCTTCTCTTTCAAGTCTTTAATACACAGAGCAAGGTTCGAAAACATCAATATTCTTTAAGTTGAGGAACAACCTCTCAACAGTGAAGGAAAATGTGTACTTTGGCTAAAGTAGCATCATATCATTCACCTGGAATCCTTCAGTGCAGAGGCGGTGAGAGAGATGCAGCACCAGAGAAACTATAATTCTCTCCCTACTCAATGTTTTGAGCCCAAACTGAACCTTCTCCTGTAAATCTAACAATTACCATATAAAATATTCTATGAAACCAAATTCTACATTTGTTCATTACAGCAAATAAAATATGCAGAAATGTTTTATTCTTTATTTTCTTTTAGCACTGTATTTCACCATGTATGTGTCCCAGAAATCCATTGACAATTCACTGAGAGGATTCACCCAGAAAGGCTTTGATCTCTAAACATGACAAGAAAAATCACTGTTACTTCGGTCTTCCCAGCGTCACATCCTGTACATGTCCATTACTGTAGACTTCTTTTTGTAAGAAATGTTTTTGGGAGCTTGAATAAGAAAAGGCTAGTTGGGTCCCAGTTCCACAATGTGCTTAATTACATCTCTGATTGTGGGCCTGTTGACTGTGATGCGATCAGAGTACTCAGCTTAAATTAAGCCCGTGCTTTGGAGAAAGACTCTGTGAGGTCTTCTCCAACCCATCAGAAACATCCAAAGCCTTAAGATTTAAACTCTTGGCTTATGAAATGGCTGCAACATAATTTTCCAAGGTGACTGTTAAGTAGATGGAATTGGCAATATACCAAATTAATTAACAAGACTACATAAACAGTAGTCTAGACAGAGCTGCAGAAATTTTTTCTCCTGCTACACTCATACATCCAGTGTTCTTTGTAGGAACTTTTTATCTCTCCTACTCAATCTATTTTATGAAAAACATACTTGAAATAACATTAAGGCTTGCATTTCCCAATGCTTCCTACTCGTCTTCACAGCCTAGCGACAATGAAGAGGAAGTTTTGTTCTGGGCTGTTTCTCAGCTTCTAGAGCACCCACATAACAGACACATGTGAAAAATGACTCAAAAAGTGATGAACAAAATCTCACTACATCTGCATCTTGCTCCTAATGACACACTTTTACTCTTTTTTCAAGCCGCAACAACCATCTCAGTCTCAAGATCATTACAGCTCTTTAAATATTCTAAACAAGAGTGGTTTTTGCAGTATCCATGTTGTTCATTTAACCACAAGTAGTTTTAAAACGTTTTTAATTTATGACAAGATGCTGGCTAACAAAGAACTATCAAATTAATGTATTGTAAGAAAAATGATTTAACATGCATCAACCACAGGCCAAATCAGCAAGAAAAGGGAAACAGCCCGGTTTTCCCACTAAAATGAACAAGTGTTAACATTTTGAAGGATGAACTGATGTGTGCACAGCTGTGCAGCATTGGTATGGGAGAGAGCACTACTAATCCTCAAGGCTTCATTGTAAAGCATGCGTAAGAATCAAGTCTGGCTTTTGTTGTAAATCTCTCTTGGTGGTTTGGGCATTTTTAAGTCTTCTGGCATGCAAAATTATCTGTGCTTTGGTGATCAGCTGCTCAGTTTGACTGCAAGGATAGGAACGATGAGTATTGTCCTTTGCCCATAGCACTTCTGTTTTCTCAGCCCACAATAATGGATTTTGTTCAGGTTCTGCCCTTGCAGGAGGTACTCGACTTTGCAGGAGGTAAATGACCATCCAGGTACAGTTTCCATATCCTCCCATTTTTCTAGCCGCTATGTTCTCTTACCATTTCTCTGCATCTTAATGTTTCCCGGCTCAGTTTTATGAAATGTCTTACTCCTTCCCACATGTCTCATTCCTTCATTTGCTTTGCTACTGCATATCCTTCTTCATATCCTCTCCAAGCTGTTCTTTTGCCCTTTGTTTCTCACTTACCCATCTGGCACAGCATTTGGACCAATAGCTTCCCACGGCTTGGCTAAACAAGCAAGGCAGAATTTTTCCCAGTGTTTTCTCTGTGTCAGTAGACTAGGAAGTAAAAATGCCTTTTTTAACCGGTAGTGGGTGCTGAACCAGATCTGATCTTGTCCAATGCATCACTAATTTGATGCATTTCATCCAGAACTGATTGAAGATTCATATCTTCCTTCCTTCTTTGATCTGAATAATACTAAGATCATTAACATTTTTGGTTTGTGACCTGGAAATTCAGATAAGCCACCAATTCACAGAGGTTTCTGAAGGAAAAATGCCTTCTTGACCATGTGACTGCTGAGAATTCTTGATAAAAAAGCAATGTCATGTTGAACATACCGAAGCTGTGAGGGTGGTGATGGTTGAGGTGGTTGGAAAGGAGAGCTTGGGTAACTTGCTCTCTTCATAACAGGCAGCTTCGAAGCTCCTGGATACTCACAGATGCAGAAATTTTGCATCTCTCTTCTAAAGTCCATCCATCCTAACATGTTTTGGATAAATTTTAGTCTCTACCACGTGGTACTTTTTGATGGAAATCTGGAAAAGTATTTTCATGCAAGTTAGGTAATTCAGGAGGTTTCAATGAAGTCATTGAAAAGGTAACGCAAAATTTCTGGCACTTCTAGAGAGTGCTACAGAGCAGAACTAACAAACAGACTCTTGCATTGTCCTCCTCAGATTTCCATACCTCACCAAAGACTCTGAAGGGAAACCAGGAAGGCTGCATTCCTAAGTCAGGTGCCTGAACTTGGTGGCCCACTGCCAGGGACAGCTTTTCCCTTATTTTCTGTGAGAAGTCAACAGCTTGGGAGCAGTATACAAGGAAGCAAACTAAAGAGCAAGAGGGCAGCATATCAGTGTATTTAAACAGCATAGAGAAAAGGCATCGGTGCTTTCTGTAGCTCAAATGCTGGAGCAATCTCAGGCAGTGAAGAGAAGAAGCTAGAGGAGGCATTTTTAGCTTTCTAATAGTTTCAGGGTAAAATGACTGCCATTAAGATGCTGTGCTTATAATATCTAGGTCCATTAAACAGATTAATTTGGATTCTGGATGCGAATATAACCTACGGGTGAGGGTGAGGATATGCAAATAGCTGCTGGCTGCCTAGAAGACATCAGGTTTAGGATCTGTGGAAATCTGAACTTCCAACAAAGAGCTCAGTTTAAAGGTCTGAGACTATATGTGACTACATACGGCTTGGAAACATGTATTTCTTATAGTTAGATTTATCTGCAAAACCCTGGGTAGCATAAGCAAAGCCTTATCCAAGAAAACACAGTGTAGGGGTCACCTTACACCCACGAAGTTATCAGCTAAAATATTAGATGATCTGAAAGAATAAGGTCATACAGAGCTCCTGGGAGCTAACTAACCTTTAACTTGTCATGAAGAATAACTCTTCTTTCCCTAGTTGTTCTTTCTCAGATTATCCTGCCTTTAAAACCCACTGCCTTCTCGGTTTTGCTCTCCCAGTGCAAAAATAGCAGTAGTTACTGATTTGAAGCCAATGTGATTTTTTTGTTTGGATTTTTTTGTGAAGAGGTTTATGTTCCAAAATTAGGAGTGGCAGTAGGAAGAGGAAATTTCACCATCAGAAAACACATTAAAAAAAAGCATCAGAAAACACATAAAAAAAAATACTGGGAAAAAAGGTTGTACTAACAACTGGAGAAAACCAAATTTGTAGCTAATCTAGATGAGTCTGAGATGCTGGAGTGCTGGAGATAATAGAGTTGCACGTTTCCACTAGAGGAGGATCTATTACTTCTTGTAGATGAGTTTGAATAAACAGCTATTTAACTTTTCTAATGCTAGAGACTGTGTAGTCTCTAGTCCTGCAAAACTGAAACCTCTTGACAGGATTCTTTTGCTGACTTGTCAAAAATTCCCTTATCAAAAAAAACTCGGAGTTTTTCCTTGATTTTGGAAGCAAGTCTATGTTAAACAGTAAGTACTGTCAAAAATGCAGAGTTTGGTTTTCACAACTAAAGACTTTAGAAGGATAGAAGGAAGAGTGGATGCATGGAGGCCATTCTTTCCAGAACAAGAGGTAGATGTGGACCATGGATTCTTCCAAGAACAGAGGAAATACTGCATGCAGTGTTTGACTGGATTCTTCTGAGATTGAAAACAGCATACTGTTCGACAAAATGTCAAAGGAAATGTATAACTGGAATATGTGGCATTTGGATATTTCTTCTAGAGCTCCAATTTCCAAGTTAATTTCTTACAGAATTCATTGCAAATATTGGACAGAATAACAACTTTCATCATGTAAACTAGAACTTTAAAGTCTAAGACACTGTTTGAACCTGGAGACACTGAAGAAGTTCAATTATTTCATTGAATATAGTGGCTTCAATAACAGCCAAGAAATACATGGCTTTCCTTGTAAAAAGGTACATGGAAATAAAATTGGGGATCTCTTTGCTTTGAAAACCTTTAAAACAGGCTTCAATACTGATGTGTATCTTAATTTGTCAAATATCTGGAAAACCAAGACAAATATTTTCTTTAAAAAAGGAAAAAGAGGTTAAAATCAACAATATCCCAAAGAGGATCCTAAGTGTATATAATACCCTTGAAGAAGGATATTGTACAGCTAAACATAATGCAAAAAGTGTCATAGTGTAGATTTAAAGGAAAAGGATTTTGACCAATTAAAAGCTTTTTTGAGGTTCTCCTAAAGTGTTCTGCTCTTCTTTACACTTTCCTCTACTATTTTCAACAGGGTAGAACATAGCTGTCATGCAATACAAAGGAAGTGGGTTGATAAGAGCAATTATACAGAATGTTTGAAATAGCAGCATACGGAATGCACATCTCATTATTTCCAAACTGTACTGTACGTGTCTTACTTGTGGTAGAGCTCAGATCCATTCCTCTGAAACAGGCAGGAAGTAAGAAAAAGCTTTGTGAGGAATCAGCCAAAGTGTGTGAAGGAAGTAGGACTTAGTTACAACTTTCTTCAAAACAATACATTCCTATCAGCCTTTTTTGTTTGCTTACACAGCAAAGACACAGCAAAGATGTTGCAAAGGCGGGATCTTATTCAGCCAGTTCCTGGAAATATAGAGCAGTGGGAAGCATTATGGTATGTTCTCAGAAGTGTTGCTGAAATCAGTGAGTACGGTCTGGTTCAGAGCTGATAATTCCTATTATTTGTTAACTGGACAAACTGCCTTTACAAGCTCTTCTCATTAGGTGTTTCTTCACTTGCATACAGACAAGCAGTTTCTGATTTCTTTCTGTCTTTTCTCTTTCCTTCTGACTTTTTAAATTTCTTTTTTATTTAATTCATGGTCCAACACAGACACTCTAAATCTCTTTCCTCTGACATGTAGTGCAGCAAAATCACTTGGTGCCCTATAAATTCTTATGCCATTATGGATTTGTTGTATCTGTCCAACTACAGTAACGTTTCCTCAGAGTTCAAGCTGTATTCCGACTGGTTGGCAAACTCTGCATTCAAAACTATTTAGGCGCATAAATTGCAATAATTGCATTAATATTACTGTACTGTGGACCTAATTCTTGAGTGTTGCAGATCAGAAAAGCTCTAGTGGTGACAAATCAGGGAAATTATGCTGATTTATTCCTTAAGCATCAGGCTGTATTTAAAATGATGACAAACTCGGACACACATTAGCCATTTCCCTGTGGTATATACCACATAGTACTACCTTGATGCAATGATGATTTCTGAGCTACGTCATTGGTCATCCTTCAGTGGATTTTACTCATAATATAGGAGAATTCATTTTATCCAGAATATTCTCCTTCTTAGCTGTTCTACCGTGTTCGTTCATCATGAAATATTGCCTATGCAGGAACCCTACAGGAAAATGGCAGTATCACTGATACATTTGCCAAGCCTACAACAATATCTGAGAAACTGAAACAGGCTAATGAAATGTATTCGGCCAAAACATCAGAAATAAGTCAACACCTGTCCTTAAAGGATTCCACTGGGAAAACATTATGGATTAGTTTGTCTCCATATGTCTCTGCATTGCCTGTGTATATAATACAGTTTCATTTTTTGAGGAAGATTGTTTTGT
Source organism: Rhagologus leucostigma (assembly GCA_013397725.1). NCBI lineage: Eukaryota > Metazoa > Chordata > Aves > Passeriformes > Rhagologus > Rhagologus leucostigma. The sequence continues at coordinate 2,280,737 of VZTD01005474.1, read as the reverse complement.
TAGACACCTGACCCTTACATGCAAGCTAGAGGTATTGGAACCCATCAACCTCTCATAAAGGCAAAAATGTTTCTAATATTTAGACATGACTAAACATTCCCTCTGAAAATAGGGATGTAAAAGTGGAGCTGGATCATCTCAGGTTGTATGTTTGAGTGTCCCTTGTCCCACATCTTGCAGTGCCATTTGCCAACATGAGCTACCTTTAAAAATGGCTTTCCCAGCACCTGGCATGCAGATCTGGAAATACCATACAAGGGCCACTTGGGAGGCATCCAGTCATCTAGAGGTGGGACCTGGAGGGATTGCAGGGACAGCTGCACCACACCGCAACTTTTGCCTAGGATGTGTACCCAAGTTCCCTCTTCAGGGAAACCAGGGCACAGGAAGGTAGGGCTGGTTGTCCCTCAGACCTCTGCCATTCAGCTGAGATATGGCTGACATTCACACTGATGAGGTTGCACTAATGGCAGCACAGTCCCCAAGACTGGAGGGACCAGCTTTAGAGGGTTAATTTGCAGACAGGGACGTGAAATCCCTCCCTTTGACAGAATAGCCTGCCCTTGCACTTACTGGAAGAGAAAGCATCTCCAGAGAGTGAGCCATCTGACCTATTTCTTATGCACCCTCCTGGCACCCAGGTAGAGGATAGTTCTGTCAGTCAGTGACCAAAAAAAGGCTGAACATTTGAGACACATGAAGAACTGCCAGGGGACTTGTCTTATTGAGAAACTGACAAGGTCTTCATCTGAAGCACCCACTTTGACTTCAGCCTAAGGGTGTTGTAGAGGTACTCTGGATGGCCAGACCTTTTTGGGTGCAATCAATAACGTGGAGTCCTTGGCCCTCTGTTGCTGAGGACAAGTTTCTTTTCTTTACTCCCAGCCTGCTTCCTCCAAACCAAGATCAATGTTCAAAAGGGAAAAATTGGGACAGAGCAACATCTCCAACTCAAACTACTGTGTTTTTTAAAGAATTCAGGTGATAATAAAAGGTACTCTTGGCAGATTATGTTATTGTACTTGACTTGTTAATGGTTTGATCTTTTTTGTAGGGTTGTTTGGGGGTTTTTTTCAGTAGGATTCAATTTTATTAGCATTGAGTACCTTAAATGTAATCTGCAAGGCAGGAAAAAAATAGTAAAAGTGACTGGTTGTAAAATTAAGTTAGTTTGAATGTTCTTCGACAGTACGTAAAATTTTTGTTACTGGAGCACTCAACATCAATACAGAGGCAAATAATCATTTAATAGGCATTCAAGCATTTAAGAATCCATAGGCTAGTTTCATCTTTAGTAGGGTCAGTAAAATCACTTGTACTGCATACGGCTTCCTGCATGCAGCAATTCACATGAAGTACTTAGCACTGGGGACGTTCTCCAGTGTGTCTGCTTTTAAATGTTCCTATTCCTCCTGCCTGCCCAGGCAAAGAAGTAGGAAAATAGAGCAAGGTAACAACAGTAAGACTAATGACACTGTAACTTAGAGTAGTTAAAAGGTAGTAGAAACGACGACAATAAAAACAAATATTGAATGCATGCACATCTGTAGAGTTGTAATGAAAACCAGTGCTGTGGTAGGGCATGAAATGATGCTGCTATTGTCCTAGCTCTCCAGTGAAGCATGGGATGAAATCCCACCTGGAGCTGAGCGAGGTTCCTCTGCCTTATTTTAGTATTCTTCTTTGGTACAGAAAAGTACAGTGCAAAGAAAACATAATTATATTATCCTATGGTCTTCTCCTTATGTCTCCAAACCTCACTGTATCTTGTCTATGCTATTTTTATTATCAACTACCTCATAGCTGGTAGGGAAAGGTAAGTCTTTCCCTTACAATAAAGGGTAAGTAAAAGCTTGTTACCAGTAAAAGCTATTTCTTTAAAAGACATTTAGCGTTACAGCTCTGAGATTTCCCTTGGCAACGGTTAAGGCAGGCTGCCTAGTGGTATCCACACTCCTGGGTGAGGGTTATGGGATGCCTGTGTGGTGCATAGGAGCCATGCAGAGAGGACATTAAGCTGGCAAGAGACGCTACAGCAGTAATGTCACTAGTGCCTCTCAGGATCAGATGTGCTAATGCTCCTGCTGGAAAGAGGTGTGTGACCCTTCTGAGGGTTTTAGAGCTGAATTCACAGCTTCACAAAGCACAAGAGTGAGTTTCTAAATATCATTATTTAAAGTGCTGAAATTCCCAGCTGAATCCCCACCAAGTCAGTTGTCTTGCATGGTGGCCCTAAAGGACTTTCTTTCCTTTCCTCCTTCTCCTCAGCCCAGAAATGAGGGATAATCATTCTGAGCACACACACGAGAGCCAAGCAGCACCCACCAAATACAGCCTCATATTTGAAGTAGGTTCAGATGATTTCAGATAAAGAGGGGAAATGAACCCAAGACCAGCACAGCCTCAGAAAGTGTATTGACCAAGAGGTGATCAGATACATTAGCAGGAAGTGAGAAAGAGAAGTCTGGCTTCTTCTAGAGCAAAGAAGCTGCTGCACTCTTCATAGCTGCACTCTGAAGACACCAAGTGATTTAAGTCCAGAAGAGGGAATATGTGTAGGGGTGTGTGTGGAATATGTGTAGGAGTATGTGTGTCCTCATCAGAGACACATTGTGTAGCTTCTTAGCACTGGTATGTTGAGGACTATTCTGCTCATGCCCAAAAAGAGATGTCTAAATGTCATATGACCTTTAAAAATGAGAGTCCGGGCAATAACTAAGAAAATGGGAGTCTAATTAGCACCCAGATTAGACATATTCCATTTTCCTACATCCTTTTGTGCCTCTGGTGTACTAAATTTACTGACAGTTGGCATTTCTCCATTTTAAAGTTGTTTTCTAAAATATGTATGAATGCATATATATATATATTTGTATATATATAAGTTTTGTCCTCCCATTTCAAATTTTTCCTCAAGTCTCCCTGCTTCTGGATAGCCAAAATCCAGCAACTGTGACCCATGAAATCTTCTCCCTTTCTCTAAATCTTCAGTTGCTCTGTTTAAGATGTGCACATGGGGATGCAAAGACAGCTGTTATTTTGTTCCCAAAACATTGGACACTGTTGTGGAAAAATACTGCACAGATTTCTCTCATTGCTACTTTCATGCTGTTTCTTCTGCTTGATTTTTTCTTGCCTTAATCTTCCCTGTTCAACAGCTTAAAATTAGAAGTACTGTTTTTTTCTCGTTATATATAAGAAAACTTAAAAATCCCACTACTGGTTAAGAGATTCCTTTTTATGGACTACATATATTTTTAGCACAGTGTAACATACTGATGCCACAAGTTATTTAGTTAAAACACTGAATGTAGGGAAAACAATGTAGGCTCAGTTCTATTGCATCAAATTCTAGGATCTGAATCATGTTTTTCCTAATCTCTCTGTAGACAGAGAATATGGTAGGTATCTTCCCAGAGTGATTGATTTCCTCCTAAAGTCCAAATTATTCTTGGAGATGCCTACAATTCATCGTGGACAGCATCAAAGTGTGGGATGTAGTACCCTCAGTTGGGTGTCTTGCATTAGAGGGGGGAATTTGGATTTCAGGTTCCCCTGCTGCTCCCTCCTCCAAAGAGCATGCCATGTCACTGGGGTATCTCACTAAAACAGATGATCAGTGGCTTGCTTGCAGACCTAGAGCCTTTGCCCATTTTTCTGGTAGTTAAGCTACTGTAAACATAACAATAAATGGGAATAAACAAATAAATGCAGAAACACAGCAGACTTTCTCCCAGTTGGACAGCTAGACAAATTTTGTTCTAACTGGTGCTAATACAAATAACTCGTTTCTATTGACAGAAATTGCCCTCAATTCAGCTTGATAGAATTATAAAAGGATCTGTACTGTTCTCCAGGGTCTCTTCAGATTCAGAGATTTAAAAGAAATCAAGAGTTGCCATTATCATTTATATAATTTTCAAAATGATATGCTATGTCAATCTAATGAAACACTGCACCAGTGTAGTAGTGGGGAACAACATGACAAAATTATTTCTTACACAGCACTGCAAATGACTGATTACTCTTATTTTTGGGATTTAAAATCATAAAAAAGACAAGTGTCTAAAATTTTGCAAGTAAATCAAATAGAAACTGACAGGTATAATTATTTTATATTCTTGAAGGGTATATAAAATCTCCAAAGTGGAGAGCTCTATAAACAGAAGACATGATTTTAAAAGAAAATAATGAAGAAATCTGCTTTTTAACCTAGTAGCAGCTGATGTCCTGCAATTATCCTCTACTCATTGGAGTCTGTGAATGTTGCAGCCTGCTTATAGATAGTCCTGTTGTTGTATAATTTGCATTCATATTTTAGCATACTTTTTTTTATATAGCAGAAGCAAGATGTGAGCTCAGACTCCAAAGCCAAGTGTTGATGCTGGTGTGTGCAGGAACATGAGCATCACAAAAAAAATTGCTGTTTTTCTAACAGTCATTCAGACTGTTTGAAGATATGGGGCTCAGATCCAGAAAAGCTGGACACAATTTTTCAGACTCCTGCATATTATTGGGAAACTTTGCCTGAAACAGAGATGGATCCTGAGGATGGTTTGAGCTACTTCTGATTTTGTTTAAAGTTAGTAAATGGTAGGTGTTTGCTGACTCCTGTTTTCACAAATGAGATTCAGCTTGCTTTGTCTAAGCTCTTGACAACTCAAATATGCTTTTCAGCCCTGAGTCCTCATATTCCCTCTGTAAAGCCAAAACACTGCTCCTTTAATGAAATGTGCGTTGCGCTCTTTCAGGTTCCAGTGATACTGAGGACTGTCTGCAGACATAATTTAAGGATCACTGCAAGATTTAGACACTTAACCTGTCTGTAAAATTCAGCTGTGCAGTGGAGCACACTTAGAGCAAGAGCCAGTGTTGTTTGCATAGACAAAAGTCAGGCACAATGTTTTTGTGGCCCTCGAAATGTGTGTCTAAAACGGATACATAAACCCTCCCTCCTGAGGCCTTCTGGGGCTCCTGCTATGGAGGAAATTGATAATGTAGGTATTTACTTAAAGAAAAAACTTCCTGGTGTGTTAAGTACACATCAAGGTCCTAAGCTAGGAGCGAAAGACAGCCCCTAGCGCAAGTGTGCTCGGTGTCTGAGGCATTCACCAGCAGCTTGTGTCAGAATCTTCTTAGTTATGGTTGTCCCCATTCAGTTTCTGAGAGTTAGATTCAGCAGAGTTCTGAGATTTGAGCCCCCCTGAGGCTTGAGGCTCCCAAGGTACAGCACTGCCAACACAAAATAATTGTTCATTTCAGTTTTGCTCTTCAGCAGGGAGAGTTCAAAATGAGTATAGGAAGGCTTTTGATAATTTAAAAATACTAATTTTATTCATAGCAACACAGAGGCCAATGAAAAGTGTGGTGACAGCCTGGAAGGTTGAAAGCTTGGACTACAATTTGCAACCACCAGTACTTCATGGATATTTCTTCTTTTTTATTTCTAGAGTGGAAGACAAAGGTTAGGTTGGCCTGTGATACTTTCTCGTGAGTGCTGCAGGAGTAGCTCCTCTGCTCCATCATTATTTGTTTATTTTAGCACCTAAAAGAACATCAGAACAGACTTTAAGAGTATTTGTTCCAGGACAAGCAAGGGAAGATGTAGCAAAACTGCAACCTTCTAATTTATGTTTCTATTGTCATGTACTGTATTTCATATACAAGAAGGGGGGAAAAGACTTCTTTGAAGGCAAACTCCTGTTTAGTAATTTCAACACAAAATAAGAGATACTTCAGGGTGTCCAGGACACTCATAGGGATCTGGCACATATTGCAAGTGCCACTGGAGAGCTGTGCCATTCTGCAGGAGCAGCTGTGGAGGATACCAAAGAGTGTACCAAAAAGCACCAGAAAGATAATCTGTCCTTTCCTGGTCACCATCATCCAGCAATGTCTTCCTCAGTGCAAATCAAAACCAGATTGTCCTGTCTGGGTTCTGTGGCCTGCAAGGGGGCTTTCTGAGAAAAGAGTACAAAATGTGGCAGTACTAAGGGCTGGAGAGCAGACATTCAAGGGTATCCTCAGGAAGATTTGCTACATTTCTGCTCTTCAGAAATAGTATAAATGCTATGTCAGTGACACTTAGGTGTCATCTAGACCTCTTCATACCTTGCTTAGTACGTTGCAGGGCTGGAGGATGGTTCAGTTACACAGTGCTCTGCCAGGTGCTTGCTCAAATAGTAATGTTGAATTCATATTGAGCTCCTGAAGTCTGCATTTCCCACTGCATTTACACCACCCACCAACCCATCAGGAGCACTAATTAGGGGGAAATATAGCTCATATCAGTCATTTATTTTTCTATAGCACCCCTAGGCACAAACTTCCTAATGCCCTTTTCTCTCATTAAAATCCAATCAACTAGAAGTATTCTTATTAAGTGGCCCATGAAATAACTTCTTAATTTTAGAACAAAAGGATTTGAAGACTATGTCCTGTTTGAAATATTTGCCAGCAGTGTACCCGGAAAAAGAAGAGGTATGTGTATCTTCAACTCACAGGAGACATATTGGGCAAATAGCCTCCAGAAAGGATGGCTGGTGTTTCAGAGCCTTGGTACCTGCTGTTCAATCCCACCATGCATCCTTCACATTGATGTTTGCAGCTTTGGAGGAAGAAAGTGAAAACAAAAGACCAAAGCAATGACAAGGAGGAGAAGCATATTAAAAGAGTGAGAACAAGAAAACAAGCAAAAATGAGTCTTTGCTGATACCAAGTGCAGGAACAAAATAATTGTTTCAGAAAATGCTCCTGTCAGAAAAACGTTTTGCCACAAAGGAAAGGAGAGTAGGAAGGCAACTCCAGTACTGGCTGGAATATTTTCATTCTTACTTGTAAAATAGTCTCATATTCACCTAAGTAATGCATTCATTTAAGTTGAAATCCTGTTGTGGAAACGTGCAACACATCATCAGCTGGAAGCTCTCGTAGGACTTTGCTTGCCATTGCCGACACCATCTCAGCACTTCAAAGAAGTTTATTGTCACTTGCGTCGTCACAGAGTGAAGAGGAGAAACACACTGAGACACATTTCTTATGCCTCCCCCTAAACCTATCCCCATAAATGCCAGTCTGTTCCCTTAAATCCCATTTGAAACACTGATTGCAATCTAAAGCCTTTTTAAACTTTTTTAAAGACATCTAAATAATTTTTCAGTGAAAATGAGGATTTTCATGTGCCTGCTTGTGGGATCAAAGCCACCCTTGTTCTGAACCGGGTAAGCTTGCTTTTCCTTCACGCAGGTTACTATTTAGAATGTTATAAGCTTCTGACTGGCTTAGCTATCACGTGGTGGTGTTGTTGATGGAGAGGAGATGCCACTTGGAACTCCAGTTTTTTGGTTGCCTTTCAGTAAACATCATGTAAACCTGGTGCTGGCTCACTCAAGAAGGAGAATACAGCTGGGCCAAAATGCCTGCCTGTGCAGCCACATGTGCCAGGCTGCCTGACAAACAAGGTCCATTATTAAAACCACAAAAATACATGGAGGAAAGGCCTGCTGTCCTGCTCACAGAGCATCATGTCTGGAAGCTGTCCTTTCAGAAAAATCCCCCTAAGGATGAACAGCTTACCAGAGACAGGCACCCCTCTCCCATATATGTTGCTGGGCATCTGGCACTTCAGTAGGAGCGGAGGGTTAAAACACACTTAGAACCTGCTCTCACCCCAAGATTATGAGCATGGAGAAAAAGAAAGAAGGAGAGTTCAATTTTGCTTTTATTAGATCCTTGCCTTTTTTTTTTTTTTTTTTGCCATGTTTTTAAAGGTAAGAGCCTTAGAGCAGAAGAGGGAATGAGTCACAGCAATAGCTTCTCATTAAACTAATGACAAGACATATAAACAGAAGGGACTCACTTGGCCAATGTTCCTGCTGTCCGCGACACTAAACCATAAGAAATTAAACCAGAAAAAAAGTCACGTAGTGTGCCTTGGATTGAGTGTTCAATTAACCTTAAACTGGAAATGCTAATATTTGATTTAAAAACAATTTATGCACTTACACCAGGTGCCCTGTAGGTGGATAGGGTAAAAAGAAGTGAAATCAAGTTTCAAGCTCTGCAGTTTGCACCTTTGTGTGCATATGCACTGGGTAGTAGCACCTCTGTTGATCTACATTTCCAAAGGCGAGGAGTTTGTCACTGTTCTCATTCCTCTCTTTTTAATACCAAGTCAATTACACAGGCACCTCCCTGGGTTATGCTAGGTGCTGAACACTTCTGAAAAATACCCTCTCAGTAAAAGCCATTATTTGCCACCCTGACTCCATAAAAATCAACCTGCCAGAAAAAAATGAATTCTGAAGGGCCCTGTGCTAAAACCTGTCTCCGGAGAATACTCCCTGTTCAGTATTAGAAGTATATATGAATGATCCTCATCCAAAGAGATTAAAAAGGAAATAAGATGTTAATCTGCAGAAACATCTTATTGCAAAACTGTTGTAGGTCTACAGTGTCAGCCATGGATTGCAGTGAGAAAAAAATCTCTGGAACCAAAAAAATAATACTGAAGTTGTTTTTAGAATTGCAAACACTCGGCAGTGTTCAAACTCCTTTTTCAGCAGTGTTCCCTAGCTACTATTTACAAGGTTTACAAACCGAAATTTTTAATTGAAAGGAATTAAAGCTTCAGTCATTACTCTGAAACATTTTGATAACATTTTATTTTAAATGCAGACTTGCAGTTCCTAGTATGCTTGACACAAACTGTGGACATAGTAGTATTAATGGCAACTAGTTTTAAAGCAAAGATTTGAAGATCAAGTTTTTCTAGCAAGAACTGTATGTAACTGGGTAAGATCTCAACCCTCTCAGCCTGATAATTTCAGTTGTTGGAGCAATTAACGACGAAGCCAGCTTTGGCAAAAGCGTCTAGCTATAACATACCTTTTTGTCTCATAAATGCCTTACACACAGCTGAAGCTCCTTCAGCTCTGTGGTTAATGTAAAGGAAATGAGGAAAAATGTTCCTTTCATTTCCTCTCCTTTGTGCAAAGGCCAAGGTTTAACATACAAAGAAGAATAATTTAGAATAATATTTATCTTTGTAACAGGCAATCAGGAGAGCTCCTCTATACAAAGATTCTTAACAAGAGAAAACAAAAAGAACAGAATGTTAAAAGCACTAAAACCTGCAAAGAAATCTAAGAGTGACACAAAAACAGCCCAACAGATTAAATTACACAAATAGTGATCTGTCCATTAAATTTATCCACTATGAAATGGACAGCATTTCTATATGATAAAACATGACAGCTGGGCAATCATTTATTCCTGGCATTGCTCAGTGTGGAGTAGAAGTACAAGTAGAAAAATTATTTTTTCACTGAGTAGCCTTTGATAATAAACAAGGCATTATCCTGGCAATGAAAAAATTAATTGCAAATTGTCGAAGTTGAGTGGGGGGCTGGCTAGGGGGTTGCCAACAACTTGTAATGGAGATATTTTTGAGCCTTCAGGTATAAATAATTTTCTCTACTGGCTTTTAGAGAGAGATGTTTCAAAAGTAGCAGCTAAAAATAAAAGGACATCATTATTATTAAACACCATCAAGCTGACAGACACTTCTGTATTAAGATGCAAATAAAGTCTTCATGTCACAGATGATGACTCCTGTTATTTTCAGTTCTTTTCCAAACTTGAATTTTTTAGGCCAACAGTTTTCACAAGAAGAAAGTGCCTTAGTTTGAACACGTTTGTTTAAGCTCTGTGTAATGCCATTTGGCCTTTTCAAATGGTGGGATTAAGGAAAACTAATCTTTTGTTTTGCTCATCACAAATTTCACAATGCTTTTTAACTAAGAAATCTTAGCATTGCCACACAACTTATCCCAGATGACATTCACCTCTACTGACTTGGTATCCAAGCTGTTCTTTGTGCAATCCCCGTGCCAAGTTCATTGCCATCTCAGCTTCAGTTTCAGCCAAGGCTGATGTGTTCAACACCGTCTTTGCCTCTGTCTTCACCATATATGTCTCCCAAACCTCTGTGCTTAGTGGAAGGGTTAAAGTAGGCGAAGGAACAGCAATGCAGATGAGTTGAAGGCTATTTCAGCGAACATGAGCAACAGAAGACTTTTTTCTATCATATTTGAAAGACTCTGCAAAGTGGGGGAAGTCTTTGACACCTGAAAAACTGCATCTTCTCACCAGAGAGTTGAAGTCTGCATCAAAATACAGACATGAAATGTTGTAAAAGCAGTCAAAAGTCTGGTATTTTCGAAGTGTGTTTGCCTTTATACTCATCACCATTTTATGATATTATTTTTGTAGTTTGGATTGGTGAAGTCTTGCAGCAAGCATTGTCCCTTACCTAACTCTCAGAAAGACATCCAAGTGAATAGGGAATCTGCACGGAAAATGGTTTGATATTCTCATCAGCTGAAACTGAAACTGCAGTAAAGTTCAAATAGTGGTGTTAAAACGGTAAGCACCTTCTAAAGGAGTTTTAGTTCCATCTAGTTTAAAATTGAAGAAATTACGCTGTTATTGCTAAAAGCCCACAGTTTTGCTCTCTTAAATACTAGCAGAAAGAATGTTCACCTCCTTTCCCCAGGCTCAAATTCGTCACAGCAGTACGGACCAAAGGAAAGGAGGCTGACCATCTGGTATCATTCCAAAAGACATGAGACAGGCCAATGCTGAAGATTAAAAAACTACCACAGTCCATTATGCAGTGGGAAAGAACAGAAAGTTGGATGTGGAGAAAATAAATATGGAAAACTGACCTGAAGGCCTACATGTGATTAATTCCAATTTCACAATCTTCTGAATTGTAAGCCCAAGAACACACTTGACACTTTCTAAATCTGGACTTTGTCTACCAAAAGATCTCATCTCTGCAAGCAGTTTATTCACGAGACAAAAAGAATATATGCTATGCAGTGAGTAATGCGGTTACTCACATTTCTTACTATCCAGTGTCCCAAGCAGGAGAAAGTATGAAAGTAATTGATGAAAATCAAGCCCTTTTGGATGCTAATAGCTAGGAAATTGTTGAAAAAGAAATTTATGATCAATAACCGCTAATACAGTAGGCAGCCCAAGAAGAATCACTTCTTACAATTCTGAATTTTAGTAACAGCGAAAATGTCAAAGAGACTGAGAAATCTTTTCTTCTACCAGTAAACTGACTTAAAAATAAATGACTGACAGAGGTTGAATTGAATAATAATTGCAGTTAAATAGTCTAATATGACTAAAGACAGTATGTTCTTCAACAGAAGAATTACCTACTTATGCACTATTGTGAAAAGACAAATCGGATATAAAAGCTGTTTCTCAACATCAGTAATATTTATCTAAATAGAAAAATTCCCTAAGCTCAAAATGGCACTAATAATTATATGCTTCTGTAAAGGAATTCCACACCAGATTAACATTTAAAATACATCAAGCTTTTAAATTCTGGACATGTTACTTAGTATGAATTTGCAGATGAACTGAAAAAAACACATTCTTGATTATTCATTATATTGTCTTAGTGGTCTTAATAAATGTGATGGTCGAGTTTGAGACAATTTGTTCACAGGCCTTATATCTAATCTCCCTTTATTTATGAACAGTTTTTCCCCTGAAGTTTTTCAGGAAATGAAATGCTGGGATTGGAAATCTCCAGAAGCGGATTGACAAAAAACCCCCAACAATCTATGCTACAAAACATACCAGTTTTGTGTATCTCTGTGCTGAATCCTTACACTGACTCCTCGGTCAAAATATATCAAATGCACTTGCAGGCCTGAGATGGCTCTTTGTCGAAATTTAATTCCACCTCACATATGGGTTTTCAGAAGAAAAAGTACAATCAAGGTAATTAATCAAACCTCTGTAATGTAGTGTATAAGTAAAATAGGCCAGTACCATTACTGGATTTCACATGAAACTGGCCTGGTGTAAATCCCACCAGTATAATTACGGAGAGGCCAGATGATCACCAAGTGATGCAGTTCATCACTCAACACTCACCATATTCGAATTCTGCAATAAGCTACTTTCTTGCTATATAGGGCAAGAAGCTATTTTCTCATTTTCTTGGTGTTGGAATATTTCAGATTCCTCTACCAAACTGGGACAAAACACAAGAACGTCAAAGAGAGCAAAATGAAACAAACAAACAACCTCTGTCCCCTACAAATATAGCTCTAGAGTAGTGGAAATTCTTAGTTTTAGATGCCGAACTTTTTCATTTAAAAAATCTTACTTTTCATTGTAATTACATTTCAGAAGGAAAATATTTCTGAAATGAAAAAACAGAGCACTTCTTTTTGAAGATACTGGAACAAGATATTAAACAAATGTCAAATTTTTTTGACTTAGAATAAAATACCGAAAGCAATCCATTGTCATAAAAAAGTATGGTTTTGACAAATTGGCATTTTCAAACTAAAAAAAGAGATCTTTCTCGTATTTCACATTCAGCTCTACACACCTCCAACATGCATTGCAATGAGCTGATTCTTGTGTGATTGTGTACATGCCTTAGGAACAAAATCAGCCATGGGCTGACGACCAGATGGCCTCCTATGATTTTGGACTTCTAAATGTAAAAAATAAACAAAATGAAGACCATCAAAAGGATATCTCATACTGTAATATCCCTTTCAGGGAGTTTTGAAAATGTTTTTCTTCTTGATTCTGTCTGGAATACTACAAGATGACTACCAGAATATGTTCCTTGTTAAACAGATTAATTTCCTGCACTATCCCCATTACTTTTTTGATATATATTCAATTACATATCTATTACTAGGTGTATTTCAATTATGGAGGGTGATACCACAACTTGAAGAATTATGAAGTGAGAGCTTAATCAGCCAACTAAGTACCTGTGAATATAATTTGTAAGTATAATGAGTTAATTTTTTCTCCATACTTACAGCTCCATGTCCCCAGAAATTGCAATTCAAGTGGAAATGGGAGCCGCATGTGGCCCTGTATCCCAACAGCAGCCAGCAGGTCACAGCAGATTGCATAAGTGCCTGGGTCAGTTCTCTCAGAGTGAGCTGGCTCCTGCCTCCTCGTGCTCCTTGGTAAAACATCAAACATCTGAGCCAAATAGTGGCTGGATTTTTCTTGAAAAGGAAACGTTGGGCAAAAAATCTGCCAATTTTCTACCCTCCTGACCTCGGAATTCCAGGAAAGAGGTCAAAATATCCCAAACAAATTTTTAAGGTAGTCCAAATGTAATGTTGATGAGACGGTTTCACAGTGACTACTGAACTCTGGTGCATCCCAAGGCAAAACTTTGATCTTGGCAGGGATGGGAAGGAGCTGGCATAAGGCAAGCTGTGCCCAGGACACCTCGTCCTCCCTTGAGCCACAGAGTACTTGGCTCTTTGCCATTCTTTTTCTATACATACAGTTTACAGAATCCAACTGCACAGGAAAATTGGATGTCAGTGGCTGTTGCACTCCTTATTTTCCTCTTTCTGCTGATGGAAATTTCTTATCAGTCTGATGCACAAAATGGCAGGCAGGGCAGCATGCTATCAGAGCTGGCAGGCTGGAGGAGCTGATGACGTCTTGTCATATGTCAGTTTGGACAAGGGAGAAATGGCACAAAGCAGCATAGTTAAAAGTCAATTTTCACATAAAGAACTCAGGAATGGAAACCTGGCTGACAAAAAATGGATTTGAGGTAGGAGGGAACACCAGTCAGTCACCACAGACACATATTATCTTCCATGGGAATACAGCTGAAGAGGAGGAGGGGATGGAGGACCAGAGCTTGCTGAGAGCAGTGCAGATGGCTCAGGCAGTCAGCGGGCAATGCCATCCAGTCATCAACAGGACGATTTGCAACGTAATTTTAGACTATGCCTTCACATTTTCTTGTCCCAGTCGTGGTAAAATAAGAATAAACCTTCTTTATAAGTGATGCTTTGTTGTCATTTATCTATTTGCTTGTACAGCACAGCTGACATGGCTCCATAAACAGTGTGCTGTGGCTAGTGATGAAGCTGAAAAATAACGTGCCAAAGCAAGAGATGAATGACATTTTTAAAGCCACTAAATCTTTTCTGTTGAGTTTTAATTTGGAACAGTTTTCTTGTCATTATCATTGTTATTATTACTTTATGTTGTACATTGTTATTGTATTTTTATGACTGTGATGTATAGAGCTCGTTACAGAATAAAAGGTGTCTCTTTCACCACAGAAGGTCACTATTTAAATTTAAGGCAAAGATTATCAATAACATCAGAGAGATGAAGAGGCTCCTTCAAGGAAACAAGTTCTAATTGGCAAGATGGGACGGAATTTCAGATTGCCAAAAAAGAGAAGCTTTTCCACAGCTTTTTATAGATATTAAGTAAAAGAAAATTAGAAGAAATATTCTGAATGACAGCAAGATGAAGTAGATGTTTATGGCATTTTCTCCACAGCATGGGAGAGAATGGAAGCAAGTTATCACAAATGTGTTCGGAATTTAGCAAGCCGGATATTGGAAACAGTAGAGCAATCAAAGATAGCAGTGGTCTTCGAAGAGCTGAATGACAGGTGACAGGCAGAGTAGGGCCTGGCCATGACAGGCTTTGAAAATAGACACGTCACTTAAATTTAGTGAGATAAGAGAAACAAGATGCAAAGACATGGGAAATAATAGGTGAGTGGGAGCACTCTGAGCAGGTAAGGGGAAAAATGTGTTTATCAGTGCTGGAGGAAAAATATGTTGCAACAAGTAAGACAAGCTGATAATGAGAGCTGTAAAAGAGACTTAGCCATGTGGATGGAGATTGCAAGCATGAAACTGATGCAATTGCTGCTCAGGGTGAAGTTCAGGATGTCAGGAGATGCACAGAAGCTACAGACAGAGTTGATGATCAAGCCAGGGACCTAGAAATGGGTACTACCTGAAGGACTTAATAATAAAAGAAGGCAGTGATAAATCTCTCTGGTAAGCATACGTGAAAGCTGCATATCCATGGGGAAGTGTCAGAGAAACAGGCTGAGATCGTAGTGTGTATCAATAGAAGAAGGCTAATTAGACACATGGGCTGTCTTGTCGGAGACTGAAGGAAGATCCAAGGGAAGACAGTCACTGCAACCAGAGGAAGACAGTGCTTTTTCAAGGAATAATTCATGAAAAAGATGACAACAAGTCAGGAAAGATACTCCTCTAGCACAAATGCCAAGCTCCTCTGTGAGAAGTAGCTGAGTAAGAGCTTAAGGAAATGGTGTAAAAGATGGAAACCACATCCACAACAAGATACAATCAAAATTTAGGAGTAAGGTTCTTTCCAAGGGGCAGGGCAAGGGACAACAGCAGTAGGAGGCAAGCAAATTTGAAAGAAATGTTTTAAAATGGATGAGATGGAAAGTTTTCTGCATGTTGAGGAAAGATGTCCAGGGAAGTGTGAGAAGAAAGGGTAAGTGTAAATAAAGGGATAAGAAAAGTTCTGGGGTCACCAGTAAGGACTTGTCAGGAGGAGTGAATTTTAGCATTGTCCTAGGTACTCTATTCTGCCTTAGTGACTTATTACTCATGGGTTTGTGAGCTGCTTAACTTGACTACTACCCAGTTTTCCCCCTGCAGAGCAGAAAGAATCATAAAAGTTTTTTTAAAAAGTGAATGGAGGGTTTTGCTAACTCTCATTCTGATTCAAAGTCAAAGGGCAGAAGACTGTAGAGGATAGTAGAACCAGTATATCTGATTGCTTGTCACAATTTAAAGGTCAGTCATGATGCTGGATTGTCAGAAGATTAGATCCTATACAGGAGAAACTGAAATGATAAAATGACATTTTTAACTCCACACAACGGAAATGACAGTCTCTTCTGTGAGATGAGTGCCATAATTTTGCTGTTGGATTCATAACAATTTCTTTCTTGGAGAACGAAGTTAGGAGGGCTTGGATCAACGACTATGGCTCCAAAATCATATAAATGCATAGATGTTTTGCTCTTGAAGACCCAGTCGCTCAATGATGAAGTCAGTGGGTGGTATACTACTGATTTCCAAAAAAAACCTATCCTCTATGATCTAAGGCAATGTCTGCATTTTACCAGATGATCTGGTAGATAGAGAGATCCAAACAATACTGATTAATCTCTTTCAAGTTGGGGTGTTTCCACTCCATGCTGACCCCTGTACCACCTTGGTCCTTGACCATATGGAAGACTGATGAAGTAGTACCTCACATCTTTTTAACTCCTCTGAAACCAGGAGAGAAACAGGAAGTTTCAAGGGGAATTGGAAAAGGAAATACTAGGTAAGGTCAAACTCTGAGATGTCTGAATTAAATGTATCATACATTTTGGGTGTGAATCCCTTACCTAAACATGAGATGCCTTAAGTACAACCCTGTCACTTAGCTGTTGGTAGTGAGGGCATGGGCTTCCTTTGTAGTGAGGGCATGGGCTTCCCTTAGGTATGGGGCCACATTTGCCAGTCCTGATGGACGTTTCTGATGTTCTGTGAAACCTCAAAAGTCTCCAGGGCATATGTGTGGACAACTGAGCACAGCCCCTTCTGTCTGCAAAAGGAGGGGAATATGTATCTTTCAGGGTGGGAAAAAAAAACCAAAACGAAACCACATTTTGAAATCAGATTTTTTTTTTTCTCTATTCATTGTCTCTGTCCTTTTTGAGAAAGAAATTGGAGATTTCTTCTTTTGGAGACAGCACAGTTTTACTCTAAAAAATAAAATGGTCATTAGGATTCAGAGTTAATGGCTAAACCAGAACATGTTGTTTGTCATTTCAATGCAGTTTTATTCTCAATTTTTAGACACCTAGCTGGCACTTCTGGAATGTGAGTTATCCTCACACTGGCCCATTCACTAGGTACCTCTCTAGTAGTGCCTTTTCCTGTTGTTTGATCATAAGAGAAGACTACATAGACACTCATCTTACGGATGATTATTTTGGAGTAGAAGAATTAAATCTATGGGTTGGATTCCTTTTTTCTCCAACCACAAGTATCTATGGCAGAGATATTTCTTTCTGAATTAATTACATTAGACTCCATTTGTGCTCACTGGGGAGAAATAAGGACACAATTCATTTGACCTATTTTGCTCTAATCTCATTTGAGTAAGATAAATTTTGTCCTAGGGGTGCCTAATAAGGGAGCTTATGGTGGTAAGAGCAAATGTAAATGCCCCTGCTCAGGATACCTGAAAGTGTCACACTTTAAATGTGTAAATAGATCTGCCTGTAGCCAGATTTCAGAGATTTATTAGGTCATTGGTAAGATCTGATTAACTCTGACGGTCTGGATGCTCTAAAGGGCATGGTGATCACACATCAGCACTCACCACAGGCTGGCACTGGACGCAGCTAACTTCTGTCTTCCCCTTGTGCCTCCCAACGGCACGTCTGGCTCGGAAGAGGGGACATTAGTGGGCAGAGGGCACAGTGTCCACAGCCAGGGACAGCATGCAGGTGACCATGTCCCTGATCACAAAGGGTTTGATTAACATGGGAAGGATTGTCACTGTTCACTCCCACAGGTCCTACTAGCCAAACGGGAAGTGCTGTCCCCTCATGGGTAGCAATGATGTGCCTGGGACAGTGAGGTAATGGAAGGCCTCTGGCTTGTGAGAGAGGAGAAAGGAAGCAGGCATTCCTAATGCAGATCTGATGATGGTGAGAAACCCACTCCAAAAGACTCTGTAGTCTGTCCCCAGTTCCTTCCCCTTTCAGTGGCTGTGCCGGAGGTGCCTTTTCAGCTCTCCTGGCTCTGTTGTTTGTGTACCTGCTGAAGATCAGAAACCTCCAACAGGGCAGCAGAAGAAATCAACCTTCACTGTTTTTTCCTTAATCAATTGCCATTTGTGCCTACAAGACAAAATTAACAACTCCAGTTGCCAGTGGATGCAAGCTGGAGAAAGTGATGAGCGCATAAAACTTTTTAGACCTAAGCTGGAAACAGAGAATTTAGCCAGACTTAGGAGATCTCTGCCTCACAAGGGATACAGATAATATTGATTTGGGTCTCCTTTCTGTGTCTTTGCTCCTTTTTTTATTTGTGGGCCTTCTCACAAACAGAACTCAAGAGAAAACCTTTATCGAAGTACTGGTCTAGAGCTAAGGAAACACTTACGGAAAAAATGAGGTTTTAGAGACCAGAGCGGTAGCACTTGTCATGGAATTGCCCAGGGAACAGCTCATTAACTGAAGTAAATTGAAATAAAGTGTACACTCTCAGTGGTATGTCTGTATAGATACAGTAAGTGACTAGTATTTAATTACTTTGTGTGTTTAAAAGGGAGTCTCTAACAATGAGAAAATGCCCCTATGATCAAGCTCTTTCCACTTTGGAATAAGCCAAACCAATAGGGAAAAGCTTGTGATGTTTATCAGCATTCCTATGTAATATTTTTGCACTCCATTACCTATATCTAGCAATCAGAGATTTCAGACTAATTTCCTCAAACTCACACTTAGCAGAGAGCCTGCTTTGTTTCCAGCTGGATCAGTCCCCTGCACTGGGTCACTGTTGATGCTCAGGAGCATGGCAAGAACAAGAGTTGGTTTTCAGCTGAGAAGGGGAGACATTTTCTTTTTTGCAACGTCTAACTGGCAGGGTTAATTAAACTGTTAATTAAGGGTGGGCTGCCCTCCGCAGCCCCTGCCATGATTTTGTAAGTATGCATCCCTAAAACTGCTCACTACACTATGATTTGCAGGAGTACCAATTCTGGTGTGTGGGAATTGATTGGGACAGGGAGCAAAGGGAGAGGATGGCCAGTGTGTGGACATTAGCCCAGAGTCATAGAATCATTTAGGCTGGAAAACACCCTTAAGATCATTGAGTCCAACCATTAAACATGGTGTTTGCAGCAGGTTTCAAACCAAGTTTGTTTATATCATAATTAGAAATATTATTAGAGATTAAAAAAATCTGGAATTCCAAATACAGTTAGTGTTGCTATTCCCATTTATAGTTTTCCATTTTTCTCATTATTTTAAAAAAATTGTCCAAGTGTTAACAAAGTAAGCTGAAGTTTGTTTAGCCTCCCCTTCCCAAGCCTCTTGTTGACTCCTAGTCCTATTCCTCTAATCTTCTCTCTTTCTCTCCCAAATTGCTTAATGTGTAAGCAGCAAAATGTGCAGACGTCACTGTGACTGTTTCCTAGGCCACCCTGGAGGTTTACATGCACAGAGGGGTTTTGTCACAGACTGTCATGCTGTAACAATGTTGGCGATTAAAATAAATTTACTTATAAAATATTAGAAATTGTATAGATTACGGTTTGATTGTAACTTTCTTACATCTTAGCATGAGTGGGCCCTGATCAAAACTCAGCATAGATGAACTTTAAATGAATTCTGTTCGTTAGGACGAACAGCTGAGCGGGAGCCTAAACAGAGAAAGACGGATATCTCCAGATAAGGGTTGAGACCCTGGAGGGCCTCAAGGCTGGCCCAAGCTGGAAGATAAGAACAATTAACGGCCTTCCCATGTGGACACGGAGAAAGAATCCAATGAGGTGTTAGAAGACCCCAGACCACAAATCTTCACTGGGCCAAGAGGCATGTGCAGGGCATGAAAACAGCACATGAAGATTGGGAGCACAGACAGTATAAATGCCCAGAGGTTTCTTTGTTTGGGGTCCTTCTCCAAAGACAAACAGCTTGAGCTGAATTAAACCAACTCACAGAACCTGGGGGTTGAACTCTAGAGAAGATGACTGGGGGAAAATTAGAGAAAAAAATAGGAACATATTCCAACAGAAGCTTTGAAAGTACAGAAATTATAGGATGAAATGCAGTTCCTACACCCTGTCTGGAATGCATTTGGCATGCTCAAAACCTCTTCCACAATGACTCCCCACACACAGTCTGCAACCTTAAGCACATGTTAAGAAGGATGAAATGGGTGTGGAGTGGAATGGAGTGGAGACACAGCTGCCAGGCTCTGTTGAAAACATTGCTGGAATGGGTTTGATGGTACCAAGCAGCTGATAAACCACATAGCAGCTGTCAGCTAATGGAGATAGGAGAAGATGCCTTGCTGCTGAACCAGCAGCTCTGGTGAAATCACTCTCCTTGGATGAACTTGGCTCATTATATTCTAATTGAAACACTAACACACACCTCCATCCCAAAGTTACCCACCTCAAGGTACAACCACCCCTCCATATTTTATCGCCTATATCTTTAAGAGTAAAGTGAGAGAATTTTACACCAAGCAGCAACAAAGGCATGCGTAGTGCTGTATTTTTCTCCACTCCTGTGCTTACCAAATTGCCTGCCTTTCCAGGTGGGTCCCCCGCTGTAGGAAATATAGAAAAAGGTAAAGGGTTTTCTAGGGGTGAGAAACAAAAGCAGGTTTTAAGTATAAAGCAGAAAGATTTTAGGAAACAGCTTCGCCTGAGAAAATATTAAAAGAAGATACAATTAGAATATACAATTATGCATTAGAACAAGGACACGGGAACAAAGAGCCATGTTTCCAGGCCTAGCTGAGAGAACTTTTAGAAGTTGCAAAAAATATGCTTAGCAAGAAAGATAAAGTTAAGCTTAATATTATGCTTTGTTATATAAGGTATAAAACAAGCAAGTATTGTTTTAACAAGTGTACGTGCAATGTAGAAGATTGGTTGAAAC